>CM071934.1:48021574-48400475 GCA_016081115.2 Rehmannia glutinosa
GAAGATGCTGTTTTATTTGACAATCTTGGGTCTGTCCTGGTTCCTGAAAGAAGACCCTACCGTTTGTGAAGAAGAAACAGACAACCAAAGGAGGATCGCTGTAGATGCTTGGCACAACAACGATTTCCTTTGCCGTAACTACATTTTAAATGGATTGGAAGACACCCTCTATAACATCTACAGTTCATTCAAAACGTCCAAAGAGTTGTGGGACTCTTTGGAGAAAAAGTTCAAAACCGAAGACGCCGGCACAAAGAAATTTATTGTTGGCAAATTTCTGGATTATAAGATGGTTGACACCAAAATGGTGATCAGCCAAGTGCAAGAAATTCAGATCATACTTCATGACTTGGTGTCTGAAGGGATGGTTCTGAATGAGTCATTCTAAGTGGTTGTGATTATCGAGAAATTGCCGCAATTGTGGAAATTTTTTAAGAACTACCTCAAGCACAAGCGCAAGGAAATGGGGCTTGAGGATTTGATAGTTTGACTTGGGATTGAGGAAGACAATCGCAAATCCGAGTGAAACTGACAATTGTGGGGGTGTGACCACACAAGAGGAGCTTATGTCGTATTCTCTAAATGTGACAGAAGGTGTTGCCAAAAGTGTAGTAACACCAAAACATTGCATGAAGTATTGCCCAAAGTGTAGTAACACTATAGGCCGACACAGTACCATGTTGTATATGAAGTGTTACCGAATATGTGATAACATCTAAGGACACACACCCTGTAAAAGGTTCTAAGGAATTGTTGGAACTAAAGTCTGTTAGAATGAGGTTCTAATTGGATTATTGGGACAAGGTTCTAACATAACGAAAGGAAAGTGGCCGAGAGCCATAAAAGTTCTGGATAATCTTGTGTTGAACAAGAATACCAGAAAATGGAAGGAGAAACTTTACTTTTTAGCAAATCACATAAATGATAATACCTTGAAGTGTGGGGGTGCGCTTTAGCTAAAGTAGAAGTACCCAAAAATATTAAATTCAACATTCATGATTTAAATGAGGGTGTGATCATACCAGTACTAATGCACCAGACGCAATCAGAACTCCGAAGTTAAACGTCTGCTTGAGCGAGAGTAGTATTAGAATGGGTGACCCCATGGGAAGTCCTCGTGTTGCACCCTTTAAGAAAAACTACACAAATAAAGAAAAAAAGTAAAGTAATAAAGGTTACATAAATTATATATTACATATGTTGACTATTATTTAAATCAATCTATAAAAACTAATACAAAATCTTTTGTTGACTACTTTATATTAAAGCAGATAAACCAAGAATCATGTTATGGAAGTGGATCATAGTGATCAAATCTCAAAATTCTTGGACAATATCGGAGTAAGTTAATGAGGTATATTACTGTAATCAAATATCAATATTTAATCCAATTTGTCAAGTAAAACTAATTGTTTACCCCACAAAAAGTCAAAGTTATATACATTTATATCTGATTGCTTATAAAAATTGTGGCAATCGCCCTAAAATTCCAGCAGGTTTACTAAGTCTAAGTCAAATTTAAACATAATGCGCAGTTAATAACAGACAATCTAATTACCTCAAACAAAATTACGCATGTGTTTTGTCTATATATATATATATGTAATTGCTAGGCATTGACTAAAACATCGTTACAGTTCTATAAAGAAGAAATTTATTGCAAAAAATATGACAGGAAAAAGGATTGAAGTTGTAGCGATGTTTTTCATGGTGATGGCGCTGCTATTTTCTGCATGGGCGGCTGAAAATAATGTATATCCAAATAGTCGGATTGGTTGCATATTAAAGTGTATAAAATACTGTAAATTTGATCCTATTTGTGACGTAATCAAATGTAGGCATGACTGCAGCAAGAGTCGTCTGCTTTCTCCTCGGGCTGCTCCTCCGATGGACTTCCACCGCCGTATTCCTGGTGGAGTTGGTGTTGTGTAAGAGATTCAAGACAAGAATGACTGGGAAATTAAAATAAATAACATTGGAAGATTTTAATGATTTATTTCTAGTTGTTGTAATAAACAAAAGTGAGGTTATTATTAAAGAATTTTGCTCTTTACGTGTTTTTTTTTTTAAATAAGAAATAGTTGTGTACTACTGTGGTTGGTGGGGCCAAATTTTACACGTTTATAGATCTAACATCGGGAAATTATTCAGTTTAATTTGACTAAAAAATGTATTTTAGAAATAGTAATAAACCCGAAATATGATAATTGCAATATTTATAAATTCAAAGCAATTCTTAGGTTAGGAGTTAGGCAAGTTACTGAAAAAATTTAGCATTAATTTTGCATAGATGGATTATTATTATTATTATTATTATTATTATTATTATTATTATTATTATTATTATTATTATTCATAAAAGACTCAAATTTCAAACCTCTAAATGCATTAGTCACTTTACAACCCCTATACTCTTTTTTTTTTTAGGATTACAGACTTACAGTAGAAAAGGGAACACATGCACTCATATGGGATCGAATTCAAGTTAATTACCCTTAAAGGACAAGCTTCTATTACTTATGCACAAGATCGATTCACATAACCCACATACTTTGCACTTTGGTCTTTTGAAAAATTCCTATAATTATGTGCGCAATCGAAAGTCACCGGGAACCCACAAGTTTTTCCATTTTCTTAATAGAAAATTAAATTTTTTGACTTGGAGCTACCGAATAGTAAACTTAAGGATTCTTAATGTTCATATTTCAGTGCAAATATTGTATAGGTAATTTATCATTTGTTATCAGAAGTTTATTTCTATTTAAATTTTATTTTTGAGGTTTGATATGACTACAAGAAACTTGTTTTTTAGCAACGAAAATATTCGTTGCTAACATAATAAAATTTTGCCGCTAAAGTGTTTTTGCAGCGAAAAATTTGTGCCGCAAATATTGTATAGGTAATTTATCATTTGTTATCAGAAGTTTATTTCTATTTAAATTTTATTTTTGAGGTTTGATATGACTACAAGAAACTTGTTTTTTAGCAACGAAAATATTCATTGCTAACATAATAAAATTTTGCCGCTAAAGTGTTTTTGCAGCGAAAAATTTTTGCCGCAAAAATCGCTGCAGTAAGCCCGTCTCAAACGTTTCAGCGGCTATTGAAATTTATTTCACCACAAAACGTTAGTAACGAAACATTCGTCGCTAACACGAAAAATCGCTGCTAATATATTCAACAGTTTTTGCTCTAAAATAAAATATTAGTGACAAAATCATACAATTTGTTGCTAAATGTAACAACTATTAGCGGCCAATTTTATTTTTTCGTCGCAAATTATTAACCTTTTCTATTTTTAAAAAGTACAATTTTAGCGACGAAACAACTTGCTTTTGCTGCAAATGTTGAAACTTTGCAACGAATTTCGCCGCAAATGTTTAAATTTTGCAGCAAATTTCGCTGCAAAATTTTAATACATTTGCAGCGAATTTCGCCGCTAATTTAATGCTTTTTTTATTTTTATTTATTTATATTAATCCATTATTAAACCTGTTTTCACAATGTAATCATAATAAACTAATTGCAACACCAACCACAACACAATCCAACATCATTATATAAAAACATAATAAGCACTACAGTCTACAGATGATAGAACACCCATTCTAACTAGAAATAAAATTTTAATTTCATCATTAGAGATTCAAGCACAAAACCATATTTGAATCATATCATGTCAGAAAATAATCATATCCTGTCAAAAAAAATGTTTTTGCTCCACAATCCCTTAGTGCACAAATACAAAAATTCTGATACCAATTCTACTAATTGTGAATACAGAAATACAAAAAATTTGATTCCAATTCTGATCCCTATAGAGTGATATTTTCATTTCTACAAAGTACAGAACTTGTGTACTTATCCTTAAGATAAAGCTAATCCCACAGCAAAGAAGATAAAAACCAAAACAAAAAAACAGATAAAAGGAAAACCAGATGCATGAAACAAGCATCCACATAAGTGCCCAGATTGTGTTGTATATTATCTTCTCTTTCGCCTGATTGCGATGATGATTATGCTTCAAAGTTACAAGGATCACAAATACATGCCTGAGCAATGACTGCAGAATCGATAGGACTCTTTCCCATACCAATCCATATCAGCATGAAAGACGCTATCATTGTTGCAAAAACTAAAATAGTAACCTAGTAAAAAAATTGTTATCAGATGTGATAAAAGATTTTATGGATGGTATAGAAATTCCAAAACAATTGAGTGTGATGCCAAAGAATTAGAAGTTGCTTCTGTACCAGAATCACAATTTTTTGCCGACTTCCTATTCGATGCGACCTAAAGGTGCAACATCTTCTGTGATCATTGGCGTTAGAATCGGTTTTGTTCCTCTTCTCCAGCAGAGCTTTTTGAGGGCTACATCCTTCATCTTCATCATCGTCATTTGACTAATGACAAAGGTCAACCCTGCAAACCATTTCTATGTCAGGCTTATCTTAATTTAATGAGATAATTAACTTTCTTCAGCTCAAGCATCAAACACAATTAGGCATTCCAGAATAGTAAACTATATCGAATTAATGAAACAAGGGAACCAAAAAGACTAAAAGAGACTGTCAAACGTTGAGGCAATGTGCAAGGTACAGTTTTTATAGTTCTAATGCATAATACTATTCATTTCTTGATTGTAGATAATATATAGAAAATCATTATAAGATATAGCTTGTAAAGTTAGTCAAGTATTACTGTCATGAAAACACCATTAGTCTATTACTGCAAGTATTTTAATATCAAGAATTGACTATCAAGGACTGCTCAAGCCAGCAGTCAAATTGAGCAGCATTTCCTAATAGGGATCAACATAAGTTTTGCTTCACCTTCGAAAAAGATCATTGGAGCATTATCATTTCATTCATTCAAAAATTATAATTAACTAGAGAATATACCTATCGTGTGGGGAAGCTTGAACAGCTTGATTGAAGTAAGATTTGGCTCTGTTTTCATCTCTCTGCTTATCCCAAATAAGCTTTCTGTACAGCGAAAGCACTTCTCCATCTCCAGGGCTCACCAAAATCGCCCTTCCATAATATTCTTACGCTTTTAACACATCTATCAGTTACATTACCCAAAAATATGATCATCAAATCAGCGTAAACCAAGAAAGTCAAAGTGTTATAGTAAATAACAGAGTATCTGGAATAGTACCTCGTGCAAGTATCAGAATGAATCCACCTGTGAGCTGAATCGAACACAAGAACGTCGACTCCTCTCCAGTATTTCACGTTCTCTTCTATCGAATCTAAGTGCAAGTGTCAAACAACAAAAATGTGAAAGAATCAGAAATGCTGAAAATTTCATCAAGTGTAACAAACACTAAAAACTAAATTAATTAGTAGATGAAATATTTAATCTAGTAATGGCAAGCAATTCTTTCTTCTAGGTATTTAATTTATGAACTCTAAAGTATATAACAACATAATTTATTGAAGGAGATATTTACGAATAAATGTATATATACATGTTTGATGTCCTAACAGCCAATTATCTCTACTTCTTATTTTCAGTCTAAATAACACTTCATGATCTATATGCAAAAATCCCACTTAATAAAGTACAATTAATTAACATTATTAATCCCAAAATATAAGCTTTCATTCAACAAAAGATCATATGCAAAAAATATAAGCTTCGCTTCTCCATCTCCATCTAGTCTTGTCAAGGCCTACAACAGGAAGATCATATGCAACAAAAAATGGATTGCTCAAGTCCACATGTAGATTATTTTGTTGCAGTCCACTTGAACCCAGACTTGATTTTGTTCACAAGTTAAAAATAGATCATTAAAAGGAGAATCAAAGGAATAACAAGCCAACAACACTTATTTCTTGTGTTAGCCAAAACTTCTATTGATATATCCATCCATTTCATCTTCTCATATCATTGGAAGCACATTACAGAAGTCACTCATTCCACATATTTTCGGAAGACGAAAAAAATTAATACAATCAGCATGGTAATATTAAAGAGGTGCCCCATGCATTGCCTGCCAAACTAATCTGATTAAAGATTGATGAATTATTGATAGATTAGGCTTACATCAATTTGAACTTCTAAACAAGAATTCAACAAGAGAAATTTAGAAAGCTCACAATGCCAATCCCAAGACCGTATAGAACGCGAGCTATCAAGAAAACTCCAACCAGGAGCATAGGCAGTCAACAAACCACCACTCAGATAAAGGAGGGAGGCAATGATAAGTTCTCCCCTCCTTCCTACATGTATATTAAACAAAATACTTACAATGATTTTATTGAAAAAAATTAAACAAGAAAAAAAGGAAATATAACTGGATAAACAGAATACCGAGGAAATCAGACAGGGGATAAACAATGAGGGAACCAAAAAGAGCTCCATCAAGGGAGCCACTAACCTTGATTAAGAAACAATCAAACAAGATGAGTCAATGAAGTATGTCACTGTAACGGATATTAGGAATGCAATAAAAACTTAAAGCCTACCACTAAACCAAGCTGAACAGCTGAAAGGGTGAACCAGTTTGTGCCACTAAGCTCAGGTGACTGTAAAACAAAACTGTAATAATCATAATTCCATTAAGGTTAGGAATGCATTAAAAGGGAATGCTACCTGTAAATCAAACTCAGCACATATATTCATCAATTCAGTAGTATTTAATTGCAGAATTACCAGTACCATGAGGTGAACCAGGAGCTTTTACATCAACACTCTGATCTCCTTTAGAAGGAGGTATTTTAGCAACAATCAGTCCCTGTTTTATTGAAATGGAAAGTGAGTTTAAACCGTCTATCTTCACATTTTAAAGCTATAGGGTGATTGAAAAATTCAGACAAGTGATTAGTATATGATATTACAACCAAAAGAGATAACACTAAATTTTGAAGGCAAAAAACAAACAAAGACATTAAACAGGATCAAGATAGCAGACATCTCAAGAGTTGAAGCAATACCATATAATTCTCTAAACCAACCAATGTCCCAACATAGTGATATACAAAAGATTCACAAGGGTATGTAAGACTTCATTCATTAATGTTCAATAATACATCACTGCATGCTGCATCAATATCAAACATTGCCCATCTAAACTTGTCCTCTACATTTTCTTCTCAATCCTCAATTTCAAACTGTTTGCTTCAACTTTTCTAGTTTTTCGGCACTTTTCCATATAGGACAATGAGTTGCCTTTACAAAACTAAGGCCTTAAGAACCACGAATTCCAAGAGTCCATGTATGCAGATTGCAGACCAAAACAAGATTGTGCAAGAGTAGGAAAAAACATCCATCAGACATCTGAATTTACAAAGCAGACTAGGCTGCAATTTCTCCGGCACCGTCAACACCTACTCCAAAGCAAAAATTCAGTAGCTCGTTACACAACATTCAATTTTCAAACAACAATAGATTAACCCTGGCTTTAAAACAACCTCAAAAAATCACACAACGTGCAGCTGCGAAATTAAACTGGAAATTCATTGTCTACACACATTTTACAAGCACATCATACTGAGGAATCACATGTTCTAAGGGTGACCATGAATGCTCACCCAGCTGTAATCATCTATGGACCCAATCCTCAATAATGGAAACATATTAACAACTTTTACCTGGAAAAATATATCGAAGACCTGAATCCGACTACGGTAGCGGCTGGAGTGACGGTGCGGTAGCGGCTGGATTGGGACTACGGTAGCGGCTGGAGTGACGGTGGCTGGGAGAGGAGACTCAGACTGGGAGTGGGAAAAAAATTGCGGGAGGGGAAAAGAGTAAACCCAAAATGATGTCGTACTATTTTCATACATTTTGCGACGAAATCTAACCTATTCGCCACAAACTTAATCGCATTTTTCATAAATTAAATAATTTTTGCGACGAAAAGTAACTAATTTGCTGCAAATGTAATTTAATTTTCATATATTTTGTGATAAAACCTAAACTATTCGCCACAAAATTAATTGTAATTTTCATAAATTAAATATTTTTGTGACGAAAACTATACATTTCGTCGCACAATTAACTATAATTTTCCTAAATTAACTAAATTCATTATTTTTTCTTTATTTGGGTTTAACATTACCAACGAAAGCACAAGATTTGCTGAAAATATTTTGAAACTTTAGCAACGAAATTTTTATTTTTGCAGCTAACAATTATTATTTTTAATTTTTTTGTACCTATTAATATTTAGCAACGAAAATTTATATATTCGTCGCTATCATTAGCGACGGATTAACTTTATTTCGTTGCAAATACACTAAACTCTTATTTTATTTTTGTTCTTTTAATTAGTTGGCAACAATTTTTTTAAATTTCGTGGCTAATATTCAACTTTAGCAACGAATATTAGTATTTGTCGCAAATATTTCGTTGCAATTACTGCATTTTTTGTAGGTCAAATTCAGCTATTTGCAATCATGGCCTGGTAAATAGAAACGACCGAACATAATCCATGAAGCATTGAGAGAGTATGAAGAAAGACCATTTGTCGTTTATCAATTAACTCAAAATCAATGAGGGCTCAATTTAAGTTAAAAATTTATTAGGGTTGGACGACTTCGTTTTTATTACACCTGCTTATAATTAGATAAAACTAAATCATATACTTATAAAAAATAATGCCACTAAAATTTTACGTAAATACCAGGGGCGTAGCCAGCCCCTCGTGAGTACCCCTAGCTCAAAATTTTCTCCCCTAACTCAACTATTTTTTCCTCTTAAAAATATATATATAGTTTATTTTTCATTTTTTTCCATAGAAAAAATGGGACTAAAAAAATTTGGGGTACGCGGAGGGCCGGAGAGCCCCTGACTACGCCCCTGATAAATACACTTTAAATAAATGGTATCACATACATATCTTCTCAAAAAAAGAAAAATTATCACATACATATTTATTGGTTAATTTCGTGGCAAAGTGTAGTTTGATTGATAATAATATAGATTCTTATGTCTAGCCTATTTTATCCTTAAATAAAAATTATCATAAATTAGTTGTGATTAAATTTATATAGTGTATGATATAAAGTAATAGGTCTTATGTGTTAGCCGCAGGGGCGGAGGAGGGCCCAGCCCACTTTTTTCAAAATTAGAACTAATAATAATAAAAAAAAATTAATACAAGCCCAATAATTTTTTTAAAATCGGGCCAGTGCACATCAATATCTGGCCCAGCCTACACATATTAAACTAAAAAAAGGAAGCCCACAACAGATGTAAAAAAACCCTTTACAAACTAATTAACATAAGAAAAAAGAAAAAGAACAAAGCCAAAAGGCCCAAAACCCAATTGTCCATCATATTACTGCAAAGTGCAAACTCACGACAGTTTTGCAAATTACAAACCTAAAAGTTAAAACTTAATACAGAAGGATTAAGGGTCAAAGGGAGCGGCTCACGGCAGCAACGAATTGGCCAATTGGGTATTTGAGTTTCTTCTTCTTCAGTTTTGCAGCTTCAAGCCTTCAAACAAATAGGTAATGTATTTTCCAAATTTAATAGTTAATTTCTGTATTTTTTTAGATGAACTAATTTATGTAATTGGAAATAAAATTGGATAAATTGATGAAATTTATGTAATCTGTATGTCCCTTAAGTTGTATTTTTTTTGGTGGAATCCCTTAATTTGTATTTATTTACTCTAGTGTTGGATAAATTGATGAAATTTATGTAATCTGTATGCTCCCGAGTCCCGAATTTGTATTTATTTACTGTAGTATTGGATAAATTGAAATGAAATTGGGTTTGATAAAGAGCAAAAATAGAAGAAAACAATAACATAAATAATTGTTGATTTTTATTTTTTAAATACCTTGCAGTTTTCTTGATTAATTATTTTATATATAAGAAGTGATGGCGACACAACAACCTCCTGGCAAGAAAGGCAAAACTACATTACATTCATTCTTTAGGCCCGTAAGTAATACACAAAATGAGGAATCAAATAACCATCAAGACACTCCTTCAATTGGAAATCAACAACCTACTCCAAGTTCATCATTTGAAATTGAGCGGGATCCCGGAAAAAGGAGGAGAATATCTGATTGGCCTCTTGAGAAAAGGGATGAAATTAGACGGTTTTATTTGAATGCTGGGCCATACCAACCAAAACTTAAATTGTATAAAGGTCGAAAATATAAAGATAAAACTCGTCATTTTCAGTCTAGTTGGTTTCATGAATTTAATTGGTTGGAGTATTTGCCTTCTACACACAAGGCCTATTGTTTCCCGTGTTTTCTCTTTGGAGAGGATATCCACACCTCTTCCACTTCGGCTCTAGTGAGTGATGGATTTGATAATTGGAAGAGAGTTCATCAAGGCAAGGAATGTGTTTTTCTTATTCATATCGGTTCATCATCTTCATCTCCTCACAACAAGTGTGTAGCATGTGCTACCTCTTTGATGGTCCCATCTCAACATATTGATAAAGTGATTGAGAGAATTAGCAAAGAAGAAGTTATGAAAAATCGATTGCGCTTAAAAACAACAATCATGACCGTTGATGTGGCTAAGCGTTGCAAGGTTGTGCTTTTAGAGGTCATGATGAGTCCGAAAAATCTTTTAACCGCGGAAATGTGATTGAAATGATTAATTATACCGCGAAGTGGAACACATAAGTGAGAGATGTTGTATTGAGTAATGCCCCTAAAAATGCCAAATATACTTCTCCGGACATCCAGAAAGGAATTTTGGCCATTATAGCTAATAGAGTTCGTTGTATGATACGTGAGGAAATAATGGATGCTTGTTTTTCTCTTCTTGTTGATGAAGCTAAAGATGAATCAGATCGAGAACAAATAACTATTATCCTAAGGTTTGTGAACAATGCAGGTATCTTAACAGAACGCTTCTTTGCAATTAGAAGTGTTCCTGAGACCTCTTCAGAAACACTTAAGCAAGTGATATCAAATGTTCTTTCTCAGTACAATCTTCAAGTTTCTAAATTACGGGGCCAGGGATATGATGGTGCTAGCATTATGCGTGGACAATGGAATGGATTGCAAGCATTATTTCTTAATGATTGTTCATATGCATATTACATTTATTGTTTTGCGCACAGGTTGCAGTTGACATTGGTTGCTTCAGCAAAGCAATGTGATCCAATCTGGAAATTCTTTTCTATATTGGATAATGTCATTAACATTGTCAAATCTTCTGCTAAGCGCAACACTGAGTTACATGTTTCCCATAGAACATAGATTGAGAATATGTTGGCTACTGGGGAGCGTGAATCTGGACGAGGAGCTAATCAAATGTCATCTTTACACCGTTCAGGTACTACTCGTTGGAGTTCTCATTATGATTACATTATGAGTATGATAGAAATGTATCTTTGCAACTTGCAATGTACTTGAGGGCATCACTTGTAGTGGTCCAAATTCTAAAGCTCGAAATGAAGTTGAGGGTGCTTGCACAAGTATTAGGAGTTTTAATTTTGTGTTTGGGTTGCACTTAATGAGGGTAGTTATGCGGATCATGGATTTTCTTTGTCAAGCTTTTCAAAAGGAATCTGTTGATATTTAATCTGCACTTGGATATGTCTCAACTACAAAAACTCTTCTTCAGGAGTTGAGGGATAAAGGTTGGGTGAAACTGCTTCAGGAAGTAGAAGGTTTTTGCTTAAAACATGAAATCGATATACCCGATATGAACAACAACATGGGTCGTGGGCGGAGACACATGAGTGTTGAACATTATTATCACTTTGAATTTTTCAACCAATGCATAGATTTTCAATTGGCAGAGTTGAACTCGAGATTTAATGATACATCAGTTAGACTACTTGAGTTGAGTGTTGCATTGGATCCAAGAAATTCATTTGAATCATTTAATGCAAATAATATCTATAAATTGGCTGTGGAATTTTATCCGGATGATTTTGAGCAGCGTGAGATGAATGCTTTGATGAGTGAATTGCAATTTTATCATGCTCATGTAGTTCTCAATCTTCAATTTCAAGTGTCTTCTCTTGCAAATTTGTGTGAAAAGTTGGTGGAAACAAGAAAAGCAGAGGACTACAAAATGATAACAAGATTGATTCGTCTCGTGTTAACACTGCCTGTTTCTACAGCCACGACCGAGAGAGCATTCTCGGCAATGAAACATGTGAAGACTGCGATTCACAACAAGATGAATGATGATTTTCTTGTTGATAGTTTGACAATTTTTATTGAAAGAGAACTTGTTAGCACGATAGATATAGACTCTATTATTGATGAATTTGCTAAAGTAAAAAATCGCCGAGTCCAACTAACTTTTTAGCCTAATATATTAAATTTTCAGTATTTTCAAGTTTTGTAATACACTTGAGTTGAGTTTGCTTATTTGTTTGAAAATTTAGAGCTTTTATGATTATTTTTCGTGTTTTTGGTCCGGCCCACCTCACTTTCGGGTGCTAGCTCCGCCCTTGGTGTTAGGTCGACACCCCAACAAAACAATTGTAAAATGGAGGTGCTTATGTAAAATTGGGCACTAAAGTGTGCCAAATTAACTAGGCCGGCATATTAGGTTTCCTCATTCTTCATCCCTATAAATAGGGGGTGGAGGATGAAGGAAGAGTACACCAACCCAGAGATAAAATTTAGAGTGAAAAATAGAGTGTAGGCATTTGAGGTGATCAATTTGTCTGAGTCAAATTGTGATAAGTGTGGGAAAATACTCGGAGTATTTTTTAGAGCAATACAAAGGAGTTGAGAGTGTTCTTTTTTTTTTTTGGATGAAATATAAATATCATATCATCGGCAAAATGTACAAAATATTATGTTTGCACCCAGAAGACAACAACACAAAGGGACTAAACATTCCGTCAAAATGAGTTCAGCCCATGGCTAATTCAAATATTACAAACTACAAGCATAAAACCTAAACATCCAAGGAAGTCTAATACCCCAAAGCAAGATGTCAAATTGAACCAAAACATGAGGATACAAGGTAAACATGATCTTGTATACATATGTTTTGATTTCTACGATAATGTTGTCTGCAGTGGTAATCGTCCCTTCGAAGAGTCGTCGATTTTGAGTTGTCCAGATATGAACATGGTGTACGCCAGTGCACTTTTCTTGGCACGTGATTGCCAATATGTCCTTCGTGCTTCCTTCTTCAAGAATTTCAATGCACTTTTAAGTGTTGTCATGCCTCTTGTAATGCGAAGCCATTTCTTCATCTGGTGCCACACCTGTTTGGTCGTGTTGCACTAAAAAAATAGATGATTCCATGTTTCCAGTGCAGTCCCACAAAAAGCGCAATTATGGTCAATGTCCATGGAGAGGATCTTTGTTTTGTAACATTCCTTTGATTCCAAGCCAAAGAATAAAGGAGTGCTTGGGAGTAATGTAATGTCTCCAAAAATCAGTTGCCCAATTTTCTGGAGTGCCCCTTGGTCTAAAATAATCATATGCCTTCGAGAAGCCCAATTTCCTGTTGGAAAACCATCGAGTAAGGTTGGTGATGGCTAGTTGTGTCATCCCTTCCTTACTGACAATAAGATCCCGAATTTCTAAAATGCGCTTGAGGAGGGGACAGTCTCCTTTTGCTGGTGACCAATTCCAAATGGATGCCACATTAAGGTACACTTGATCCACACATCTGATCCACAAAGAGTCCCTTTTATCACGAATGTTCAAAAGCACCTTTGCAAGTAGGGCAAAATTCCAAGTTTTGATGTCCCTGAAACCAAGTCCACCCTCAGACTTAGGGAGACAAATATCTTTCCATGCCACCAGTGCCTTGCGATCGCCCCGAAGGAAGAGACGACACAAATTTTTAATTCTATCAATGATTGTACCTCAGATGGGAAAATTTATAGCCAGAAGCATTCCATGCCTTGCACTACCGATCTGATCAACTCAGTTTGTCCAGCATATGAAAGAGTATAGTTGGCCCAGGCATTCACATAAGCTGCAATTTTCTCAACAAGAGAAGCATAATGAACCGCTTTCAATTTTTCAGCTGAAAGTGGTATACCAAGAATTTGGAAGGCATTGATCCAATCATCATGTTGACGAGCCTTAGATCTCAACAAGTTTCTTCCCAGTGATACCTGATGTGTATAAACTGGACTTGTTCAAATTGACATGTAGTCCCAAGCATCGGCTGAAATTATTCAAGCAATCTAAAAGACACCCATTTATCACTATCCCCTCTCGAGAAAAGCATCAATCTAGCACATTCCGGATGATAAGAAAATTGGTCCCTATTTGCAGCAAGATTGATCGAACGGGAAAAATGCTCAAGGCACAGAACAAAAATGAAGGGTGATAAAGGGTCCCCTTGCATAAGGCCCTTCCTACCCGCAAAATGATCGTATAAACTACTATTCAAAGCAATGGAATATAATGGAGAGATTACACCCTCCATGGCCCAAGAGTGAATTTTGAAGAAACCCTCATACCTCAAGCACAACTCGCAAGAATGACCAACTAACGGAATCTTAAACCTTCCTCAAATCAATTTTTAGTAGGCATCTGGGAGAAATACATTTTTGATTATATTGCCGAAGGAGTTCTTGTGCGAGATGAAAGTTCTCAGTCATAAGTATTCCCCCAATAAAAGTTGCCTGAGTAGGATCCACTAAATTTACCAACAATGGGGCCATTCGTGAGGCAATGATTTTAGTAATCACCTTATATAACACGTTACAACAAGCAATATGTTTAAAATCCCCTACGGATTGAGCATGCTGACCTTTGGGAACAAGAGCAAGCACCGTATGGTTGATTTGCTTGAGTAAGGACCTTGTTGCAAAGAATTCCTCAACAACCCCACACAAATCATCTACTATAATCTGCCATGTCTTCTTGAAGAAGCATGAATTAAATCCCGCCCGCACGTAACCCGTCCGCACTGAATCCATCCGAATTTATGGTTGATTTTTTTTTTTGCCTCAACAATGTACCCTACACAAGTATGGTTGATTTTTTTTTTGCCTCAACAACCCTACACAAACACATGAAAATGATTTGTCCTTAGAGAAAGAATGATGATGATGGTGAAGGTGGCGGTAGTGACGTGGTGATAGCTGAATATGGAGATGTTTACATAGTCTCCACAAGTATTTATAGTTCTTTTCCAGATGATTGGATTTTAGATTTGGGATGTGTAATGCATTTGTGCTCCAGATGGGATTATTTTGATTCATTTCAAATAATGAGAGTAGGAACTTTGTCCTTAGGTGAAGGTTCTACTTGGAAAATTATGGGATTTGGTGCGGTGAAAATCAAAATTGGTGATGGAGTGGATCGTATTTATGTAGTGTGGCCTATGTGTTAGATAAATGTTTTTATCAAGATTTTGATGATTATGTTTAAATGAGTTATTATACCAAAACAATGTTTATAAATGTTGTCCAAATACTCCTAAATGATTTAAAATGTTTTTACTAATTTTTGGAGTATTTCTTAGAGTTTTTAATTTGATAAAAATTGGACAACACTTTTAATGGTTTTGTTTAAATTGGTTTTTACACCAAAACTATGTTTATAAATGTTGTCAAAATACTCCCAAATGATTTAAAATGTTTTTACTAATTTTTTGGAGTATTTCTTGAAGTTTATTTTTGAAAAACATCGGACAACATTTCATATTGGAGGTCGACTGCATCGAAGAGTTGAAAAAATGAAACAGAGCTAAACAGAAAAAAATTTCATGAAAAAAGAAGGAGGGGACCGGGTCAAGGTGAGGTCGACGGGGCCGCACCCTAGGGCGACTTGGTCGCACCCCACCTCGACCGTCGCACCCCCCGCAACCCCTACCGGATCGCACTATTGTTTTCAAACGGTCGAAATCTTCAACAGGCAACCGGTCGCCTATGCTATTTTGTGACAAAGAAAATTCCAACCGTTGTAACTGTGATGCAAGATTTGCTTTTGATTTTTGTACAATATTTCTACATCTTGTGATCTTCTTTTTGTAGACAAAAGTGAAGATAGAGGAGCCTATGTTGGGAGCCTATGTTGGTGAAGCTTCCCTATAAATAGAGGATGAATTGAAGACACAATAGACAACAACACAAGCAAATACACAACAAGAAATCTGCAAATTTCCAAGCTTTCATATTCAACACTCTTGTTGTATTTATAGCCTAAGTATTTCACTTTCACATCTTGAGGTCTAGGCTTTATTTCTTGATTACACTTGCACTCAAATTGTAATATTCATTATTGAGTTGTAATCTTGATTTTTGTCATCATTCAACACAAGACATCCTTGTGAGTATTCTTGTGGAAAGAATACACTTGGGTGATCTAGGTGATAGGTGTTTCAAGAGTGTGGTGCTCTTGAGGTGTTGAAGAATTTGGTATTCTTCAAGATTGAAGATTGTGGTGATCTTCAAAGGTGCGTTGAAGGAAGATTGTGGTAATCTTCAAAGGGAGATTGTGGTAATCTCCAAAGGTGGTGTTGAAGAAGAGTGTGGTGCTCTTCAAGGTGTTGTAAGTTGAATTTGTATTAATTGTGGTAATTAATAAAATTCTTTTTTCTTTTAGAAATCCATCCCGGATATACTGGGGTGGTAGAGGATTAGGCCCTAGGTGGGTTGAACCTCTTTAAATCGATGCGTATTGTTTACTTCTCGCACCTTTATTATTGTCTTGGCGTATTCGGTTCGAAAAAGAGGACATAATCGAAAAGATGGAGATAATCTATTCACCCCCTCTAGATTATCGTAGCCGCTTGGACTTACAAGTGGTATCAAAGCCAAACTCTTTGGCAAGCTCGTTCCACATTGCGAGTAAAGAGGAACGATCACCGGCTACGAATGAAGTCTACCTTACCGGCGCCTCCACCACCAAGACACCACTATTCGATTCCAAAAATTTTACATTTTGGAAAGAAAGAATGGAATGCTATCTACAAAGTTGCGGGTTCGATATTTGGAACACGGTCGTAAATGAAGAATCCATTCCAATGATGGACACACTACACAAAGGCCTCAAAGAGCTCAATGATGAAGAGAAGAAAAACATCTCCTTAAATGGTAAAGCTCTTAATATTATTTATTGTTCACTTACCATTTTGGAATATGATCATCTTGTAGGAATTAAATCGGCTCATGAAGTATGGAGAAAATTAGAAGAAGTATATGCAAATGAAAGGAGCCACTCAAAAGCATTTACTTCTCAAATGGATACAAACCCAACATGGGATGAGCGTCCTACAACTTCCGACGTCGATGAAAACGAACGATGTCTTATGGGCTTCGAAGAAGAAAATGAGGTAAGTTCTAAACCCTCCACTTCTTATGATAATGAATTACAAAATGATTATAGTGATTTTCAAAATGATTTTGATGAACTTCAAAATGAATTCCAAAGCTTACTTGTTAAATACAAAAATTTGAAAAAGGAATTCAATATTTTGAAAATTGATAAGGATAATTTATTTTCCTCTTATGAATCACTTTCATGTGATCACACCACCACACTTGACAAGGTTAGAAACCTTAAAAAAGAAAATAGTACTCTTGTTGAGGATATTAATTGCATGAAAAATGATTTATCAAAATCCAACTTGAGTACCGATAAAATGACCGATATTATTAATGTTCATAGTTGTGATAAATTGAAACAAGGACTTGATCATAAGCCTAATGTTGTTAATCATATGAAAAGGAATCAAGTCTATAAGCATGTTGGTCATTATGCTACTAGAATTATTACTTGCTTTTATTGCGGTAAAAAGGGTCGTACGATTAATACTTGTCGGGCTAGAAATAGCTCTAATTTCTATTGGAGACCTAAAAATCTCAAAGCTAATCCCCAAGGACCCAAACACTTGAGGGTACCACAAAATAATGTCATATTAGGTACCCGACGTAATAATAAAGGAAAATTCATACCGCCAAGAAGATATCAAATGCCCGTGTCATTTGATCAAAGGAGAATACACCATCACGATAAATTTCCAAGAAGAGGATATAATCAAAAATGGGAAGTACACAATCCTTGGAAATGGCAAAGTCATCACCAACAAGATGATTCTCAAAGAGGAAGACACCATCAAAAATGAGAAGGACAAAACTCGAGAAATGGGCAAAATTGGAGAAGACATCATCAACAAAATGATTTCTCAAGAGGAAGATACTATCTACAAAGGGAGAGACATAACCCGTGGAAATGGCGAAATTGGTAAATCGTATCTCTCCATTTAAATATGCATTTTATTTTGTTATTATGCATGTTTTTATTTGTGTCTTAATTGCAAATGAGTTTTCAAATATATTTTTAAAATTAAGGTCTTCAATGTATATTTGTGTTTTTAAAATATTTTGAAAAGGAGACCTTGTATGATGCTTATATAAACTCTTGTGCATTTACTATGACTAAAAATTTGATTTATTATCTCTTATGGATTTATATAGCATAAGCATACTTGTGATATACCTTATTGCTTTAGCCTACACCTCCATTACTATGTTTTGTGCTAGTCTTGTTTTAAGAATTGTGTAGGATTCATGTATCCTCACCAATGGCTATTTATGTCATAATGTGTTAAGAGGACCATAAACTATCGAGGTACGCTTCTCATTCGGTATTCATCTTATAGACTCGATATTATGTTTGCCATAT
Organism: Rehmannia glutinosa; assembly: GCA_016081115.2. Taxonomy (NCBI): domain Eukaryota; kingdom Viridiplantae; phylum Streptophyta; class Magnoliopsida; order Lamiales; family Orobanchaceae; genus Rehmannia; species Rehmannia glutinosa. The sequence continues at coordinate 48,040,129 of CM071934.1, forward strand.
GCCAATGTGCTTGATTTTCAAGATATTTCATAGTATTTCACATAAGTGCCATTAAGAGGATGTTTTGATTTTTGAAAGGCATTATTTGACTTAGCTTGTTTTATCCGAGATTAGTAATGGATTATACTTTATTTTGATAAGACATTTGATTTTTATCCTCTCTTAGTTATGCATTTTATTGCTCATATAAATGTCATTATTATTGGTTGCTTTGTCAAAGCTCTTGATCATATGCTTCTTATAAATGAGGTCTCAACTATATGCTCTCGGTTTTACAAATTTCAAAAGAGGCCTTATATAGCTTTCTATAAGCATATTTGAACTTGCATGTTTTTATTGAACTCTTGATGATTTTTTCTAAAAGCATAGTATGTGTTACTTATTATTGTGTCTCTATTATTCGATATTACTATGCTCTTGTGCAAGATATCTTGTTAAGATTTTGCAGAAATTATTTTTGGTATTTCGGGTAAAGCTTGAGGCAAGGTGAGTAGCTCGAAGGTATTGTCAAGAAGAAGGTATTTATTTTGATGATACATTTGCACCCGTAGCACATTTATTAGCAATTCGCATGTTTACTTGCCTATTCTTGTTTTAAAAATTTCAAACTTTACCAAATGGATGTTAAATCCGCTTTCTTAAATGGTATTATTCAAGAAGAAGTCTATGTAAAACAACCTCTGGGGTTTGAAAAATTTTCTAGGCCTAATGATGTTTATAAACTTAAAAAGGCCTTGTATGGTTTAAAACAAGCATGGTATGATAGACTTAGTTCTTTTCTTTTACAAAATGGTTTTATAAAAGGTAAAGTTGATACTACACTATTTGAAAAAGGGCAAAATTATTTACTTGTGCAAATTTATGTTGATGATGTTATTTTTGTGCTACTAATGAATATTTGTGCAAGATATACTTAAGATGAGCATGATGGGGGAGCCCGAATTTCTTCATTGAACTTCAAGTTAAACAATGCCAAGAAAGTGATTATATTTCACAATCAAGTATACAATAGAATCTTTGAAGAAGTTAAGCATTGAAGAAGGAAGAATTATCTCAACCTCTATGGCTACCAATGTAAAGATTGACAAAGATTGAGGAAGACATATTGATTGACAAACAAGCTAGAGGTATGTTTTTGTTTATTATTCTCATAGACTCGACATTCTATATGTCTTATGTCTATATGCTCGACTTAAAAAAAAAAAAAACTATCCCAACGAATCTCATTAAAGTGTCGTTAAAAGAAATTTTCAAATGTTTGAAAGACACTTCTTCTTATGACTTGTGTATCCAAAGTTCTTAAACGTTTACATTTTTCGGGATAACAAGTTGAAAATAATTTTTCAAATATGGTTTGTTATAATCAAACTAAACATATTGAGATTCTACGTTCGTTTTAAAAGGGATTGCGTTTCTTAAACGTAAAATTGAGATGTGTTTAATTCCGTCTCAAAGTTAACTCGCGGACATTTGTTCATTTACACGACGAGTCTTTTTACCTCATTTCGAGCTTGATTATGACATAATGTATATTGAATGAGGTCTATGTTTGCATTTTGCACGTTTTTAAAACTTAGCGAAAAATCGGATTTTTGGTTCAAACTTCGGATTTTGGAAAACAGGATGAATCATATGGCCGATCGGGCAAGGCAATAAACGGCCGCCCCATGCCGCCCCGTCCCATGACCCCAACCCGCCAGATCATTTTCAAAGAATAAAATTGTTTTACATCCTTCATTTCGTTATTTTGGTTATTTTCTTCCAAAATCGAACCCCTTCGCAAAATTCACACACAATTCACCCAAAATGATTTCTTTCTTGTATATTCTATATTTTTGGGTTTATAGTACGAGTATATCATCCGTATTACTCGACTTCTCCGATTGATTGGTAAGTTTAATTCCCCCTCTAATCTCAATTGGGTTGAACCCTTGAGAAAATGTTTATGTGTTGTTTTTTGATGGAATTCTTGTATAATTGTGGTGTGCATGATTATTGTTGATAGATGGATATTGTTGTATTGCAATTGGTGATGAAATTTTTTGGCTTAAATGAATCGCAAAGGCGTTATATTCTTCTAGTTTTATTAGATGCACGCCAAGTGTTCGACGAAATGTTTCAATGAAAAATTCATCACCTACAAGATTCTCTAGATTTGAGAAGTCTTATAAGTTTATAGAGATCATGTTTTATCTATCAAATGAGCTTTTGCAAGTCAAATTGATCAACTTTTCCCTTTTATTTGGAATTTAAGCATTATTTTCAAAAAGCTCGATAAATCGATAAATTTGCGCACTTTGATTTGAATATATGATGTTTTATCGTGCTAACATTCTTTTTGATGATTCCAAAGGGGGAGAAAACGGAAAGAATGCTCATACGCTCAAAGAAGCGAAAATAAGCTTGCTAGAAAAGCTATAAGCTAGGGCTCTTAAAAGCCATAAGCTGTGAATATTGCTTAGTCCATTTGATGTATTGTGGACTTTTATGCTTGACTAATGATGTCTTGTGACAGGGGGAGCTTATAAGCTCATGGAATTCAAGCTTAAGTTGTGAAAGCTAAGCTTTTAGCTTTTAGTTGTTGCTTGTATACTTGTTCTTGATATGCATATTGATAGGGGAGCTTGTGCAAAAATGATTTTGAAAATCTTTGCTCCTATCCTTGTGTGTTTGTACTTATGATGAATCTTGCTTGTAATGGATTGTTGTTTTAAGAATAGGAAAATTTGTTTTGTTTTAAAATCGACCTTCTAAAATTGTTTTGGTTTGTAATCATCAAAAAGGGGAGTTTGTTAGATAAATGTTTTTATCAAGATTTTGATGATTATGTTTAAATGAGTTATTATACCAAAACAATGTTTATAAATGTTGTCCAAATACTCCTAAATGATTTAAAATATTTTTACTAATTTTTGGAGTATTTCTTGAGTTTTTAATTTGATAAAAATTGGACAACACTTTTAATGGTTTTGTTTAAATTGGTTTTTACACCAAAACTATGTTTATAAATGTTGTCAAAATACTCCCAAATGATTTAAAATGTTTTTACTAATTTTTTGGAGTATTTCTTGAAGTTTATTTTTGAAAAACATCGGACAACATTTCACAAGTATGGTTGATTTTTTTGCCTCAACAAACCCTACACAAACACATGAAAATGATTTGTCCTTAGAGAAAGAATGATGATGATGGTGAAGGTGGCGGTAGTGACGTGGTGATAGCTGAATATGGAGATGTTTACATAGTCTCCACAAGTATTTATAGTTCTTTTCCGATGATTGGATTTTAGATTTGGGATGTGTAATGCATTTGTGCTTGATGGGATTATTTTGATTCATTTCAAATAATGAGAGTAGGAACTTTGTCCTTAGGTGAAGGTTCTACTTGGAAAATTATGGGATTTGGTGCGGTGAAAATCAAAATTGGTGATGGAGTGGATCGTATTTATGTAGTGTGGCCTATGTGTTAGATAAATGTTTTTATCAAGATTTTGATTATTATGTTTAAATGAGTTATTATACCAAAACAATGTTTATAAATGTTGTCCAAATACTCCTAAATGATTTAAAATGTTTTTACTAATTTTTGGAGTATTTCTTAGAGTTTTTAATTTGATAAAAATTGGACAACACTTTTAATGGTTTTGTTTAAATTGGTTTTTACACCAAAACTATGTTTATAAATGTTGTCAAAATACTCCCAAATGATTTAAAATGTTTTTACTAATTTTTGGAGTATTTCTTGAAGTTTATTTTTGAAAAACATCGGACAACATTTCATATGGAGGTCGTCGGCCGCCCAAAGCGTCGGCCAGACCAAGAGTTGAAAAATGAAAAGGAACGAAACAGAAAAAAATTCTTGAAAAAAAAAAGAAGGAGGGGACTTGGTCAAGGGTGAGGTCGACCGGTCGCACCCCTAGGCGACCGGTCGCACCCCACCTCGACCGGCCGCACCCCCGCAACCCCTACCGGATCGCACTATTTTTTTCAAACGGTCGAAATCTTCAACAGGGCAACCGGTCGCCTATCTATGCTATTTTGTGACAAAGAAAATTCCAACCGTTGTAACTGTGATGTAAACAAGATTTGCTTTTGATTTTTGTACAATATTTCTACATCTTGTGATCTTCTTTTTGTAGACAAAAGTGAAGATAGAGGAGCCTATGTTGGGAGCCTATGTTGGTGAAGCTTCCTATAAATAGAGGATGAATTGAAGACACAATAGACAACAACACAAGCAAATACACAACAAGAAATCGCAAATTTCCAAGCTTTCATATTCAACACTCTTGTTGTATTTATAGCCTAAGTATTTATTTCACTTTCACATCTTGAGGTCTAGGCTTTATTTCTTGATTACACTTGCACTCAAATTGTAATATTCATTATTGAGTTGTAATCTTGATTTTTGTCATCATTCAACACAAGACATCCTTGTGAGTATTCTTGTGGAAAGAATACACTTGGGTGATCTAGGTGATAGGTGTTTCAAGAGTGTGGTGCTCTTGAGGTGTTGAAGAATTTGGTATTCTTCAAGATTGAAGATTGCGGGGATCTTCAAAGGTGCCGTTGAAGGAAGATTGTGGTAATCTTCAAAGGGAGATTGTGGTAATCTCCAAAGGTGGTGTTGAAGAAGAGTGTGGTGCTCTTCAAGGTGTTGTAAGTTGAATTTGTATTAATTGTGGTAATTAATAAAATTCTTTTTTCTTTTAGAAATCCATCCCGGATATACTGGGGTGGTAGAGGATTAGGCCCTAGGTGGGTTGAACCTCTTTAAATCGATGCGTATTGTTTACTTCTCGCACCTTTATTATTGTCTTGGCGTATTCGGTTCGAAAAAGAGGACATAATCGAAAAGATGGAGATAATCTATTCACCCCCCCTCTAGATTATCGTAGCCGCTTGGACTTACAAGTGGTATCAAAGCCAAACTCTTTGGCAAGCTCGTTCCACATTGCGAGTAAAGAGGAACGATCACCGGCTACGAATGAAGTCTACCTTACCGGCGCCTCCACCACCAAGACACCACTATTCGATTCCAAAAATTTTACATTTTGGAAAGAAAGAATGGAATGCTATCTACAAAGTTGCGGGTTCGATATTTGGAACACGGTCGTAAATGAAGAATCCATTCCAATGATGGACACACTACACAAAGGCCTCAAAGAGCTCAATGATGAAGAGAAGAAAACATCTCCTTAAATGGTAAAGCTCTTAATATTATTTATTGTTCACTTACCATTTTGGAATATGATCATCTTGTAGGAATTAAATCGGCTCATGAAGTATGGAGAAAATTAGAAGAAGTATATGCAAATGAAAGGAGCCACTCAAAAGCATTTACTTCTCAAATGGATACAAACCCAACATGGGATGAGCGTCCTACAACTTCCGACGTCGATGAAAACGAACGATGTCTTATGGGCTTCGAAGAAGAAAATGAGGTAAGTTCTAAACCCTCCACTTCTTATGATAATGAATTACAAAATGATTATAGTGATTTTCAAAATGATTTTGATGAACTTCAAAATGAATTCCAAAGCTTACTTGTTAAATACAAAAATTTGAAAAAGGAATTCAATATTTTGAAAATTGATAAGGATAATTTATTTTCCTCTTATGAATCACTTTCATGTGATCACACCACCACACTTGACAAGGTTAGAAACCTTAAAAAAAAGAAAATAGTACTCTTGTTGAGGATATTAATTGCATGAAAAATGATTTATCAAAATCCAACTTGAGTACCGATAAAATGACCGATATTATTAATGTTCATAGTTGTGATAAATTGAAACAAGGACTTGATCATAAGCCTAATGTTGTTAATCATATGAAAAGGAATCAAGTCTATAAGCATGTTGGTCATTATGCTACTAGAATTATTACTTGCTTTTATTGCGGTAAAAAGGGTCATACGATTAATACTTGTCGGGCTAGAAATAGCTCTAATTTCTATTGGAGACCTAAAAATCTCAAAGCTAATCCCCAAGGACCCAAACACTTGAGGGTACCACAAAATAATGTCATATTAGGTACCCGACGTAATAATAAAGGAAAATTCATACCGCCAAGAAGATATCAAATGCCCGTGTCATTTGATCAAAGGAGAATACACCATCACGATAAATTTCCAAGAAGAGGATATAATCAAAAATGGGAAGTACACAATCCTTGGAAATGGCAAAGTCATCACCAACAAGATGATTCTCAAAGAGGAAGACACCATCAAAAATGGGAAGGACAAAACTCGAGAAATGGGCAAAATTGGAGAAGACATCATCAACAAAATGATTTCTCAAGAGGAAGATACTATCTACAAAGGAGAGACATAACCCGTGGAAATGGCGAAATTGGTAAATCGTATCTCTCCATTTAAATATGCATTTTATTTTGTTATTATGCATGTTTTTATTTGTGTCTTAATTGCAAATGAGTTTTCAAATATTTTTTTAAAATTAAGGTCTTCAATGTATATTTGTGTTTTTAAAATATTTTGAAAAGGAGACCTTGTATGATGCTTATATAAACTCTTGTGCATTTACTATGACTAAAAATTTGATTTATTATCTCTTATGGATTTATATAGCATAAGCATACTTGTGATATACCTTATTGCTTTAGCCTACACCTCCATTACTATGTTTTGTGCTAGTCTTGTTTTAAGAATTGTGTAGGATTCATGTATCCTCACCAATGGCTATTTATGTCATAATGTGTTAAGAGGACCATAAACTATCGAGGTACGCTTCTCATCGGTATTCATCTTATAGACTCGATATTATGTTTGCCATATGCCAATGTGCTTGATTTTCAAGATATTTCATAGTATTTCACATAAGTGCCATTAAGAGGATGTTTTGATTTTTGAAAGGCATTATTTGACTTAACTTGTTTTATCCGAGATTAGTAATGGATTATACTTTATTTTGATAAGACATTTGATTTTTATCCCTCTCTTAGTTATGCATTTTATTGCTCATATAAATGTCATTATTATTGGTTGCTTTGTCAAAGCTCTTGATCATATGCTTCTTATAAATGAGGTCTCAACTATATGCTCTCGGTTTTACAAATTTCAAAAGAGGCCTTATATAGCTTTCTATAAGCATATTTGAACTTGCATGTTTTTATTGAACTCTTGATGATTTTTTCTAAAAGCATAGTATGTGTTACTTATTATTGTGTCTCTATTATTCGATATTACTATGCTCTTGTGCAAGATATCTTGTTAAGATTTTGCAGAAATTATTTTTGGTATTTCGGGTCAAGCTTGAGGCAAGGTGAGTAGCTCGAAGGTATTGTCAAGAAGAAGGTATTTATTTTGATGATACATTTGCACCCGTAGCACATTTATTAGCAATTCGCATGTTTACTTGCCTATTCTTGTTTTAAAAATTTCAAACTTTACCAAATGGATGTTAAATCCGCTTTCTTAAATGGTATTATTCAAGAAGAAGTCTATGTAAAACAACCTCTGGGGTTTGAAAAATTTTCTAGGCCTAATGATGTTTATAAACTTAAAAAGGCCTTGTATGGTTTAAAACAAGCATGGTATGATAGACTTAGTTCTTTTCTTTTACAAAATGGTTTTATAAAAGGTAAAGTTGATACTACACTATTTGAAAAAGGGCAAAATTATTTACTTGTGCAAATTTATGTTGATGATGTTATTTTTGTGCTACTAATGAATATTTGTGCAAGATATTTTCTAAGTTGTTGCAAGGTATACTTAAGATGAGCATGATGGGGGAGCCCGAATTTCTTCATTGGACTTCAAGTTAAACAATGCCAAGAAAGTGATTATATTTCACAATCAAAGTATACAATAGAATCTTTGAAGAAGTTAAGCATTGAAGAAGGAAGAATTATCTCAACCTCTATGGCTACCAATGTAAAGATTGACAAAGATTGAGGAAGACATATTGATTGACAAACAAGCTAGAGGTATGTTTTCGTTTATTATTCTCATAGACTCGACATTCTATATGCCTTATGTCTATATGCTCGACTTAAAAAAAAAAAACTATCCCAACGAATCTCATTAAAGTGCCGTTAAAAGAAATTTTCAAATGTTTGAAAGGCACTTCTTCTTATGACTTGTGTATCCAAAGTTCTTAAACGTTTACATTTTTCGGGATAACAAGTCCGGTGAAAATAATTTTTCAAATATGGTTTGTTATAATCAAACTAAACATATTGAGATTCTACGTTCGTTTTAAAAAGGGATTGCGTTTCTTAAACGTAAAATTGAGATGTGTTTAATTCCGTCTCAAAGTTAACTCGCGGACATTTGTTCATTTATCACGAGTCTTTTTACCTCATTTCGAGCTTGATTATGACATAATGTATATTGAATGAGGTCTATGTTTGCATTTTGCACGTTTTTAAAACTTAGGGGCGAAAAATCGGATTTTTGGTTCAAACTTCGGATTTTGGAAAACAGGATGAATCATGGCCGATCGGGCAAGGCCGACCGTCGCCCATGCCGCCGACCGGCCGCCCATGACCCCAACCACGCCTGAGATCATTTTCAAAGAATAAAATTGTTTCGTCCTTCATTTCGTTATTTTGGTTATTTTCTTCCAAAATCGAACCCTTCGCAAAAATTCACACACAATTCACCCAAAATGATTTCTTTCTTGTATATTCTATATTTTTGGGTTTATAGTACGAGTATATCATCCGTATTACTCGACTTCTCCGATTGATTGGTAAGTTTAATTCCCCCTCTAATCTCAATTGGGTTGAACCCTTGAGAAAATGTTTATGTGTTGTTTTTTGATGGAATTCTTGTATAATTGTGGTGTGCATGATTATTGTTGATAGATGGATATTGTTGTATTGCAATTGGTGATGAAATTTTTTGGCTTAAATGAATCGCAAAGGCGTTATATTCTTCTAGTTTTATTAGATGCACGCCAAGTGTTCGACGAAATGTTTCAATGAAAAATTCATCACATACATGATTCTCTAGATTTGAGAAGTCTTATAAGTTTATAGAGATCATGTTTTATCTATCAAATGAGCTTCTGCAAGTCAAATTGATCAACTTTTCCCTTTTATTTGGAATTTAAGCTTCTATTTTCAAAAAGCTCGATAAATCGATAAATTTGCGCACTTTGATTTGAATATATGATGTTTTATCGTGCTAACATTCTTTTTGATGATTCCAAAGGGGGAGAAAACGGAAAGAATGCTCATACGCTCAAAGAAGCGAAAATAAGCTTGCTAGAAAAGCTATAAGCTAGGGCTCTTAAAAGCCATAAGCTGTGAATATTGCTTAGTCCATTTGATGTATTGTGGACTTTTATGCTTGACTAATGATGTCTTGTGACAGGGGGAGCTTATAAGCTCATGGAATTCAAGCTTAAGTTGTGAAAGCTAAGCTTTTAGCTTTTAGTTGTTGCTTGTATACTTGTTCTTGATATGCATATTGATAGGGGGAGCTTGTGCAAAAATGATTTTGAAAAATCTTTGCTCCTATCCTTGTGTGTTTGTACTTATGATGAATCTTGCTTGTAATGGATTGTTGTTTTAAGACCGGAAAATTTGTTTTGTTTTAAAATCGACCTTCTAAAATTGTTTTGGTTTGTAATCATCAAAAAGGGGGAGTTTGTTAGATAAATGTTTTTATCAAGATTTTGATGATTATGTTTAAATGAGTTATTATACCAAAACAATGTTTATAAATGTTGTCCAAATACTCCTAAATGATTTAAAATATTTTTACTAATTTTTGGAGTATTTCTTAGAGTTTTTAATTTGATAAAAATTGGACAACACTTTTAATGGTTTTGTTTAAATTGGTTTTTACACCAAAACTATGTTTATAAATGTTGTCAAAATACTCCCAAATGATTTAAAATGTTTTTACTAATTTTTTGGAGTATTTCTTGAAGTTTATTTTTGAAAAACATCGGACAACATTTCACAAGTATGGTTGATTTTTTTTTTTGCCTCAACAACCCTACACAAACACATGAAAATGATTTGTCCTTAGAGAAAGAATGATGATGATGGTGAAGGTGGCGGTAGTGACGTGGTGATAGCTGAATATGGAGATGTTTACATAGTCTCCACAAGTATTTATAGTTCTTTTCCAGATGATTGGATTTTAGATTTGGGATGTGTAATGCATTTGTGCTCCAGATGGGATTATTTTGATTCATTTCAAATAATGAGAGTAGGAACTTTGTCCTTAGGTGAAGGTTCTACTTGGAAAATTATGGGATTTGGTGCGGTGAAAATCAAAATTGGTGATGGAGTGGATCGTATTTATGTAGTGTGGCCTATGTGTTAGATAAATGTTTTTATCAAGATTTTGATTATTATGTTTAAATGAGTTATTATACCAAAACAATGTTTATAAATGTTGTCCAAATACTCCTAAATGATTTAAAATGTTTTTACTAATTTTTGGAGTATTTCTTAGAGTTTTTAATTTGATAAAAATTGGACAACACTTTTAATGGTTTTGTTTAAATTGGTTTTTACACCAAAACTATGTTTATAAATGTTGTCAAAATACTCCCAAATGATTTAAAATGTTTTTACTAATTTTTTGGAGTATTTCTTGAAGTTTATTTTTGAAAAACATCGGACAACATTTCATATTGGAGGTCGACCGGTCGCCCAAAGCGTCGACCGGTACCTGAAGAGTTGAAAAAATGAAACAGAAGCTTAAACAGAAAAAAATTCGTGAAAAAGAAGAGGGGGACGGTCAAGGTGAGGTCGAATTTTTGGCCGCACCCCTAGGGCGACCGGGTTGGCCGCACCCCACCTCGACCGTCGCACTCCCGCAACCCCTACCTGGATCGCACTATTTTTTTCAAACGGTCGAAATCTTCAACAGGCAACCGGTCGCCCTATGCTATTTTGTGACAAAGAAAATTCCAACCGTTGTAACTGTGACAGCAAGATTTGCTTTTGATTTTTGTACAATATTTCTACATCTTGTGATCTTCTTTTTGTAGACAAAAGTGAAGATAGAGGAGCCTATGTTGGGAGCCTATGTTGGTGAAGCTTCCCTATAAATAGAGGATGAATTGAAGACACAATAGACAACAACACAAGCAAATACACAACAAGAAATCTGCAAATTTCCAAGCTTTCATATTCAACACTCTTGTTGTATTTATAGCCTAAGTATTTCACTTTCACATCTTGAGGTCTAGGCTTTATTTCTTGATTACACTTGCACTCAAATTGTAATATTCATTATTGAGTTGTAATCTTGATTTTTGTCATCATTCAACACAAGACATCCTTGTGAGTATTCTTGTGGAAAGAATACACTTGGGTGATCTAGGTGATAGGTGTTTCAAGAGTGTGGTGCTCTTGAGGTGTTGAAGAATTTGGTATTCTTCAAGATTGAAGATTGTGGTGATCTTCAAAGGTGCCGTTGAAGGAAGATTGTGGTAATCTTCAAAGGGAGATTGTGGTAATCTCCAAAGGTGGTGTTGAAGAAGAGTGTGGTGCTCTTCAAGGTGTTGTAAGTTGAATTTGTATTAACTGTGGTAATTAATAAAATTCTTTTTTCTTTTAGAAATCCATCCCGGATATACTGGGGTGGTAGAGGATTAGGCCCTAGGTGGGTTGAACCTCTTTAAATCGATGCGTTTTGTTTACTTCTCGCACCTTTATTATTGTCTTGGCGTATTCGGTTCGAAAAAGAGGACATAATCGAAAAGATGGAGATAATCTATTCACCCCCCTCTAGATTATCGTAGCCGCTTGGACTTACAATATGTCCCAAAGATGAAAAAGAATTTAATTTCCTTGAGCCAATTAGACTCCAAGGGATGTGAATATTTAGCTGAAGGTAGAGTCCTGAAAGACACATGGCGAAAGGATCATAATGATGTGAGAGAAGTATCGGAGTTTGTATCATCCGGTGACCTCAAAGGATTACTAGAAGCAGAGAGCATTAGAAGGCTTCTAGGGAATAGACCGCTGTGAGGAAAATTTTGATGGGCGAGAGGATGGATTGAGATTGTCTCTCTCGGCAGTCAACTAGTGGTGTTGATCGGATCGCACGTGCGGATTGGTCAATTGAATAAGGTGGAGTTAGGACTTTATTGATTCGGCATGTGCAGTGAATTAAAGCCAATGGTGTTTGATATTATTTGTTTGCGGATGAAGGTGTTTTGTGGTGGAGGTGGAGATTGTTAGGTCGATACCACCACAAAATAATTGTAAAATGGAGGCGACATATGTGGAAACATTATAGTACTAAAGTGTGCCAAATTCATTAAGTCGGTAGATTAGTTTTCCTCATTCTTCAAACCTAAAGATAGGGAGTGGTGCATGGAGGAAGAGTACACCAACCGGGATAGAAAACAATAGAGGAAAATAGATTGTAGGCATTTGGGGTGATCAATTTATGGAGTTAAATTGTGATAAATACGAGAAAACAGACACGGTATTTTTTATCTTATACAATACAAAGGGGTTGGGAGAGTGTTCTTTGATAGCTAGTAATCTGGTTGTACGAGAGTTTTATTTACTTGAGTTTAGTCCATAAAACTCAAGGTTGTATATTTTTCTGGTACCGATAAGTTCTTTATTGGTAAAGACCAGAAACTCTTGTGGACGTAGATGAGTTTTGTCGAACCATGTAAAATTTGTGTGCCATTTTATTTTCTGTTGATGCCATTTATTTTTTTATCATTATCTTGTTAGTGAGGTTTTCTAATACTTCGGATAAATCAAATCTTGAATCCCGACATGCCTCCGTTTCGCCCAACACTATGGTCAAAATACGTTGGAAAATTTTTTATTAGAAGAAATGGATCGTGCATCTCACCTCATTGGTGAGATGAGTTATCCAACAATAATCTCACATCATGTCGTGCTTGGGGTAAACATTATAAATGAGCCCTTAGTAAATTAATGTATTAGAAATAACTGAAAAAACCATATCATCGTTTCCTTCCCTATCTAAACTCCAATAAGTTCAGTTGGAAATTATTAAACTAATAATGAACTATCATTATTTTTGAACTTCTGAAGAAAATTATGTAATTTATGTTTTTGTTTTTTCGAAACTACATCTTATTAGCTAAGTTCTTTGAAATTTCAAATTCAAATTCTCAAATATCCGCTTATAAGTTTTGATTATAAGAATCAAAGTTTCATTTTAAAAAAAAAGGAAATTGTGTCTCCCTTAATGTCGTATTTTTTTTGTATATTTATTTTGAATATGTTATAAAGTAAATGTTATTTTCATGACTTTGTATATATAAGTCAATATGCATTTGTAGATAGAAATATACACATACTAAAATTTTCTTATATGGTATCACGAGCCATGCTACACTCTGTCACCATGACAAAAAAACAACCACAACCTACATTATTAGTGCCAACAACCTAGCTCCCAATTTGGTTGCTATCAATGTTGCCACCCAACTTCTTGTGAAACTTTCTGCAACCAATTATCCTTCATGTCGTGTTAAGTTCTATTATTTCATATTTGTCTAAAATTCATTGGTGTTCATAGATGGAACCAACCCATACCCACCAGTGATGTTAGGAAATTTATTAATATAGATTTTGATGATGCATAGAAAACTTAGATTAGAAAGTGGACTCCCATTTTCTGTTGTATTTCAACTATGTAATAGATAGGATATTAGTTGAGTTATGAAGCAACAAAGTTGAAGATCGCAGAAGCTGACTGGAGAGTTGTAGTGATGATTCAGTTGTGTCACAACTGAGTATCGAAGAAGAATCTCAGTCAAATGAAGAAGTTGTGTCTTTCAGTAGACTTACAACTGAGTCATCCATGATTCATGGAGAAGACTCAATAAAGGGGTAAAGCAGCTTAAGGACTCGAAGAAAGCTGAAGAAGTCTGTTGCAAACAAAGGTCAAAGACTTACCCAAAATAGTAAGGGACAGACCTGCAACCTTAAAGTTGTCTTGCTGAAAGAGTGCTAGTAGCTGGGAAACAATGGGATGTTCACGGAGACCGGTTTTTGTTTCAGGCAACCTGCATAATATTAATTTAAGGAAAGACCAACATCAATAGCTGCACAACAAGACAAGCCAATGATCAAGAAGTGAAGTTTGAAAAATGCTATCTCTTCAACGAACACTTTTTCAAACTATCACTATAAAAGGCCGAGGAAAAATCTGAGACAAGAACGAATGACACAAGCTAAAATCTGAGCATTCAAAGCAAGCAACTGCAAAAATACCCTCAAGTTATTCATTCAAATCCTCAAGCATTTACTTTCTAAGTTATTATAACCAACACATTCAGTGAAGGAAGGAAGAAAACTTCAACCAGTTGAATAAGAATCTTGAAATTCAAGAACAAAGGTCTACACTTTCATATGATGAAGGACGTGCAGTAAGGTTTAAGTTAGAGTCTGATTCTAATCTAACGGAGGGCTGTGTGATCAAGTCCGAAGGTTTGAGGAGCTCAAATAGTGAGGCAGCTGCCTTACGAAGAAGCTGAGTCCTAGGAGAGAAGCCAGTTGTGTGATCAAGGCTTACTTGGATTGTGCTATCCTTTTTATAACACGACTGTTGCATTAGTGGATTACCTCCAGGAGTTGGAGAAGAGTGGAGTAGAGGAATTACCTCATCCTTGAACCACTATAAAATTGCTTTGTGTCATTTACTTTTAGCATTTACTTTTCGCATATCTTTATTATTGCTGATACAATTTACTCACTCAACTAATAATAATGTAACCTGAAATGAGTGTTGAAAACCCTTCTATAAAAAGGGTGTAAGACTTCCGTTGTATAAAAACCAAGTAAACTGAATTTTTAAAAGAGCTCACTTCACTCAGCTGAGTTACTGTATTAATAGCTTAGTTGAGTCTGTTAAGTGGTTAACTCTCCTTTTGAGGTTGACCCTAGTTGTCTTCTAAAAAGACTAAGTTGTTTACTTGTATAAAACTCTGATTTAAGTTAAAATTGAAAAATTGGTTAAGTCTATTCAACCCCCCTCTTTTTAGACTTAACTGAACACCTCTTGGGACTTACAAGTGGTATCAGAGCGGTTGGTTTAATGAACCTTCCGCACTGGTTACTGAACTAGATCTCAATCTTTTAAAAGATCAACACTTGAAAGTTTTTCTCAAATTTTCTTTCAAAAAGTTATTATCATGGAAGGAAATTTATCTCGCATTCCCATGTTTACAGTTGAAGAGTTTGATGATTGAAAACTTCTCATGCAGGCACATCTCTCAGCACTACATGATGAAATGTGGTTTGTCATTGAAGATGGACCCATAAAGATCACCAAAGTGAACACAACTGTTAGACCTGTTGAGGATGATGTTGCTGAAAGACCTACCTTTGTTGAAAAACCTAGGAGCGAATGGACCAATGAAGATAAAAAAAAATTACTTGGACAATGTGGCCAAGGACATTTTATACAAAATTCTTGACAAAGCAATGTTTAACAAAGTTAAATCTTGCAGTACTGCTCGAGAAATATGGGAAAAACTGTCTCTAATCTGCAAAAGGGCATAGCAAATTAAATAAAACAAGTTGACAGTTGGTGTACAGAAGTTTGAGAACTTCAAAATGCTAGGTGGTGAAACATTGGATCAACTAGATGCCAGATTCACAGAGATCACAAAAGAGCTTTCAGACTCTTGGCAAAGAATATACACAGAAGGAAATGTGTATGAAAATTCTCAGATCTCTCCCAGCTGAGTGGGAAAGGAAGATGATTGCTCACAGGCATTCTATGGACTTAACAAGGATTTCCTACCATGATCTATTCTCAGATCTAAAGGCTTATGAATTCTAGCTCAGAAGAAAGGAGCCAGTGAGATAGTTGTGCCCAAGACACCGCTCGGTGTGGTCGGAGAATCAAAAGGCACAAAATCCAAAGACATCATCGACAAAGAGGAAATAGCCTTGATGGTTAAGCATTCAACAAGTTCTTCAATTAGAACTACAAAAGAAACAAGGGTGAATCCTCCGAGAAGACACTCAAGACCTTCCAAAGGAAAGGAAGAAAGAACCCCAAAAGAGCCGAGACCAAGAAAGTCGAGATCTATGCTAGAACTGCAGACAACACAGTCGGTTGTGGTTTGTGCCGTTATCCATGGCGGGTGTTGAACCGGATACGCCAAGTGCAATGAGATCTGCTGAATCGGACAACAAGATCAAGCTAACTACTCCTCGACACAAAAAAGAGGCATTAATATGTCTCATGGCTAAAGAACAGGAAGATGAAGTAAATTCTAATTCATCTAGATCAAATTCTGATGATAGTGATAATGACTGTAGGTCCCAAGGGGTGATATATAAGGTTTAGAAGGGGGGTTGAATAAACCTTACCAATTTTTCGATTTAGTCATTTTTAAAGTATTTTCAAAGTTAACTTCAATCAGCTAAGTTCTTGATGGACAACTAGGTTGGCTTACATAGCAAAGTTACCCACTCAACAGACTCGACTGAGCTGTTGATAATATAACTTAGCTGCTTTTAGCTAACACTTAGATTTACAGTTGATTTGGTTTAGTCAGCGGAAGACTTTTCACCCATATGATTTTTAAACACTTTTTACAACACATGTTTTAGCAATAGTTATTATTAGCAGAGTTCATCAATTTTAACTTAGCAGCAGATATAAAATAAATGCAAGAGTTAAATGTGCTGTAAGGTAAATAGACACAAGCAATTTATATTGGTTTGAGGATGGGGTAATTCCTCTAATCCACTCTTCTCCAACTCCTAGAAGGATCCACTAAGTAACTTGATCTTTGTTACAAAGTAGTCAATAGTCCGAGTCAGCTTCGATCACACAGCCTGCTGCTCCTAGGACTCAGTTTCTTCACAAAACAACTGTCTTGCTACTTCAGCTCCTTCAAACTCTTGGATTTGTTCACACAACCCTCCAACGAGTCTAAATCTTCTGGTTCGAACTAGAACCTTACTACTTCTCCTTCAACTTTGGAGAGTAGACCTTTTTTTCTTTAAGCAGTTTTTCTTTTGAACTAATGAAGTAATCTTTCCTTCAATGAATGTGTTGGATTGAATTCTCTCGAAATTAGGCTTGAGGATTTCTTTGAAAAGCTTGAGAGAATTTGCAGGTTATTGCTTGTTTGTATGCTTGATAGTCTTATGAAATTCGTTACTTAGGTAACCTTCTCTCACTTGCTTCCTCGGCCTTTTATAGTGTAGATTTATAATTATGTTCGTTGAAGAGATAGACACAAATTTCAAATCACACTCGTAGGTTGTTGACTTGTCTTATCTTGCACCATTGATGTGGATCGTACCATGAATTAAATGCACTACAGTCTTTCCTTAATCTCTACAGGTGTTCAGGTACATCTCATTGGTTCCTTGCTTTTTGAACTCTTTCAGCAAAACAACTTTATTGCTGGCAGCCTGACACGTGCCTATTTCCAGCAAAATATTGAATTGTGTAGACAATGGATCTCTTTTAGCTTTCTTCAAGTCATGTACATTTGCATACCCTTTGACATTCAATTCTAATCATTTTGAATGACTTAGTGTCGGTCCGACTTAGACAATTTTTACGTCACTTGACTGAGTCTTCACTTCACTTCACACAGCTGGGTCTCCTCTTCGATCTTCAATTGAGTCTTGTAATCTTCAACTTAGCTGACTCCAACTTATCTTATTCAGCCCTATCTATTACAAGTTGAATTACATAGAAAATGGGGTGCCAACTTCCTAATCTAAGTTTTACATGGTATCATCAAAATCTAAACATAAATTTTCCCAACAATTTCCCCCTTTTTGATGATGCCAAAACTTAAATAAAATACAGGAAAGTAAATAGTGCAGTAACAAAGAATGTATGTGTAGAATATGTCAATTTTATTTGAACATATCATTCTTGTACTTTACAAACGCACTTTACAAAGCTTTTACGTAGTATAACCTATACAAAGTATCAGAGCTATACATGTCTATACAAATGTATCAGAGCTATGGAATCCTATACAAATGTATCAGAGCCTTTAACATTTTGCAACAAGTATCAGAGCTTTATGACATTGCAGAAGACTTACAATTTTGTATTTACAGCTAAGTAAAATACACTGATGGGGTTCAGCTATCTTCAACGCCTCGGCTGCTTCCTTCTTCTCTCTTCATCCTCAACTCTCCTCCTATCTTCTTCAGCTCTTCTCCATTTCTTGTCTTCTTCCTCCCTCTTCCTTTTTTTTCGTAGGCTCATTTGGCAGCATGGTCCTCCCTTCTCTGTCTCTTTTCCCATTCATGATTGAGCCTTTAATTTTTAGCTTCTTGCCTCCTCCTTGCCTCTTCATTCTTCCTCTCAACTTCTATGTTTGTAAGAGTATCAAACCCAGCCCAGTAGTTGATTCCATTTTTCTGCGGATCAACATATCTAACATCTTTTGGTTTCAGCTGTGATGGAGTACCTCTGCCTCTTCCACCACTGCCAAACCTTCCCCTTCCTCACTACGACTCAGCTCCTTCTCTTGGAGTGTATTGTACGGGTGCTTTTCCAGTCTGATCGCTCGAACTCGCTACCTATCAGCGGATTTACATAAGTCGAGTCCTTTCTCCCAATACAGATCCCACACTTGCTGTAGAGTCATGTTCTTGGAATATCCTTCTGCAGTTAGAGTTTGAAACTCCTCAAGGGATCTCGACTCAGATCCTATATCAGGCAATGTAATCTCATGAGGGGGTCTCACAACTGGGGAGTCCTTTAACAGTCCAGCTGGGGGGCCTTCATACCTTGCTTTCAAATCTTCAATTCTTCCAGAATGTTTCTCAGCTACCTTCTCAAATTCAGCTTCAATGGCTTGTCTAGATTTCTTGTATGCCAAATCAGCTTTCTCTTCTAAGGACAAATCTTTAGGTAGTTTGCGTTGAGAATGGAGGTTGTCACTTCACCTTGCTGAGGGGTCTTAGCAAGCATAATCTTCAAAGGCGGCTTCTTCACATCACTGCCTTTCTCCTTGCATCCCCCTTACTTCTATCCTTATAATTCATTTGCTGCTTACTTTCATCTTCTCCCTTTTTGGAATCATCACCAAGGGGTAGAGTCAGTTGAGGAATCACTTCTCCAAGGAGTAGATCAATCTTGATGTTAGTCATGTCCTGCTTGTCATGACTCTTGGAGTATGTTGCTTGAAATTCTGATCACAGAGCTTTCATCTTGGCTGCCATCAGCTTCATCTCAAATTGGAGCACCATGATCTCCTTATGCAAGTTGGCCTCTATTTTTTGAAGTTCTGACTTATGTTGAGATTTGAGCAACTCCATATTGCTCTTATGAGACTGATCCATCCTGAAGATATGGTCCCTTTGACGACTTTGAAACTTGGCATTTTCGATCTCCAAATCACCATTTTTGCGATTAGAGATTTGAAGTATGTGAACTACTCATGCCTAAGTGCCTTTGTCTACCTAATCCATTCCCTTATCCTTAGAACAGTTCCTCGGATATCTCATGTGATGTTTGCATCTTGATTGTCAAGCCGTCGATTGAGTGTCTGCGAACCCATGTTCCATATTTTCAATTTTGGTACAGATGGCCTTGAATGCTTTGCGAAAGTTGGCTACATCGCAGATCGCTCATTTGGCCAAACAATATCAAAATCAAACCCAATCGGCACCATTGTTGTATCAACAGGAGTTCCAAGTTCTTCAACAGGACTTGGATGGTATACTTCGCATTTTCGATGGCGGCCGACTGCTTCCAAGGGTACATGAGCCTCGAAAGGAAAGCGATCGGCGAATAAATCCTATGGAAAAATATGAATTTCCACATCATCAACCTGTGGAGCCTTTCCCTTTTCCTTCAAAATTTCTTCAGCTCTTTGTGCCTCGGCTGTCTCAACATCATCGACATCTTGTGCAGCTGTGTTAGCCTACTAAGCTGACTAATCCTCAACTGTCTTAATAGCTTCCTCGGCATCAGTAGTATCTTCCTTTTGAGTTGATTGATCCTCGACTGACTCATCAACATCATTGGAAGGTGATGGCACCATGGGAGGTGGGCCATCAACCATTGTAAAGTTGATCGGAGTAGCTTTATCACTTGTTTGCCTCCGTTTTGCCAGTGCCTCCTCAACAGCTTTGTCCTCGGATGATTTTTCAATTGGGTTGGACTCAGCTTCGTCGTTAGTTCCCAAGAACTCAACTTCAACATTCTCTTGGGAATCATGAAGAGTACTTATTTCCTCTTCTTCAATGATTTCTTCCTGAGGGGTTGGAACTTGTTCATCGACCTTCTTACCTAGGGAAGTCTCCTTCTCCAGGCCTTCATTACCCTCAGCAGTCTTAACCGCTGATGGGCCTTCAACATTTCCTTTTGCAGTCGCAACCGCAGCAGGGTCTTCAATAGAAATCCCTTCAGCAGACGGAGCTGCTTTGGGGTCTTTGGTGGAATCCATCAAAGTCTCAACTCCTTGGATTGGACTTTCATGGCCAAGAGTCTCAAATCCCCTTGCCTCAACACCATCCTTTGCCTTGGCTGCATCAACAGCTTCATTGGCCTGCATGGCAGTTGAAGTTTCAGATGAGACTGTCGAAACCGTCTGAGCTTTGTTAACCTCAGTCTGTTGTACTTCAGTTATCTCACCTTCGCCTCCAAACGTCTCTTTAGTTTGGTCTCCCACAGCCTCATCCGACCAAGCTGTGGTGGTTTGAGTTTTCCCCTCAACTGGCGCACCAGCTGAGTCTCGAGCAGTGGGGTCACTCAAAACCTAAGATACGGCTGTGTTTCCTTTTGAGTTATCAGCCGTTTGGGTAGATGTCTCAACAACTTCTTCAGGGAGTGTCTTGGCTAAGGTGACCTCAACATCACCTTCGTTAGCTTCATCGCCATTTTTCCCGGTGGCTTCATCCTCAGAGTGCATGGGAGATATGGTAGCATCAATTGTTCTTACCACCTCCTTTATATATCTAGGCTAGGAGTAATCATTATGGAAGAAGATTCTCCTTGGCCCTTTGTCATACTCTGCTCATGCAGCTCTTTGGATTCCTTCGAAGCTTGCCTCAACTCAGCCTTCTCCACTGCATCAGCAGGGTCAATTTCCTCAATGTCACTGTCACTGCTCGCTGTTTGTTGGGCATGTTCTGGGAATTCAGTAAGGAAACAAGTGTGAGGTTTTAGAGATTCCTCAACAGCATTTGCTTTACCTTTCTCCTTAGCTTTCTCTTCTTCCTTCTTATCAAAAAGGGTAACAAAACAAAAATCTGGGTCGAGCGCAGATCTAACAAAGACATTCCCCAGAAAGCTTAGAAGCTCTTCTTCCTCTTCAATGAATTCAGGACTCTGGAATTGATATCTGACATAGCTTAACTTCCAATGCCTCCAGATCCTCAGTCTTTCTTGAATGTCACGGTAGGTAGGGGACAACATTTCAAGATCATCGTCCTCCTCCAGTATAGGCTTAAGGGGAGCCCTTTTCTCCTCAATGATTCTAGCCTCGGTTTGAGGGGAGTTAATAACTAACTCTTCAGACTGGTCAGCTGTGTCCACTTCTCTTTCTTCAGTTGTCTCATGAATAACTGTCTCTCCTTCAGTCTGTTGACCTTCATCGTGATATTCTCGACTACGAGTGGTGGTTCCTCACCACCATCAGCCTTGCTTTAGATCGGGCCGCTCTTCTACATCAATGATCTCCTTTTCAACTTGAGTGCTGGGCGAGCTGGCGTTTCTAAGGCAGATCTTCTATTTAATCGTCTTTTCTTGGTTTTGACAAGAGGAATCTCTTCTTCTTCAGCTTCTTCGATGGCAGCTGGCTCCACCATCTTTATCTTCTTGGATGCAACAGGCTTTTGAGCACAACTGAGCGCTTTTTCTTCATGACTGGAGAAGGTGCAGGGGTATCCTTCTCGCCTCGATTCTTTGGGCAGTCTTTGGTTCTTCAACAACTTTCTTCTTTTTCTGCGCATGCTTTGGAGAGGTAGCCTTTGCAGTTGAAGCAGTGTCCTCGGGGACAGGGTCAACTGACTCACCTTCACTGGTGTCAGCTTTTCTTGCATGTTCTTGCCTCTGTGCAGCAGAGAGGTTCACCTTGAACATATTTTTGTTGACATGAAGGGTTTCCCATGCCTGAGGGGAATGCCCTTCCCCTCCATCAAATGGCCAATCACAAGGCCATACCCAGCGAACCCACAAATAGACCATCATCATTAATGGTATTGTTTATGACGTTCTGGCAGATTCGGTTGAGATAAACTCAGCCCAGTTCACCTTCTTTTCTTCCATTATAGCAGCCATGATAGTCACCGTTCGAGACAGTTGATTGAAGCGCAAACTTCATGTCCACACACTTGGACACAACATCCATTAGCTTGTGATAGTCGCCCCTTAATGAGCGACTTCTTAGCTGTCTAAACAGCTTTGCAGCAAAATCTGGCTTGGCGATCTCCTTCTATGCCGCATCCAGGTTGACTTCTTTTTCAGGCACTTCCTTCAACCCAGACGAAGGAAGGTGGCAATACTTAGCGAAATCCGCAGTAATAATCTTTGAGAGAGATGAGTGTATTGTGGGAAGAGAGAAAATGAAATTTGAGTATATGTGGGATGTAAGGGGACGGTTTTTAGAATTTGAAAAGGTTGATCATGATCAACGATTGAGATTAAAAGCTTGCCGCATTAATTTCCCTGCATTAAATGCAACAACATTTATATCCAATCATAGGCTAAATGTGTACAGGTTTTATTCTGACATCATAATTACGCTGACGTAATGCCCAAAAACATTCCCGCTCACAGAAAATGACTGTATTTTGTCACTTAGCTCATAAATAACTCAGCTATCTTCCAAAAGTGACTTAACTCTACTTCTCTCTTCACATGATGATCACTTAGCTGTCCGCTAACTCGATATAGTTGACTATCTGTCTTGATTGTTTCACTTGGCTGAAAAATGAAACTTTGCTGATTTTCATTTCTCACTTCTTCAACTCTGTTGATTGAGTCTTCTGAGTCTCCTAACTCAGCTCAATCAATCCTAGCTCATTTTTAAGCTCTTCAAACCTTGATTCACATAATGGCTTAGTGAATATATCAGCTAACTGATTGTCAGTTGAGATATATTCCAAAGTGATGTCTTTCTTTTCAACATGATCTCTTATGAAATGATATCTAACATCATTGTACTTGGTTCTCGAATGCAATACAGGATTTTGAGTAATTGCAATGGCACTTGTGTTATCACACATAATTGGAATCTCCTTTTCTTCTATATCATAGTCTCTCATTTGTTGCCTCATCCATAGAACTTGGGCACAACATCCGCACTGCATGCCTATGTCTCTGCTTTGTTGTAGATGTAGCTATTGAATTCGCTTTCTTCTTTGAACCAATAAACTAATCTATTTCCAAGCATTTGATGTACTTTATGTACTTTTCTGTCTACTCTAAATCCAAAGATCGCCCGAGTCCGAGTAGCAAACTAACTTGAATCATCCATCCTTTGGATACCATAAGCCAACTTCCTGGCATCCCTTTAAATACCTTAGTATTCTCTTTGATGCGATCATGTGACTCTCTTTTGGTGCGATTAAAATCAAAGCACATACACCTACAACAAAGGTGATGTCCGCCTACTTGTTGTCAAATAGAGCAATGATCCAATAAGGGCTCCATACCTGGTTTGATCTATAGCTTTGCCATCTGCATCCATATCCATTTTGATTGATGTATTCATGGGAATCTTCACTAATGACTTCTCTTACATACCAAATTTCTTTATTAAATCTCTGGTATATTTGGTTTGACTTATGAAGGTTCCATCCTTCAATTGCTTGACTTTAAGACCAAGGAAGAAAGTCATCTCTCCCATTATACTCATTTCAAACTTCCCTTGCATGAGGTTTGAAAACTTGTCACACAACTCTTTATTTGTGGATCCAAATATGATGTCATCCACATAAATTTGAACAAACAATATACTCTCCCCATCTTGAATTATGAAGAGTGTTCAACCTTGCCTTTGGTGAATCCATTGTCAATGAGAAATTGAGACAATGTATGTCATCCAATGCTTGAGACACATCCTTAGGCTCTATCTAGGAAATGAAACAAGTCTATCTAGGAAATGAAACAAGTAAACATAGCTTCATGTTGGGCTATGGATCTTGTTCTTACTTGCATCTCTAACATTTCCAATGAATAACTCAAGTGGATGGTCTCTCGGCCATCTCACATCCGGTTGGAGTAAGTCTGCTTTGGCAGGTTAAGTCGTCTCATGACTAAGTTGTCTTGAATAGCTTATTCATCATCATTCACCAGATACCTTCCATTGTCTCTCGAGATTCATCTATCTCATCTTCATCAGGGTTTAGTGCTCTTACATCTGCTTCAACATAGGGACTCTTCTGAATAGTTGGTTGATTCTTCTTTCTAACTAACTCATCTATGGTTTCTCCATTAACATTGGGTTCATCAAAAACCACATGGATAGACTCTTCTGTGACCATTGTCCTTTTGTTCAGCACTCTATAAGCTTTTCTTTCTAGCTAAGTATCCCAAAAAGATACCTTCATTGGCTTTAGCATCAAAAGCTTAAAGATTGTCCTTGCCATTGTTGTGGATGAAGCACTTACATCCAAAGATTCGAAAATATCCTACATTTGGCTTCCTCCCTGTCCAATTTTCATAGCGAGTTTTGGACAATTTCCTGTTAATTATACACCTATTCTGAGTGTAACAAGTAGTGTTGAAGGCTTCAACCCAAAATCTCTTAGGCAATCCAGCTTCAACTAACATTGTCCTTGCAACTTCCTTGAAGTTATGTTCCTTCTTTCAGCTACTCCATTCTGCTGTGGAGTTCCTGCAGCTGACAACCAATGCATAATGCCATATCCTTCTAATGGTTTGACAAACTCAGTTCCCCTGTCAGACCATATCCTTATAATGGTTTGACTCTTCTTATTTTGAACTCTTCTCATCAGCTGAAGCAGTTTCTGCAAGGTTTCCTTCTTTTCACACATGAAGATTATCCATGTATATCTTGAATAATCATCCATCACCACTAAGGTGTATTTCTTTCCACTGATACTAGCTGGTTCAACAGGACCAAATAAATCTATATGCAATAGATGCAATATCTTGGTTGAAGAAGGACTTGGCTTATCGTTGAAAGGTGATTTGATTTGCTTTCCCATTTAGCATGCATCACAAATGCTTTCCTTCTTGTAGACTGAGTTGGGCAATCTTTCCACAAGATGACTCCTTGCAAGATTGTTGATTGTCTTGAAATTTAGGTGACTCAGCTTCTTATGCCACAACCAACTTGATTCTGCTGTACTCTTTGCTAGCATACATGTGTTTGGTGTAGCAGTTGACCAATCTACTACATACATGTCCTTAGGCCTTGATCCTTGAAGCACAACTTCATTTGATTTAACATCCTTGATCTGGCAAACTCCCATGTTGGATCCCACATTGTAGCCTTTGTCCCAGAGTTGGTTGATGCTCAGCAGATTGAAGTTCAGACCTTCAACATATGCAACATCTGTGATTTCCAATCCATTTTTCCATATGGATCCTGTGCCTTTAATTTCCCCTAGAGCTGCATTTCCTCCAAATATGACTTTTGCACCTTTGATTTCCTTGAATCTTGACAGATTTCTCTTGTTTCCTATCATATGTCTGGAACAACCACTATCCATGTGCCAGGTTCATTGGCACACTTAGTTCCTTGGACCTGCAATCAAGGAAATTAGTTTTTAGGTAACTATACTTGCCTAGGTCCTGAGGGGTTAGTGCTATAAGGTGTTCCAACCAACTTATAGCCAGATGATCTGACTCTAAGAGGTTGCCACCTATCAGTTGCATAATCATAATGCACATTACCAAATTGCTTGGCAATTTCAGGATCATACAACTGTCTCTTTTATCTGTATGCATGTGTGTGTGTTTGAGCATGTGCTTTCTTGTGGTAATAATGGAATTTCTATGCATGTTGGGTTTTGTGCCTGGGTGCATATGTATGCCGATTATAACTCTTTTACCTTGGGAATGACCTATGATAAGGTTGAGGTCTTTGCCACTTTGGCTTGTATCCCATAGATCTTGGCTGATATCTCATTTGGTTATTTCAATCAGCTTCGCTTGGGTAATTTCTACCATTTCCATCACATGATTTTCTTTGCTGAAATCTCTGGGGCTTTTGGTAGCTCTATTTAGATTTCACATATTATTTCCTGTTTGGAGTCTGTTGATGGACTTTTCTAAATTTGGTTTTTGTCATGTCAAGATACTCAATCGCTTGCTTCTTGCCTTTTCCCTTATATCCAAGGCCAATGTGGTTGTGATTGTGTTTTTTAATGGGTGTTGGTGCAACATATGGTATTTTGGATTTTTGGATTCCCTCATTGCTTGAGGATCTTTTTTTCATAACCACTCTTGGGACTTGGGCATGCACAAAGGAATTAAATCCAATGCAAGTCTTGTCACCACTTTCTTTTTGAGTCATTATATGTTCATCCAATGATTTGGATGCCTTAGTGAATGATGCAATCACAATTTTAAGATTCTTTTCCTCTTTTCAGAGTAGCGACTAAGTCGCTTGGATCTTGGCAATTCCAGCCTTCAGCTTAATGTTCTCATCAGCTATGTGACACAAAATACTCAACTCTTTGGTCAGCTGTGAGTTTTGGCATTTAAGATGGATGTTTTCCTCATTTAGTAGTGTGTGAGAGGTTTTTATGTGCTCAAAATATTTCATCATTTTGCCCATGGAATCATAAAGCTCTGTGGTGATGAAGTGTTTGTGTCACAATCACTATCACTAGAATCAGAATGAGATGAGTTAGAGTGTACCTCATCTTCTTGATCTTTTGAGTCTTATTCTTTGGCCATGAGGCATATTAAAGCCTCTTCCTCTGTATCACTTGAGTAGTCTGCTTCACTGCTATCTGAGTCTGTTGGTTCCTTGTACTTTGCTATTTCAGCAGTCTCAGCAACCAACATGGCTTTCTTCTTTTCTTGTCCTCTTTCCCTGAAGACTTTTATTTCTTCATCATTTATGTACTTGTTGACTAGTGGATAAGAACACTCAACAGTGAAGCGTCGTGGTTGCCTGCAATTCCAACACAGGTTCTCAACTCTCTACAAGTCAGCTCTATCAGTCATCTGATTATCAGCTCTTTGATACTCAGTTCTTTGATGTTCAACTCTCTTGGTTAGTATGACCTCCCTTGCATTGGAGGGTGCTGAGCGTCTTCTTCAAGATTCTCCCTTGTTCCTTTTATAGTTCTTATTGAAGAACTTATTGAACCTTTTTACCATCAGGGCAATCTCCTCTTGGTCTATTGTCTCTTTACATTCATCTTTCTTTCCTTCACCAGCCATGAGTGCAGCTGTCTTGGGCATAACTATCTCCTCTTGTTCTTTCCTTCTCAGCTCAAACTCATATGCTTTAAGATCGGAGAAAAATTCATGATTTGATGTCCTGGTGAGATCCATGGAATGTCTCAGGGCCATGACCTTCATTTCCCACTCAGTTGGGAGAGACCTTAGGATCTTAATACACATCTCCTACTGTGTGTACTACTTTCCCAGAGCTGAAAGCTCATTGGTGATCTCTATGAATCTGGCATCTAGCTGATCCAGACTTCACCTGCAATTATTTTAAAATTTTCAAATATTTGGACTGCAACAGTTAATTTATTTTCTTTGATTTGATCAGACCCTTCACAAATCAAAGTGAGTTTTTGTTTGATAAATGGTTTTATCATGATTTTGATGATTTTGTTTTTATACCAAAACAATGTTTTTAAATGTTGTCCAAATACTCCTAAATGATTTAAATTATTTCTACTAATTTTTCGGAGTATTTCTTCTAGTTTATTTTCGACAAAATTGGACAACACTTTTAATGATTTTGTGTTAATGTATTTTTACATCAAAACAATATTTCTAATGTTGTCCAAAATACTCCCGATCGGTTTAAAATGTTTTTACTAATTTTTTGGAGTATTTCTTGAAGGTTATTTTCGATAAAATATTGGACAACACTTTTGTCTCGTGTTCAACCGGACAACCTGTGTCCAAAAGATTGGTTTTGAAATAGAAACGAGACGTTTTGGAAAACCCTGGAGGTCGATCGGTCGCGCAAAGGGCGACCGGTTCAAGAGATTACGAGAATGTTTCAGAACTCAAAAAAGCAAAGGGTGACCGGTCCCTATGGGGGGCAACCGGTCGGACCCATGGTCGACCGGTCGGACCCCCCCTGGACCGATCGAGTAGTGTTAATTTTGTTGTGTAAATTTTTCTCTGTATCAGTGCGCGACCGGTCGCCCTATGGTTTGACAACAAAATTCTAACCGTTGTGCAGCAGACAACTTTTCCCTAATTTATGGGGTTGATTTCTAACAGCTATATTATTGATTTTAATTGCAATTTGTTTTATAGAAATCAGTTCCCAAGAGGAGCCTATCAATGATCACTCATCTCCTATAAATAGAGGAAGATTTGAAGCACAACAACAAAAGAGAATACTACAACACAACAAGATACATTCAAGCAAACACATTTGTACTTCATTGTTATTATTCTTGTTGTAATAGCCTAAGATCTTTCACTTTCACATCTTGAGGTCTAGGCTTATTTCTTGATTACACGTGCACTCAAATTGTATTATTCATTATTGAGTTGTAATCTTGATTTTGGTCATCATTCAACACAAGACATCCTTGTGAGTATTCTTGTGGAAAGAATACACTTGGATGATCTAGGTGATAGGTGCAAGAAGATTGTGGTGATCTTCTTATTGAAGAGTGTGGTGCTCTTCGAGGTGTTGAAGAATTTGGTGTTCTTCAAGGTTTAAGATTGTGGTAATCTTCAAGAGAGATTATGGTAATCTCAAAGGTGGTGTTGTAGAAGAGTGTGGTGCTCTTCAAGGTGATGTTGTAAGGTGTTGTATTAATTTTGGTAATTAATAAAATCTTTTTTCTTTTTGAAATCCATCCCGGATATACTGGGGTGGTAGAGGATTAGGCCCTAGGTGGGTTGAACCTCTATAAATCGACGCGTGTTGTTTACTTCCCGCACCTTTATTATGTTGTGGCTTATTTGTTTCATAAAAAAGGGCATAATCGAAAAGATGGAGATAATGTATTCACCCCCCCTCTAGATTATCGTAGCCGCTTGGACTTACAGTTTTTCCCAAATTTCTTTGGTTGTTTTGCAAGATTTTAATTTATTAAACATAGTCTTATCAAGAGTTTTACAAAGAACATCCTTGGCAACATTGTCAAGATTGTATCTTTTTCGATCATCGTTGGTTCATTCACAACGAGGTTTGTCCACCATAGCAGGTCTGGGCTCTACTGGTGCAACATCCTCTCCTTCAGCAGGAGGTGCCCTTCTCACAGCTATGTTGACCTTTAGGATTTATAGTGGCATATCCTCAACCATTAGCCACATCTCATCATGCAGGGCTGATAGATGTGCCTGCATATGAATTTTCCGGTCATCAAACTCTTCCACAGTAAACATTGGAGTACGAGTTAGATTTGCTTCCATGATAATAATTTTGCTTTTGAAGTAAAAGCTTTAAAAACTCAAGTGTTGATTCTTTTAAAAAAGAGTGAGATCTAGTTTAGTAACCAGCGTGGAAGGCTCAATGAACCAACCGTTCTAATACCACTTGTAGGTCCCAAGGGGTGATGTGTAAGGTTTAGAATGGAGGATGTTGAATAAACCTTACCAACTTTTCGACTTAGTCCTTTTTAAAGTATTTTCAGAGTTAACTCAAATCAGCTAAGTCCTTGAGGGACAGTTAGGTTGGCTTACACAACAAAGTTACCCACTCAAGGACGACGAGTTTGTTGATAGTATAACTTAGCTTCTTTCAGCTAACACTTAGATTTACAGTTTATTTAGTTTTGTCAGCGAAAGATTTTTCACCCTTATGATTTTTAAACACTTTTTACAACACTTGTTTTAGCAATAGTTATTATCAGCAGAGTTCAGCAATTTTAACTTAGCAGCAGATATAAAATAAATGCAAGAATTAAATGTGTTGTAAGGTAAGTAGACATAAGTAATTTATAGTTATTCGAGAATAGCGTAATTCCTCTAATCCACTCTTCTCTAACCCCTGGAGGAATCCACTAAGTAACTTGATCTTTGTTACAAAGCAGTCAACAGTCCGAGTCAGCTTCGATCACACAGCCTGTTGCTCCTGGGACCCAACTTCTTCACAAAACAACTGTCTTGCTACTTCAGCTTCTTCAAACTCTTGGATTTGTTCACACAGCCCCCCATCGAGTCTAAAGCTTCTGGTTCGAACTAGAACTTTACTACTTCTCTTTCAACCTTGGAGAGTAGACCCCTTTTGTTCTTTAAACAGTTTTCCTCTTCAACCGATGAAGTAATCTTTCCTTCACTGAATGTGTTGGATGGAATTTCTTCGCAATTAGGCTTGAGGATTTCTTTGAAAAGCTTGAGAAAATTTGCAGGCTATTACTTACTTGTATGCTTGATAGTCTTATGAAATTCGTTACTTAGGTAACCTTCTCTCACTTGCTTTCTCAGCCTTTTATAGTGTATATGTGAAATTATGTTCATTGAAGAGATAGACACAAATTTGAAATCACACTCGTAGGTTGTTGGCTTGTCTTGCCTTGCAGCATTGATGTGGATCATACCATGAATTAAATGCTCTGCAACATTTCCTTAATCTCTACAGGTTTTCAGGTACATCTCATTGGTTCCTTGCTTTTTGCTCTCGTTCAGCAAAACAGCTTTATTGTTGGCAGCCTGACACATGCCTATTTCCAGCAAGACCTTGACTTGTGTAGACAACAGATCTCTTTCAGCTTTCTTCAAGTCTTGTCTGCTGTATACCCCTTTGACATTCGATTCTAATCATTTTGGAATGACTTAGCTGTCAGTCAGCTGACTGAGACAGCTTTTCTGTCACTTGACTGAGTCTTCACTTCACTTCACACAACTGACAAACAGATGGGTCTCCTCTTTGATCTTCAGTCGAGTCTTGTATCTTCAACTTAGTTGACTCTAATTCAGCTTATTCAACCCTATCTATTACAAGTTGAATTACATAGAAAATAGGGTGCCAACTTCCTAATCGAAGTTTTACATGGTATCATCAAAATGTAAACATAAATTTTCCCAATAATGACACACAGGCACACACTTCATCACCCACAGATCTTTATGATTCATTAGGCAAAATGATGAAAGATTTTGAGCACATGAAATCCACACACACACTCTTATATGAGGAAAACACCAACTCAAGTGCCAAAACTCACAGCTGACTGAAGAGCTGAGTACTCTTAGTCACATAGCTGATGAGAACAAAAAGTTGAAGGCTGAGATAGCTAAGGTCAAAGCAGTCTTAGCTGAAAGAGAAAAGAGGGAAAAATAACTGAAAAATATGATTGCATCACTCACCAAATCATCTAAAACATTGGATGAGTTGATGATGATTCAAAAGAAGATTGTAGAAAAAGCAGGCATATGACCATATGTTGTACCCACACACAATCACAAGCACACACATGCTGGCATAGGCTATAAAGACAAGGGTAAGAAGCCTGCTGAGTTTGTTGAGAGATTTGCTGAAACAAAATTTAGAAAAGCTCATCAACAGAGTCCAACATAAAACATTCATTGAAATCCAAGCAGAACTACCAAAGACCCCAGAGGTTTTACCAAAAGAAAGCATATGAAGGGAATGGTAGAAACTACCCAACACAGGCTGACTAGAACCATCAAGTGAAATATCAGCCAAGTCCTATGGGATACAAGCCCAAGTAGCAAAGACCTCAGACTCATTATAGGTCATTCCCAAGGCAGAAAAACCAGCACACTTATGCACCCAAGCACTATGCCTATAATGCACTAAAGTTTCCATATTATCCAAGAAAGGCAAGTGCACAAGAACATACATAGGCATACATACAAAAGAGATAGTTGTATGTTCCTAAAGCTCCAAAGCAATTTACTAAAATTCATTATGATTATGGAACTAATAGGTGGCAACCTCTTAGAGTCATATCATTTGGCTATAGGTTGGTTGGATTACCTTATAGTGCTAACCCCTCAAGACCCAAATATGTTTGGGTACCTAAAACGTGATTTCCTTGATTGCAGGTTCAGGGAACAACACCATGCCAAGAAACCTGGGACATGGATAGTGGATGTTCCAGATACATGAAAGAAAATAAAAAGAATTTATCTAACTTCAAGGAGTCAAGATGAGCAAAAGTCATATTTGGAGGAAATGAAGCTCCATGAGAAATTAGAGGCACTGGATCCATCAAGAAGAATGGACTATAAATCACAGATGTAGCTTATGTTGAAGAGCCAAATTTTAATCTGCTAAGTATCAGTCAACTATGTGATAAAGACTACAATGTCGGATTCAACATGGGTGTCTGCCAAATCAAGGTTGTTGAGACAAATGAAGTTGTGCTATCTAGAATGAGAAAGAGAATAATGTATGTAGTGGATTGGTCTACTGCTACGCCAAACACATGTTTGTTAGCAAATAGCACAACCGAGTCAAGCTGTTTGTGGCACAAGAAGCTGAGTCACCTGAATTTCAAGACTATCAACAAGCTTGCAAAGAATCATCTAGTTGAAGTATTGCCAAACTCAGTATACAAGAAAGAGAGCGTCGGTGATGCATGCCATAAAGGAAAGCAGATTAAGTTTTCATTCAAAGGATAAACCATGTCCTTCTTCAACAAGGATCTTATATTTATTGCATATGAATTTATTTGGACTTGAACCAGCAAACATAAGTGTAAAGAAATACACCTTAATGGTGGTTGATGACTATTCAAGATACACGCAGACCATTTTTATGTATTAAAAAAAAGAAAACTTTGCAGAGGCTTCCACAACTAATGAAGAGAGTTCAAAATGAGAAGAGCCAAACCATTATCAAGATAAGGTCTGACAGAGGAACTGAGTTTGTCAATGGGATTATGACTCAGTATTGCACAGAAAATGTTATTGCTCATGAGTTCTCAGCTGCAAGAACTCCACAACAGAATGGAGTAGCTGAAAGAAGAAACATAACCCTCAAGGAAGCTGCAAGGACCATGTTAGCTGAAGATGGATTGCCTAAGTGATTTTGGGCTGAAGCCATTAACACTGCTTGTTACACTCATAATAGATGTATGATAAATAGGCAGTTGTCCAAAACCCCTATGAAATTTGGACAGTAAGAAAGCCTAATGTGGGATATTTTCATATCTTCTGAAGCAAGTGTTTCATTCATAATAATTGCAAGGACAATTTGAAAGCTTTTGATGCTAAAGATGATAAAGGTATCTTCCTAGGATACTCAATCAAGAGTAAAGCTTTCAGAGTGCTTAACAAAAGTACTATGATCACAAAAGAGTCTATCCATCTGGTTTTTGATGAACCTAATGTGAATGGAGAAGAAATTGATGAGTTAGCTGAGAAGATGAATCAACCAATCATCCAGAAGAGTCCCAATGCTGAAGTAAATATCAGAAGACTCGATCCTAATGATGATGAGATAGCTAAAACTCAGATACAACTGAAAAGCTTGCAGCTGAATGGTGAAGATCAAGAAGAAGTTGTTCAAGACAACTTAGCTGCAAGAAGACTCAACCCAACAGATTTACTCCAACCAGATGTGAGATGGCTAAGAGACCATCCATCTAAGCTAGTCATTGGAGATGTAAGAGAAGGAGTAAGAACCAGATCCAGGACTCAACATGAAACCATGTTCACTTATTTCATTTTTCAAACTGAGCCAAATGATATGTCACAAGCATTGGATGACACTCATTGGATTCTAACTATGCAGGAAGAGATGAATCAATTTGAAAGGAATAAAGTTTGCGAATTGGTTCAAAGGCCTACCCACCAAAACATTATTGGTATAAAGTCGATATTCATAAACAAGATGAATGAGGAACGATCTGTTGTGAGAAACAAAGCAAGATTGGTAGCCAAGGGTATTTCCAAGAAGAAGGAATAGAGTTTGATGAACCCTTCACAGTTGTTGCCAGATTGGAAGCAATAAGGATGTTTATTTCTTATGTTGCACAAAAGAACTTCACAGTTTATCAAATGGATGTGAAGAGTGCATTTTTTAATAGACTTTTGGAAAAAGAGGTCTATGTGGAACAACCTCCAGGTTTTGAGTAGAAAACTATTGGATACAAGGTCTACAAGCTCAAGAAAGCATTATATGGTTTGAAGCAAGCACCATAAGCAAGATATAATACATTGTCTCAGTTTCTTACAGACAATGGATTTACAAAAGACAAAGTTGACAGAACACTCTTCAGAATTCAAGATGGAGAGATTATACTGCTTGTTCAAATATATGTGGATGACATCATCTTTAGATCCACAAACAAAGAGTTGTGTGACAAATTCTCAAACCTTATACAGGGGAAGTTTGAGATGAGTATAATGGGAGAGCAGACTTTCTTCCAAGGTCTTCGAGTCAAGCAAATGAAGGATGAAACCTTCATAAGTTAAACCAAATATAATAGAGATTTAATGAAGAAGTTTGGTATGGAAGAGAAGTCATCTGTGAAGATTCCCATGAATACTTCTACAGGATGGATATGGATGCAGAAGGAAAGCCACTAGAACAGACAAGATATATCACTTATTGGATCATTGTTCTAATTGATTGCCAACAGACCAGACATCACCTTTGCTATAGGTGTATCTACCAGATTTTAGTATGCTCATAAAAAAGTCATATGACTGCAGCTAAAAAGATTTGGAGATATTTGAATGGTATCCAAGAAGTTGGCTTATGGTATCCAAAGGAAGGTGGATTCAAGTTGATTGGATACTCAGACTCTGACTATGCTGAATGTAGAGTTGATAGGAAAAGTACTTATAGTACTTGTCAAATGCGTGGAAATAGATTAGTTTCTTGGTTCAGCTAGAAACATAATTCAATAGCTACATCCACAACTAAAGCATAATATATTGTTGCAGGCAGCTGTTGTGCTCAAGTTCTATGGATGAGGCAGCAACTGAGAGATTATGACATTGAAGAGAAGGAAATTTCAATTATGTGTGATAACACAAGTGATATTGCAATCATTCATAATCCAATATTGCGTTCAAGAACAAAACACATTGATGTCAGGTATCATTTTATAAGTGATCATGTTGAAAAGAAAGACATCACATTGGATATGTATCAACTGGAAAATATTAGCTAGTATATTCACAAAGCCCTTATGTGAATAAAGATTTGAAGAACTTAAGAATGAGCTTGGTTTGATTGAGCTGAGTTAATATGCTCCGAAGACTCATTCAGCAGAGTACAAAATGGGAGAATTGCATTTCAGAAGAGTTTTACTTATCTAGCTGAGTAAAACAACCTTTACAGTCATTTAGCAGTGTCAAGTTAGCTGAACAACTGAGTCTTATTTAGTAGAATAAAAGGAAGAGTGAAACAGAGTCAAGACATAAATGAAGAAAGCTGACTCATTTATGAACTAAGAGATAAAATGAGGCTGTTTGCATTAAAGCGGGAATATTTGACACATGACATCAACATCATTAAATGCAGCATAGTAAAAGCTTCGAACAGTAACTCATGATTGGATATAAACACTGCAACATTAATTGCGATGTGATTAATGCCTCTTGCAAGAATCAATCTTGGTCGTTGATGAACTTTCAAACCTTTGAGATTCCGAATCTGTCCTTTCATATTTCATATATATCCAAAATTGGTTTCTCTCTCTTCTCACTTTCACTCTCAACTTTCAGAATTCCTGAAATTCTCTCTGCAACAAAATCCTTTCAAGTTCTTCGAAACATTTCAATAAATCTCAAATGGCACCCAAACAATCCACTCTTAACTTTGCGAAACTTGGAGAGAAGGTCCACACTAGCTCTATAGTGGACTTTGAAGGCCTTGTAAAATAATCTGAAGACAAGGAGTTGGCCAAGAAAATAGCAGGGCATTTGGAGAAGTCTTGGCTTAAGAAGTTATTATCGACTTTAAATGACGTAAACCTTTCAGGAGGAGGTTGTGATGTTCTATGTGAACATTGTTGTCCACGATGATGGCATTCATTCTTTAGTGAATGGAAAGGAGATCAAGTTGGTGGCAACCGACTTGACCAAGTACCTATACCTTCCAAGCAGCAGACTCAAGGATCTGAGTGGTCATGAGTTTGACCACATGAAGACCTGGAAGGAGATTGCCATGATGGAGGTGGCTGGAAAGCTGAATCTCTTAGCCACAAGAAGGTGATTAAGAAGGAATACCACAACCTTATGGATGTGGTGGCTATGTGCGTGGACATGAAGTTTGGGTCATATAATCAGCTTTCCCAAGCTAAGATGAATGTCATGACTGCAATAATGGGGGAGTTGGAGATGAACTGGAGCGAGTTCATCATCGAAAAGCTATGGAAAAATGTCCATAATGTGAAGCTAGAGGAAGGAATATTTGTGCACTCCTTGGGCTATGGACTAGTCATGGGATACTTGTTAGAGAAGAAGGGTGTGCTCCTTTGCAAAGGGAAGCCCTTCCATGCGTACAAGAGGATGTTCAAGGCGAATCTGTCAACTACTCAGAAGAAGGCGTAAGCAAAGAAGATTGGCGCTTCTGAGGGGGAATCAACTGAGCATGTTCCCAAGGACACAACTTCCCCCCTCCCAGTCCCCTCTTTGGAACCTGTTGTCGTTGCTCCCATAGTAACAAAGAAAAGGAGGACAGATGCACCCCGGAAGGCTGCTGCAAAGAAGCAGAAGACTCAGGCCACTGCTGGTCTGAGAGATGAAGAAGAGTCAGTTGCCAAGGCTGCTGAAGAGCCTGTAGTTAAGTCTATTGCAGAAGAGTCAACCTTCCAAGTTGTGCCCGAAGAATCCGATAGGGAGGAAGCAGAAGCCCCCTTGGAGAGGCGCTCCAAGAGATGGCTTGTGAAGAAGTATGTTGTAGTAGAAGCTGTCAAAATGGCTGCAATAGTCACATCTGAAGCTACCCAGCCCCTAGTATCCGAGAAAGGTAAAAAGGTTATTCCAAGGATAACGAAGGGATGAAAATAGGTGAACAAAAAACGATCTTTGAAGAAGCTCAAAATAGCTGTTCTTGACCGATTAAAGTTGTCATAACCATAATGTTTGCATTTTAATTCATAGGATTAGTTATTCATAAGCATAATTACCCGCATTTTGACATCTCATATTCACATTAGAATACATGTAAAATCATGAATTTTTCAATTTTAGCATAATCACATTAGCTATCACAATTTTTATCGTTGATATGATACACATGGTAAACTTAGAGGTGAGGGGTAACATCGATATTTACATCTGAGAAATACTTTAAAATGAGTCGGATGTTAAGTTGCAATACTTTTTCTAAGATAATAATAATAGAAAAAAAGAGAAAATCATAAATAGGAAAAAAGTTAGAGGATATTAGAAATCAAGTCATATACAAAATATAAATATGTGTATATATATAATATATTAGTATATGTGTCTTAACTAATATATTATATATATACACACATAAATATATTTTGTACATGACTTGATTTTTAATATCCTCTAACTTTTTTCCTATTTATGATTTTCTCTCTTTTTTTCTATTATTATTATCTTAGAAAAAGTATTGCAACTTAACATCTGACTCATTTTCAAGTATTCCTCAAATATAAATATCGATGTTACCCCTCACCTCTAAGTTTACCATGTGTATCATATCAACGATAAAAATTGTGATAGCTAATGTGATTATGCTAAAATTGAAAAATTCACGATTTTACATGCATTCTAATGTGAATATGAGATGTCAAAATGCGGGTAATTATGCTTATGAATAACTAATCCTATGAATTAAAATGCAAACGTTATGGGTTATGACAAAAGTCCTCAAACCAAGATGGTTGATAATGAGGCAAATGAATGGACAAAGAAGGTTGATCAAAGCACTTACGCTGAACAGCCTTTCCAAGACCCAATCTCCCTTGAAGAACCAGTATCCCCAGATTATCCTGATATTGAAAAAAGGCTCGTGCATGTAGGCTATGTATTTGAGTGCAGTCGAGTCCAATCCACTGGGCCGGAGATGATCTAGGAGGAAGAATATCTCCTTGAGTTCTTGGATCATGCTTCTGTCTCTTATGGTTTTGATGAACTCTACTGCACCACGGTCCTCTATGAGAAGAATGATGCAGAAAAGGCTAAGGCCCTAGAAGAGGCTAAGGTTCTCGAGCCTCGTGTTTGCCCCTTCACAGATCCAAATATTCCAGAAAAGGCTCTCTACAGTGATGTGAAGATAGTTCAGGGGCTGACCCAGTTGAGTTTGCTCAGCTGAGAAAGGCCATGAAGGAGTCTTGTGAGCTGCATGAGCAATCTATGCTCAAGGGTGTTGAAGAATCTTCTATCTCTATCTCTCTGACCCCTGCAATCATTGAAGTTGTGAGGAATCTCAATGCAACCACATCACCAGCTCACTCAAAAGGACAAGTAAATAGGGAATACAGTGATGATGTTGGAAAAGAAGGAGTTGAACAGGGTAACCTAACGGAGCCACGCCCTAAGGAAACTGTTGAGACAGCTATAGTGTTGGCTGAACATGCAAGAGAAACAACTAAGTCTCATGACAGCTGACCCCATTAACAGAGAATCACCGGTGAGCCGGTGAGGGGAAGTCGACCACACACGCGGCCCAGTCGAGGAGGTCAGCAAAAAAAAAAAAACATCGGTGTTTAGAGGCGATGGTAAGTCTACTGAAGGCGATGTTGCTACCAATGAAGTTGAAATGGTTAAGACTATTTCAGTTGAAGATTTAACAACACTAAAGCCCAATGAAGTTAGAGATGTCCAAATTCATGTAATTGACGCATAGGATGAAAGTAGGAGGACCATGGAAGTTGAGACTGCTGGTCTTGAAAGTGCAATCCTAGAGGTTGAGGCCTCGAAGGATGCAACCAATGAAGACCCAGCTGCAGCTCAGTCTATAGTAGGGAATGTCCAAGGCCTTGCAGTGATTGAGATTGATGTTGAGGTTGCTGAAGACCCCATGGCGGTTGAGACTGCTAGGGGAAATGTTTACTATTTCTGAGGCTATCCTAAATTTGCCAGGGTCCGAGTCCACTAAACCGATAGTGATTGATGCCTTGATTGCCAAATTTGAGGATTCTGATGCATCAGCTGAGTCAGATCCGGAAGAAAAGGACTTGGAAGCTAAAATGAGGGAAGCTAAATTGAAAGCCTCACTGAAGTTTGTTCTTATTGATGGGCCACCCCCTATGGTTCCATCACCTGCTCGTGATGTTGCTAAGGCAGCTGAGGCACATAATACTCAATGATTCTATTGCTACCAATGAAGCTGTTGAGATAGCTGAGGCACAATCAGCTCGGCGGTTTTCCATAGCTGCCACTACCAATGAAGCTCAAACAGCTGAGGCAATCAGAGTTGTTAGCCAGGGTGAAGAGAGAAGTGTTCTTGAAGGTGAAGTGGGAACTTTCTCGAAACTTATTGGCATGTTCAAGATACTGCAGTTCCCTTATACTGATGAGGTTCCGCTCTGCCGAAGCGCGAATGAAGCTGCAAGGTTCAATGTCCAAGAAGATTCATTTGGCCATGACTTCAAATCTCTCCTTCCTAAGGATTCATCTCCTAAAGCAGCTGACTGTCAAAAATCCTTCCGAGCTATGTGAGAGGAAATGGAGGCAATGGAAAGAGGGTTTGTTGCACTTAATCAAAGGATTGACAATCATGATGCCATGATTTCTGGGACATTAGAGGAGATGTGCTATGAATCAATGAATGGGCTCAACAGACTAAAACCCTTCACAGAGAACAAGTTGGCTACTTTAGATCACTTTTCTCGAAATTTGTGGTCTGGGGTGCTGAACAAGTTCAATTTCAGCAGAGACAGCGGGACAATATAGACCGCATGGAACGCAGTCATCTTGCTGACATAGAGATGCTCAAGGTATCATTTCAAAAGAAGATAGAGCATATGGAGGCATCTCTGAAAGATGAGATCCTAGATATGAAGGCAAAATTGTATGCACTCTGCTCTGAACAAAAGGCAGCATACTCCATCACTCCCAAAAAGTTGGACTCTCTCCTTCAGTCCAAACCTACTCTCTCAACAGGTGATGATGCCAAAAAGCGGAAGATAAGTCTATGAAGACCCCCTTGAAAATAATTTATCCAAATGCACAAGCACCTCTCAGACATTCTCGTTTTGCCCCAAGATCCACACCAAGAGAAAGTTGAACTTGCCTTCAAGAAGAACCAAGCTTAAATTGAAGATATTGAAAGAAGGCAAGCTTACAGAGTTGAGAAGCTCAAAGCTCAATTCAGTGTCTGCTAGCTGGCAAGCTCCCATCAACAAGTGAAGAAGCCAATCCCGCTGGTCAATTAGTGGACAGATCTGTCGAAGAGTTTGACACTCTTTGTTCAGAAGGATATTTTTAGAAATGGACTCGAAACATACATGGGATTTATATCGGGAACAAAGGCTAAAAGTTTTCGATTTAATTAAGAGGCAATCGACTCAGGCATCTAAGAGTCGCGAGACTTCAAGGATAGATGCATCAAACTTCCGGAGGAGCCGACACCGCAAGAGGAAGAGGAAGAGGAAGAGAATCAAGGCCTGGTGGAAGAGGTAGATGCACGAGATTCGTTGGAATAGACTCTCTGGTAAAGGACAAAGAATACTGACTAGGCTTCAATGAAATTGCAAATAGAGAAGCTGTTCGTTCTACTAATGAGCTTGCACGAAGATATGAAGAAGATAATGCAAAACGAGAAAGAGTATGAGGAGAAGCTAAGAAGGGACTATGATAGAAACAAGAAGAATGAAGCTAACGAGAAGAGAAGGGAAGATGAGGAAGGTCTCCACAGGTGAGATGAAGATGAAGAAAGGAGAAGGAAGCAGCAGAGACATTGAGTTAACTGCATAATTTTTTGTTGTATTTCTACATTATTTGTAAATACACAAAATCAATGTAAGTATATGTAAGTGTTGAATGATACATTTAATAAAATATCATATTCTTTAAATAATTCTCTTTAGCACTTTATGTTGTATTTTATTTAAGTTTTGGCATCATCAAAAAAAGGAAAAGTATTAGGAAATTTATTTGTATAGATTTTGATGATGCATTGAAAACTTAGAGAAAGTTGGCATGAAATTTTCTGTTGTATTTCAACTATGTAATAGATAGGATATAAGTTGAGTTATGAAGCAACAAAGTTGAACATCGCAGAAACTGACTGAAGAGTTGCAGTGAAGATGCAGCTGTGTCGCAGCTGAGTATCGAAGAAGAATTTCAGTCAAGTGAAGAAGATGTGTCTTTCAGTAGACTTACAACTGAGTCATCCAAGATTCATGGAGAAGACTCAATAAAGGGTTAGCAGCTCAAGGACTCCAAGAAAACTGAAGAAGTCCGTTGCAAAGAAAGGTCAAAGACTTACCCAAAATGGTAAGAGGACATACCTGCAACCTTAAAGTTGTTTTCCTGAAAGAGTGCAAGTAGCTGGGAACCAATGGGATGTTCACAGAGACCGATGTGTTTGGGCAACCCGCGAGAACATTAATTTAAAGAAAGGTCAACATCAATAGCTACACAACAAGACAAGCCAATGATTAAAAAATGAAGTTTGAAAAATGTCAATCTCTTCAACGGACACTTTTTCAAACTATCACTATAAAAGACTAAGGAAAAATCTAAGAGAAGCACGAATGATACAAGAAAAAATATGAGCATTCAAAGCAAGCAACTGCAAAAATACTATCAAGTTATTCATTCAAATCCTCATACTTATACTTTCGAAGTGATTCTAACCAACACATTCAGTGAAGGAAGGAAGAAAGCTTCAACCAGTTGAAGAGGAATCTTGTTATTCAAGTTAGAGATTTGAATCCAACGGAGGGTTGTGTGATCAAGTCTGAAGGGTTTGAAGAGCTGAATTAGTAAGGCAGCTGCCTTACAAAGAAGCTGAGTCCCAGGAGTGAAGCTAGTTGTGTGATCGAGGCTTACTCGGATCATGTTGTCCTCCAAGAGTTGGAGAAGAGTGGAGTAGAGGATTTACCCTATCCTTCAACCACTATAAAATTGCTTTGTGTCATTTACTTTTCGCATATCTTTATTATTGCTGATACAATTTGCTCACTTAACCTAAAACAAGTGTTGAAAACCATTCTATAAAAAGGGTGTAAGACTTCCGCTGTATAAAAACTAAGTAAACTATATTTTTAAAAGAGGTCACTTCACTTAGCTTCGTTACTCTATCAACAGCTCAGTCGAGTCTATTGAGTGGTTAACTCTCCTGTTGAGGTTGAACCTAGCTGTCTTCTAAAAGAACTAAGATATTTACTTGTATAAAACTCTGATTAAGTTAAAATCGAAAAATTGGTTAACTTTATTCAACCTCCCCTTCTAGACGTAACTGAACATCCCTTGGGACCTACAAGTGATTATAATAGTTAATAATATGACCTCTCCAAATCTCTCCCTCATTCTTTGGCAATGTCAAGGTCAACTTCTACTTCATGAAATCCTTGCATTTCTTCGTGAACTGTCATGCACTTTTTGCCTCATCGGAGATTACCTCACACGAGGCTTGGGGTTCGCACTTCTCATTTATATGCCAATGTTTCTTGCTCTCGTATCTTAGATTTTAAGGATCATCTCCAGAATTTATTTAAAGAGTCGAAATTCATCTCTGAATATCTTCAATATGTCATATCTATTTCTGATGAGTTAGCGCTAATCAATGTTCCTCTTGCAAATGATGATATTGTTATATGTCTTAATGCTCTAGGCCATGAATAATCATAACCGCAATTTGTGCTCATGAAAATCCCATCCTATTTTAGAAACAATGATATCTCGTGTTGAATTCAAAGTTGACCATTCTCCTTATGTCAGTTAACTACACCCAAATTATCCATAAACCACAAAATAATCAAAGCTCAAACGACCAAACGTTCCCTCAACAACCAAATTCTAGTTGTGATATTTTTCCTCAACAACATCGAAAGAATTTTCATAGTCCAAATTAATCTCCTCTCATTCATCAATTTTGTGGTAAGCAGGATCATGTGGCTCGTTATTGTCGTGCTCTCAGACTGAAGCTTCAAAGCTCCACAGTTTCTCTTATGGCCACGTTACTACCTTGACAATGGCATTCCTAATTGGCTTGTGGACTCGGATCCTAATCATTATATGATGGTGACCTTATTAATCAATATGTCCATCACAACTATGATGGTGTAGAGATGTTCTCATTGGTGATGAGTCTAGAATAACTATCATACCCCTAATTCTTCAAATCAAACAATACATCTATCAAATTA
This sequence comes from Rehmannia glutinosa, assembly GCA_016081115.2. Classification (NCBI taxonomy): domain Eukaryota; kingdom Viridiplantae; phylum Streptophyta; class Magnoliopsida; order Lamiales; family Orobanchaceae; genus Rehmannia; species Rehmannia glutinosa. Next base: position 48,083,403 of record CM071934.1, read on the forward strand.
TGTCCTATATTTTTTATTGTTAAGGATCACACCTGGGACACAACTTTTACAAAGGCCTCAAATAAATACAATGTTTATGAATAGCCAAAGGGTGATAGTTCCAAACAAAGAACCGTGTGCTCTATTTGGCATCAAAACTTCCATAAAGAATTGGCACGATCATCTTGGGCACCCTTGTTTCTAAGTTATTCAAAGAATCCTTCAGTCTATGTCCTTACCAGTGTTGCCTACTTGGCCATTTTCTGCATTTCACTTTAATTCTTATTTAAGTAATAAGAGTAATAAACTTCCCCTTGGCTCTTTGTTGTTAGTGAGTCGTGGTCCATTAGCCTTATTTTATTCAGATTTCTGAGGATTTTCCCAAATTACATCAATCAATAAATTCAAATATTGTATTATTTTTGTTGATCATACACTAGTATACTTGCCTATATAATATATATTTATAATATGGTGTTTTGAATGTGTTCACCAATTTAAGTTCTTAATTAAAAATTATTTTAAAATAAAATTGGTATCGTTGTATTCTTTTATGGGTGGATAATCTTTTCCCGCTCACACGGTGTTCAACACCTCAAAATACCACCTCATACTCCTCAACATAAAAGGTTTACTGAAAGGCCTCACCGCCACATCAATGAAATTGTTCTTACTCTTATGAATCAAGCTTATATTCCTCAGTCCTGTTGGTCATTTTCTTTTCATGATGCCACTTAGCTCATAAATCGGCTTGCAACTCGTGTTCTACACTCCAAGTCTCAATTTTTGGCATTTTTTCATACTTCACCTAACTATTTAAAAAACTAAATAAATTTGGGTGTCTTTGTTATCCTTGGTTATGTCCATGTACTAAACACGAGCTAAAGTCTCGATCCACACCATGTTTTTTTCTTGGATATTAACTCGTTAAAGCGCTTATAAATGTCTAGACTCTCTACAAATAAAATTTATGTTTTACATCATGTTTAGTTTGTCGAGTTTGTGTCTCCTTTTTCAAACTATACCTCATGTCTTCCAGTAAGAAACTTTTCCTCATCTCTTGCCTCACCTGAGTCACCACATTTTGTTGTGCATGTGCCATATTCCCTTGTGTCTGAGCCTATGACTACTCTTACAATACTCGAAGTTGTCTCCAGTGTTTCCACCCCCACCAAATCATGTTTTTAACGCCACTCAAACCATTTTCCAACCATTGGAGTCAAATGGACTTGTACCCTCATCATCTAACACTTCTTTCCAACCATTACCCAAAACCACTCGCAAAGTGGAGATCCCCAAGGAGGAAGGTCCCTTCAAGGGGAAAAGTCTTATTGGCTTACCAAGGTACTTAAACTCTAAGAGATTCTTCTAGTCGATAGGAGGAGGTTGGTCTTCTTTTCCTCTCTTAGCATGCATGGGGGCTAGTAGAGTGCGAGTGCTAGTCGCGTGCGTGAAAATTATTTTTGTTAGGCCTGCCGAGAGTTGATCGTGCATGGGAGCCAATCTTGAAATATTTTTTTGATTGGGCATTCAAGTGGGTCGAGTGAGAGCGGGTTCCTAAAATTTTGAGGTTCCCCTTTTCTGTTGGGAAATTCTCTCATGGGAGACTTTTCGTTGTGTTTTCCCGATAGAGTGGAGTCACATTCTATGGGGTGTTTGTGTTTGATGGTGCCTTAGATGGCACAAAGCTACATCTTATAGGACTTAGGAACTTACAAAAAGGCATTGGCCTAGTGGTCTAGGGTAGCACAAAGCTTTTAGCTTACGGGAATTCAGAATTTACATTGGACAGCACATGGTTGCCTCTTACAAGAAGGCATATGCCTGGTGTCCCAGAGCAGCACAAAATTTTCGGTTTATGGGACTTAGGAATTTACCTTGGACAGTACATGGTTGCCTCGTACTAAAAGGCATTGGCCTGATGGCCCGGGGTAGCATGAAGTTTTCCACTTATGAGACTTTGTAATTTACTTTGGACATCACATAACTGCCTCTTATATGAAAACAATAGCCTAATAGGTCGCGATGGTGCGAACATTTCTTCTTACGTGACTTAGGAATTTATCTTGGATAGCACATAGTTTCCACTTATAGGATGACATTGGCAAGTTGGCCCGGGACAGTGTGAAGCTTTCCGCTTACATGACTTAGTTCGCGTAATGGTGTGCAAAGCTTCTCTATGGGATTTTGTTTGTCTGTTAGAGCTTCTCTATGGGACTTAGTTAAATGAATGACCTGGATAGAGCTAAGCTACCTTTTACGGGAGTTAGTTGTAGAGTTGTCATAGATAGCTGATAAGTGGTAAATATGCATGCATTTAGAGGTATATTTGGGTGCATAATTGATACATTTGACTGGATATTAAGTGTGTTTAGGTTAATTTCAATTGTTGGGCATGATACTGCATATTCTTGTGTACTTTGTAGGAAACTGAGCTATATTTAAAGGATATTAGTAGAACGACCCTGAGCAAAATGTTAAAAGCTAAGGGACTAATAAAGACAAAGAAAAACAAGGAAAACAAGCTCACAAGACAATAAAGTGTGAAATCACACAACCGTGTGAGTGTCCAAAGATTGAATTATCGGTTGCAAATCACATGGTTAGGTCGTGTGAAATCACACGACCGTGTGAGGAGCGATATGCAATTTACAGAGACTGAAGATACATGACTGGACCGTGTGAAATCACACGGACGTGTGAAATAATACATGCAGTGGAGTTTGTTTCCTTATTTTGCAAGGACTCCAATAGGGATCCCGAAAGGTAACTATGAAAGAAAGACTTAACCCTAAAGCCAAAGATAACACACTTTGGAGAAAATAGAATACTTGAGACAGATAGGAGACGGCTAAAATGAAGAACGACATGAGACCTCTATCAACCATGAAAGTATGAAGGCTCGAGATTGTGAAGACGAATCCATCTACTCATGATGGTTTCATCATCATAGTCTAGAACTTTTCGTTTCGTTCTTAATCCCATGTTTAACTCTTTTTTACAAGTTTGTCTATGGATTTGCAAATTATTATGTTAGGATAAATCTTTGGACTCTAGGACGTGATCAAGGTTGTGGATTCATGTTAATTCTGGTTTGATTGTTTCATATTAATTGGTTTCTCGTTATCTATTTATGAATTCATGGGCTTATTTCTTGTAGATTATCTAGCCAATAATTTGCCTGTTTAATTTGTTAGTTCATAATTCGGGAGATGAGATCTAACCTTAGATAACGGATTCATAACATTAACGAGAGTAGAGTCGAGAGGCTTACGTTGTTTGTGGGGGTTTACTTTAATTATCTATGATTTTGGGAGTTGATATTGATTGTTGAGTTGGGATACTAGCAATTTATGATTGATCTACGGTTTTTTTGGTTCGGGAGAAGGAATAAATTACATTAGGAATTAAACCCATAGATACACGAAAACTAGTTATTGTGAAATGCTAATTGAAATTAATGTTGATGAAGCATGTCAAGATCATAGTCTTCCGATTGTTTTTGTGATTGATTAAATTTCACGAAGTTTGATAATTTAGCGTAATTGATATTTTTGTTTAATAATTTTATGGTTAATTAGATATATTTCTTATTTTATAACAACTTCAATAAAACTGGACTAATAGATTTGCTATAATTTATGTGCTTCAAATTAATCCATGCGGAATACGACATTGCTTGCCACAATCTATAAACTACACCGTACATTTGTAGTTTAGCATAAAAAATACCAATCAAATTTTTGGCGTCGTTTCTGGGGATTGATAGATTCAACATAAATATAGTGATAAGTAATTCAATCTTAATTGAAGCAATAATTACTATCAATTTTAACATTGTTCTTGTTGAGTGCGGATAGTGTATGATTGCACGTTCAACAATAGTTGAGCCGTAACCTATCGACTTGGAAATATAAAGAACCGCTAAACAATTAAGGAGCAAAAGAAGAATACTGATTGAGGACAATAGCGAGAAGAGAACCGTGGGAATAACGGTAATAATGGGAACAATGAGGATCATTCATTGGTACCACCGATTAATGTTAATGGACAAAATTTAGAGGTGGACATGATCGACAAGAAGGGCTATGAGAGATTACTTTCCTAGAAAGTTAATCTCGTGTATAGAGAAGTTGACGCTAGCCAATCAACGCAAAGAACTTTCAATTGAAACTAGCGTTGATTCGGATGGTGTCACAGTAACCAATTTGGGGAGAGAGCAATGGAAGATCCAAATACGCATCCGGCGCAATTCTTGGAAATTTGTGATATGATTAAGATGGACGGTGTTTCAAGATATCATTCTTTGTCACCTTTTTGCATTCTCCCTACGCGATAAGGCCAAAGGATGGTTGTCTTCATTAACACCACCGCGAATCGGACAGAAATGAGTCGAAATTTCTAGCGAAATACTTTTCCCCAAGCAAAACATTGCAATTGAAAAGTGAGATTGCTCATTTAGACAACTCGACTTTGAGCCACTATATGAGGGAATGGGATGATTCAAAGAGTTATTGAGGAAGTTCCTCAAGACGGATATCCAAACTACCAACAGTGCAAAGACTTATATAATGGTCTTAATAGAAACACAATGACCATTATAGATGTTGCATTCGTAGGTGGACTATTGGGAAATATCAGGATGAGGCATTGGAATTGTAAGAACAAATGGCAAATAATAGTTATCAGTGGCAGTCCAAAAGATCAAATATTAAGAGAGTAGGAGAATACAGACGAAGATAAAATAGTTAAGCTAACCGAGCACATTTTTTGCCGAGTATGAAATCGAATCGATCCAAAGCAAGTGACTCGAGGGAACCAAAGAAGTAGTTGAAGAAGAGGTAAATTTCGTGGGGCAAAATGAAATTTTAACGACTATAGGAATAATTAGGCGCTACGCAATATCATTCAGAGCCGAGAAACCATGAAAACTTTTATTGCGCTAATAATAGAAATATTTTGCAGCCACCCCCAGGTTTTAATATGGGGAATTAAGGTAGAAGTGAATCGGACGAGAAAATCCATCTTTGGATGAGATGCTAGCCTCATTCATTGGAGAAATGAGAGCAAGATTGAACAAGGATGAGACTAAGATTGATAGGATTGAGGATCAAGTCACACAACTGAACACCAATATGAATGCTAGACTAAAATCAATGGAGACATAGGTGGGGAAGATAGCCACAAGAGTAGGCGGCGAACACCAGAAAGGCAAATTCCAGAGTGGCACAAAGGTTAATCCGAGGGAACAGTGCAAAGACATTCGTCTGATAAGTGGTGCAGAGTATGAGGGTCCAAAGATACCAATCGAGCAAGAGCATGAGGTTGAGGAGTAATAGGTGGAAAGAAATGGTAGAGGCCAAGACGAAACCGATTGCAAAACCCAAGGCAGCTACTACTCCCATAATTCTGAGAACAAATGTACCAATTCTCTTCTGACAAAGGTTTCAGAAAAAGAAGTTAGATAATCAATTCGCTAAATTTCTTGAAATCTTCAAGAAAATACAAATCAATATACCTTTCGCGGATGCCTTGGAATAAATATCGAATTATGCAAAGTTCTTAAAAGATGTTATAGCAAAGAAGAGGAAGATTACGACATATGAGACAGTAAAGTTGACAGAGGAGTGCAGTGTGATTATTCAAAGAAAGTTACCATAAAAGCATAAAGATTCCAGGAGTTTCATAGTTCCTTGTGTGATTGGGGGTGCATTCTTTTATAAAACGTTGTGTGTCTTGGGGGCAAGAATAAATCTAATGATGTTATCGATATTTCAAAAATTGGAGTTAGGCGAGTTGAAGCCCACAACTATCACCTTGTAATTAACGGATCAATCAGTGACTTATCCGAATGGGGTGATAGAGGATGTTTTGCTAAAAGTAGATAAATTCATCTTTCCTGCAGATTTTATAGTGTTGGATATGGAAGAATATAGCAAAGTCCCGTTGATTTTGGGATGGCCGTCCTTAGGTATTTGTGTGCAAAACGCATCATAGATGTGAACAAAGGGGTCCTTACGTTGAGGGTGAATGACTAGCATGTACTGTTTTCAAGAACAATTTCACCAGAACATCGAGCACTTCAACATGATAGATATCATAACACCATATGTAGAAGTCCAATTCAAGAGTGTTGTGATAAAGGATGCATTGGAGTGGTGTTTGACTCATTTGCAAGGGTCCAAAGGTATGCGTTCCGATGTTACTAACGATGATATACTTGAATATGTGTTTGTTTTAGATTCATCGGAAGAACAGGTACCAAAGAAAGGAATCTGGAAAAACGCACACGACCATGTGCCTTCACACGACTAGGCCGTGTGAGCTAACACTAAAGATTTCGGGAGCCAAACACATGGGCGTGTGCAGGGACACGGTCTGCCCATGCGAATTGACTCTGAAACGGACAATACACATTGTTCGCCAAAAATATTTGGATCATACACTGCAAGTGTACAGTGTAGTTTATAGAATAATGGCAAGCAAGGTCCTATTCCTCAGAGATTAATTACGAAACACTTATGCTATAATAACATTGCATTCCAATTTTATTGAAGCGACCGAATATCAAGTGTTGTATAAAATCAAAAATAATAGAAAAATAAATAAATTTACAAACCCCACAAGTATTTTCAACAACTACGAAAGCAACCTTATGCATATAATCTCAATATGTTTCTTCAATATTCAATCCAATAAGTGGTAAATATGCATGAATTTAGAGGTATATTTGGGTGCATAATTGATACATTTGCATGGATATTAAGTGTGTTTAGGTTAGTTTCTTTTGTTGGGCATGATACTACGTATTCTTGTGTACTTTTGCAAGAAACGGAGCTATATGTGAAGGATATCAGTAGAACGACTTGGACCATAATGACAAAAGCCCAGGGACAAACAAAGACGCGAAGAAAATAATAAAAACAAGCTCACATGACCACATCGTGTGAAATCAGACGACCGTGTGAGGAACGATATGCGATTTACAGAGACTGAAGATGTTTCACACGACTGGACCGTGTGAAATCACAGGGCGTGTAAAATGCTACGCACAATGGATTTTGTTTCCTTATTTCATGAGGACTCTAATGGGGATCCCGAAAGGCAACTATAAAAGGAAGACATAACCCAAAAGTCAAAGATAACACACTTGGGAGAAAATTGAATACTTGAGAGAAAAAGGAGATGGCTACAACAAAGAACAATACGAAACCTCTATCGACCACGAAGGAAAAAAGTTCGAGATTGTGAAGACGGATCCATCTACTCAGGAGAGTTTCATCATCATAGTCTAGATCTTTTCATTTCGTTCTTAATTCCATGTTTAACTCTTTGTTTACAAGTTTATCTATGGATTTGAAAACAATTAGGCTAAATCTTTTGATTCTAGGATGTGATCAAGACTGTGGATTCGTGTTAGTTCTAGTTTGAGTGTTTCATATTAATTGGTTTCTCGTTATCTATTTATGAATTCGTGGGCTTATTTCTTGTTGATTATTTGGCCAATAATTTGCATGTTTAATTTGTTAGTTCATAATTTGGGAGATGAGATCTAACATTAGATCATGGATTCATAACATAAATGGAGGTAGAGTCGGGAGGCTTATGACATTTGTGGGGGTTTACTTTAATTCTCTATGCTCTGGGGAGTTGATATTGATTGTTGAGTAGGGATACTATCAATTTAATATTGATCTACGGTTTGTTTGCTTCGAGAGAGGGAATAAACTACGTTAGGAATTAAACCCATAGATACATGGAAACTGGTTATTGTGAAATGCTAACTGGAATTAATATTGATGAAGCGTGTCAAGACCGTAGTCTTATGATTGTTTTTGTGATTGGTTGAATTTCGTGAAGTTTGATAGTTTAGAGTAATTGATATTTTAGTTTAATAATTTTAGGGTTAATTAGATATATTTCTTGTTTTAATAGCTTCAATAAAATTGGACTACGAGATTTGTTATACTTTATGTGCTTCAAATCAATCCTTGTGGAATACGACATTGCTTGCCACTATCTATAAACTATACCGTACAATTGTGGTTTAGCGTAAAAGATTTTAGCGATCAATAGCACGTAACTATCTCTTACATGACTCCATTGTGGGAAACACCATGGATAGCACATAGATACTTCTTATAGGGCTTACACTAAGAGATTCAATCGGTGGCATGAAGATACCTCTTATAGGGCTTACACGAGGAGATGCCACGAATGGCGCGTGGCCACCTCTTATAAGGCTTACACTAAGAGATATCATAGATGGCACGGAGCCACCTCTTATAGGACTTACAGTAGGAGATACCATGGATGACATGAAGCCATCTTTTATAGGACTTACACATGTATGAAGTCTTGAGAGGTCCTAGATAGCTAAAGCTACCGCTTAAAGTGTTCTAGATAGTTGGGGGATGGATTAAGTTTTAAGTGGTCTGAAACAACCTGGGATGCCGCTTATGGTGTCCTAGATAGTCGGGGGCTACCACTTATGGATGAGTTCTTTAAGGATCTAGGACAGTCCGAGATGTTGCTTATGGCATCCTAGATAGTTGGGGCTACCACTTACGTATGAATGACAAGTTTGGTTTTCATGAGTGAGTGGCTACCTCTTGAAGGGAGGAGTTAATTGCATGAGTGATGCAGAAAAAATGTCCCACATGGGGCGTGTATCGTGTTGAGAGGAATGAGGTGGGAGCTTCACGGGTCCCCTTAATTGTGAGCTTGGTTACTAGTCCCTTCTTGGGACCCAGTGTTTTTCTATGTTGCTATGTAGGGATCTCTGGTTAGGTGGATGTCACTTGATGCTCTTCTATTTGTATATTTGGTGAGAATTCCAGCTTGGGCAGAAGAGTAGATATAATGGTCCTGCTTGATTCCAACTTGGTCTTCCTAGGATCAAGTTGTATATTGGTGGATATGTTTTTGTCTTTGGTAAAGTTCATATACCTTCATGTGTCACTACCTTCAGGTGGTCCAGTCATTGTTTTAATGAGTCCTGCAATATGAGGGTCTCATCACTCATACGTGCATGGGTTGAGGGCACTAGGGGTGCCCAGTCGAGCATGTGAAGGGCTCAGGGGTTCCCAATCGAGCACATGTTGAGAACAAAGGGGTGCCCAGTCGAGCGTGTAGAGAAAGTGACTAGGTAAGGGCCACAATTGCTTGGCTGAGTACGATCGAGTATAGGGGAAAGCTCCAAGTCGAGAATGGTCGAGTGCACGGGAGGTTCCCTTAGTCAAATATCGGATGAGGGGCACAACGATGCTCGATCGAGCATGCAAGAGTGCCTCTATCGAGCGTGGGCACATGTGGAAGGGCCATTGGGTCTATTACGCACAATCATCTTGTGGGTGCCTTTGGTCGAAGAATTATCATTGTCCTATTAGTCCAAGTGGCTACAAATATCTAGAGGGAGGGTGAATATATTTTCCCGATTTTTTGTTTCCTTTTTTTCGAATATGAGGATGATGAAGAAATAAAAGTGCAGAAAATAAATCAACACACAATGCTTTCTAGAGATTCAACCCACCTAAGACCTATGTGCTCTACCACCCAGTATGTTCGAATGGATTTCGAAAAGGAAAACGTTTTATCAATACCAAACAATTACAACCTGTTGGGAAATTTATTGTTTAGATTTTGATGAATGTCATGTAAAACTTAGACTAGAAAGTTGGCACCCCATTTTCCTTGTAATTCTTATTGTAATAGATAGGGTTGTATGAGCTGAGTTAAGTCAGCTATACCTGGGAATACAAGAAGTCAACTAAACTAGAATGAAGACTCCGCTGTGAAACAGCTGAGTGTGGCAAGGAAAAGATGTCAAGAACTCGATCAAGGAAGGAGTATCTATTGTAAGACAAGTTGTGAGAAGAGTCGGTCAAGTCAATTCAAAAAGCCAAGTCAAGTTGAAGTGACAGATGAGTCTTTCAATCATTGGAGCAGACTCAAGTCACCTTGGGGTAAAAAAGGCTACAAAGAGGAGTTAACTGAAAAGAATCCGTTGCACATAAGTCAAGGAGTTTACTTAAATAAGTAATACTTCCATGCTACCATGTCTTAAAGTGCTCAGTCCCAGAAGCGTGAAAAAGGAATAAACCAATGGGAAGCATTGCACCTCGTGTCAGGTTCTCAAAAGCTGATCATTCATTTAATACGAGGAAATGTCAACATCAAGGACTGCAACAAGACAAACCAACGAACACAAGTGACTTTTGAAAATCAGCCTATCTCTTCAATGGGTAGATTTTTGAAAGTTCACTATAAAAGGCTGAGGAATCATTTTGAGAAAAGGTTACCTTGATTACCTTGCATACCTGAGATTCACACTGTAACCTGCAATATATTCTCAAGTTATTCAAGCAAATCCTCAAGCCTAAATCTCGAAGGAAATCATTCCAACACTAAGCTGTGAAGGAAAGACAACTTCAAACTGTTGAAGAGGAAACTTTTGAAGAAGCAAAAGGAGTCTACTTTCCAATGAGGATTGTAGAAAGGTTCAAGGTTGAACCAGTCTCAAGTTATTGGAGGGCTTCGTGATCAAATCCAAGAAGCTGGAGCAAGGAGCTGAAGTAGCAAGGCAGCCGCCCTACGAAGTAGCTGAGTCGGACGAGAAGCCAGCTGTGTGATCAAGGCATCTCCAGACTGAGTCCCAAAGGAGCAAGTCCGCTGTGTGATCAAGACTTTTATCTGGACTGATAACCACTTTGTACTCTGATCAATACTTAGTGGATTCCTCCATGAGTTGGAGAAGAGAGAAGTAGAAGAATTACCCCATCTTCGAACCTCTATAAAAATTATTGTGTCATTTACATTTCAGCATTCTATTTTTGCATACATATTTTATATCTGCTGATAATTTGTTATCCAACTGATAAGTAACTAAGTGCTAAAATCAAGTGTTTAAAACAAAGTAAATCAAATTAAACGGTGTTAAGTCTTCCGCTGAAAATCTCATCACAGCCAAGTTAAGGCTTAGACTAAACAGCTGAGTTATTCTATCAATAGCTCAATCGAGTCTGTTGAGTGGCTAACTCTGCTGGTTAACTAACTTAGTTGTCCCCAAGGACTTAGTTGTGTATTTAACTCTGTAATATTTTAAAAGGACTAAAATCGAAAAGTTGGTAAGGTTTATTTAACCCCCCCTTCTAAACCTTACTCACACCTCTTGGGACCTACAAGTGGTATCAGAGCGGTTGGTTCATTGAGCCTTCCGCACAGGTTACTGAACTAGATCTCCAATCTTTCAAAGAAGTATTTACCACTTGCTCTTTCAAAAGCTATTTTTATTCAAAGAAAGTTATTATCATGGAAGCAAATTTGACACGCATTCCTATGTTCACTATTGAGGAATTTGATGAGTGGAAAATTCGCATGCGAGCTCATCTATCTCGCTTTACATGATGAAATGTGGATAGTGATAGAGAATGGGCCACCGCAAATCACCGAAAGTGAACACAGATTATCGAGAGAGCGTACGCGGTGAAGGGAGAGAGGAAACTACTGCTGAAGCAAGACCAGCCCTGGTTGATAAACCAAGGATGAATGGACAAACGAGGGCGAAGAAGATACAACTTGGACAATGTACAAGGACATACTTTACAAGGACATACTTTACAAAACCTTGGACAAAGCAATGTTCAACAAAGTCAAATCTTGTCAAACCGCAAAACAAATCAGGATAAATTAACTTTAATTTGTGAAGGATCTCGAGCAAATTAAAGAAAAAAATTGTCCGTTCTTTGTACAAAAATTTTAAAATTTTAAAATGCTTACAGTGAAACCTTGGATCATTTGGATGCTCGATTCACTAAAATCACAAATGAATTATCAAGATTGGGAAAGAATATACACAGATGAAATGTGTATGAAGATTCTAAGAAGCCTTCCAAATTGAATGGGAAATGAAGGTCATAGCCCCGAGACATTCAATGAACCTTACAAGAACATCCAATCAAGTGATTCGAGGAAGAAGCAATGATCTGCTAATTAAAGAACAAGATCGGACCTCAGAACACTCTAACTCATCTCCTACGAGTTCTAGTGATAGTGATTGTGACACACACACTTCATCACCCAGATCTTTATGAAAAGATGAAAGACTTTGAGCACAATAAGTCCTCACACAGGAAATACCAAGAGCTAAAACTCACGGTGACTAAGGAGTTGAGTACTTAAGTCACCCAAAACAAAGAGAAGGCTGAAAACTAAACGATCAAGAGATGGGAAAAATGATCTCAAAAATTGAGGCATCATTCACAAAGGCAAATCATTGACTTTGTGCACAACAAACTCCCTGAGTGATCTTCTTGTTGCACCCAGGAGGAGATTCAATTCCAACTTGTCAAACTCAGTGATGGTTCAAAAAGATTCAACAAGCACAATCACAAACTGAAAGTAAACTCGAGAAGAAAGGAGTTCCTCAAAGAAACTCCAAATAGGAAGAATGAAAATAAAAGAGCTACCAAAAATCCCAAAAGTTTTATCGAGAAAAACACATATGATGGGAATGGTAGAAATTACCAAGCCAAGTGATTGGAATAATGTGAAATATATCAAAGAAAGAACTATGGAATATAAGCCCAAATGGCAAATGCCTAGAACTCAAAGAAAGGTCATTCCAAAGGCAAAAGGGCTATCATCAAACACATATGCACCCAAGCACTACACTCAGAGATATCACAACTACCCAAAGAAGGCAATTGCTAAAACATATACACAGGCATACAGACAAAAGAGACAACTGTATGAACCTAAAGCTCCCAAGCAATTTGCCAAAGTGAGTTATGATTATGGCACAAAAAGATGGCAACCTCTTAGAGTCAGATCATTTGGCTATAGGTTGGTTGGATCATCTTACAGCACTAACCCCTCAGGACCCAGACAAACATGGGTACCTAAAAACTAATTTTCTTGATTGCAGGTTCAAGGAACAGCTGAGTGCCAAGGAACCTGGTACATGGATATTGGCTGTTCCAAACACATGACAGGAAACAAGAAAAATCTGTCAAAGTTCAAAGAGATTAGAGGCGCAAAAGTCATATTTGGAGGAAATGAAGCTCCAGGGGAAATTAGAGGAACTGGATCCATCAAGAAAAATAGTTTAGAAATAAGATGTTGCATACGTTGGAGGCCTCAACTTCAACCTGTTAAGCATCAGCCAACTCTGTGACAATGGTTATAATGTTGGATTCAATATGGGAGTGTGCCAAATCAAAGACACTGAATCAAATGAAGTAGTGTTGCAAGGATCCAGACAAAAGAACATGTATGTGGTAGATTGGTCGAATGCCACACCAAGCACTTATCTGCTAGCAAATAGTACATCCGAATCAAGTTGGCTGTGGCACAAGAAGCTGAGTCATCTGAACTTCAAGACAATTAACAATCTTGCAAGGAGTAATCTTGTAGAAGGACTACCAAACTCGGTGTACAAAAAGGAAAGTGTTTGTGATGCATGCCAGATGGGAAAGCAGATCAAATCATCATTCAAAGAGAAGTCTAGTCCATCTTCAACAAGAATATTGCATCTGTTGCATATGGATTTATTTGGTCCAGTTGAGCCAGCCAGCATAAGTGGAAAGAAATACACCTAAGTGGTGGTGGATGACTATTCCAGATACACTTGGACAATATTTATGTGCAAAAAGAAGGAAACTTTGCAGAAGTTACCTAAACTGATGAAAAGAGTTCAAAATGAAAAGAGTCAAACCATTATTAAGATAAGATCTGATAGAGGAACTGAGTTTGTCAATGGGATAATAACTCAGTATTGTGTTGAAAATGGTATTGCTCATGAATTATCTCTGACAAGGACTCCACTTTGAGAATGGAGTAGCGAAAGAAGAAACATAACTCTCAAGGAAGTCGCAAGAACCATGCTAAATTTGAAAGGTGGGTTGCCTAAAAGATTTTGGGCTGTAGCCATCAACACTGCATGCTATACTCCAAATAGGTGCATGATCAATAGACAGCTGACAAAGACTCCCTATGAAATATGGACAGGGAGAAAGCCAAATGTTGGGTATTTTAGAATATTCAGATGTAAATGCAAGGATAATCTAAAGGCTTTTGATGCTAAAGATGATGAAGGTATCTTTTTGGGATACTCAGCTGAAAGTAAAGCCTATAGAGTGTTGAACAAGAGGACTATGGTCACAGAAGAGTCTATCCATGTGGTTTTTGATGAACCTAATGTAAATGGAGAAGACATTGAAGAGTTAGCCGATGTGAATCACCCAACTATGCGAAGAGTCCCTATGTTGAAGCTAAAGTGGAGCAATCAACCAAGATGAAGATGAGATATTTGAATCTCAAAGACAATTTGGAGAATCTGCGAAATTTGAATGATAATGAAAGAAGCGCTCAAGAAAAACACGGTGCAAGACGATCGAACCCGGTGATTTACTCCAACCTGATGTGAGATGGCTAAGAGACCATCCACCAGAGCTAGTCATTGGAGATGTAATAGATGGTGTAAGAACCAGATCCAGAGCTCAACAAGAAGCAATGTTCACTTGTTTTATTCCCAAATAGAACCAAAAGATGTGTCCCAAGCATTGGATGACACACATTGGATTCAAGCCATGCAAGAAGAGCTGAATCAGTTTTAAAGGAACAAAGTGTGGGAATTGGTGCAGAGACCAACCCATCAAAATGTTATTGGCACAAAATGGGTTTTCAGAAACAAGATGAATGAGGAAGGATCTGTGGTAAGAAACAAAGCAAGATTGGTAGCCAAAGGGTAATGCCAAGAAGAAGGAATAGATTTTGATGAAACATTTGCTCCTGTTGCAAGATTAGAAGCAACAAGGATGTTTCTTGCCTATGCTGCACACAAGAACTTTATTGTATATCAAATGGATGTGAAAAGTGCATTTTTAAATGGATTGTTAGAAGAAGAAGTCTATGTTGAGCAACCTCCAGGTTTTGAGCAGAAGACCATTGGAGATAAGGTGTACAAGCTCAAGAAAGCTCTATATGGATTGAAACAAGCACCAAGAGCATGGTATGATACATTGTCTCAATTTCTAATTGATAATGGATTCACCAAAGGCAAAGTGGACAGAACACTCTTCAGAATTCAAGATGGAGAGAGTATACTGCTTGTTCAAATATATGTGGATGATATCATTTTTGGATCCACAAACAAAGAGCTGTGTGATAAGTTCTCAAACCTCATGCAAGACAAATTTGAAATGAGCATGATGGGAGAGCTGAAATTCTTTCTAGGACTTCAAGTTAAACAGCTGAAGGATGGAACCTTCATAAGTCAAACAAAGTAAACCAGGGATTTAATGAAGAAATTTGGTATGGAAGAGAAGTCTTCTGTAAAAATACCAATGAATACTTGATCAAGATGGACATGGATGCTGGGATGGCAAGCAAGCTGTGGATCAAACAAGATCTGAGCAATTATTGGATCACTTTGCTCTATCTAACAAAGAAGCGAGCCACACATCACCTTTACAGTAGGTGTATGTGCAAGATTCCAATCTGCACCAAAGGAAAGTCACATGGCTGCAGCTAAAAGAATCCTAAGATACTTGAAGGGATGCCAAGAAGTTGGCTTATGGTATCCAAAGAAAGGTGGATTCAAGCTAATTGGTTACTCAGACTCTGACTATGCTGGATGTAGAGTTGATAGGAAGAGTACTTGGTACATGTCAAATGCTTGGAAACAGATTGGTTTCTGGTTTAGCAAGAAGCAAAACTTAATAGCCACATCCACATCAAGCAGAGTATAGTCTGCTGGGCATTGTTGTGCCCAAGTCTTATGGATGAGACAACAGGTGAGGATTATGAAATTGAAGAAAAAGAGATTCCAATTATGTGTGATAACACAAGTGCTATTGCAATCACTCCAGAATCTTGTGTTGCATTCAAGAACAAAGCACATTGATGTCAGATATCATTTCATAAGAGATCATGTTGAAAAGAAAGACATCACCTTGGAATACATCTCAACTGATAAACAGTTAGCTGACATATTCACCAAACCCCTATGTGAATCAAGATTTGAAGAACTTAAGCATGAGCTATGGTTAATTGAGCTGAGTTGACACTCAGAAGACTCAATGAGAAGAGATGAAACTTAAAAAGCTGAAAACAGACCAGATCTTATAAATCAGCCAAGTGAATCAGCCGTATCGGAAAGTTAGCTATATCGAGTTAGCTGACAGCTGAGTCACTATACGAATAGAGAGAAGAATAGTTGAGTCAGTTAAGGAGTAAGCTGAGTCATTTATGAGCTAAGTGACAAAAACGCAGTCGTTTTTAATGAGCGGGAATGTTTTTAAGGATGACATCAGCGTAATAATGACGGGTACAGTCAAAAGCTGCACAACAAGCATATGATTGGATATAAATGCTGCCGCATTAAATGTGAGAAATTAAATGCAATGAGACGTGCTAAATCTGAGCCGTTGATCTCGATCAAAATTCAAAAACCAAAAATACGTCCTTTCATAACCCTTATATATCCATTTTCTTCAGTTTTCTCTCTCACACTGAAAACTGTTCATCTTCAAACCTTCCAAAGCAAGTTTTTTTTTCTCTCCAAAACTCTACCAGTTCTCAAAGCTAGTTTATCAAGATTCAATCGGTAAAATCTTCTAGAAATGGCACTAAGCACATGATTTCGCTAAGCTCGCAAAGCAAATCCACACCGGATCAACTGTGGATTTTGAAAGGATGATAAAGCAGGGTTCCGATGAAACCCTTGTGAAGAAAATTGTAGATAAAATCGAGAAATCCGGGCTAAAACCCTTTCTCACAATGGAATATCAAATGACATACATTGAAGAGGTGGCGCAGTTCTATGTTAACGCCGAAGTGCAAGACGAAGGGATTAAGTCCTCCGTCCACCGCAAGGACATTTTAATCACTGCTAAGGACCTTTGCGAGCATTGTTTCATCGATGTCGGAAGGCATGCCGAGGATATATCTGGTGATGTGGACTTGGTTGCTACATGGAAAGAAGTAGCCAAACCTGAGTGTGCTGCGAAAGTAGTCTACACAGCTGAAAAGAAATTGCTAAAGGAAGACTATCACAAGCTGATGGATGTCGTCTCAAACTGCGTGGACATGAAGTTTGGAAGCTTAAATCAGCTATCCAAGACTAAGCTGATCGTCATGGTTGCGATCATGCAATGGAATAATGTTAACTGGGCTGAGTTCGTATACAACAGACTCTGCCAGAACGTTGCGAATAAGTTGTTCATGGAGTATGGATCCTTTGGAGGATCACTCGGCTACGACCTAGTTATAGGCCACTTGATGGAAGTGAAGGGCATTCCCCTTCAGCATGGAAAGTCTTTCCATGTAAACAAGTAGATGTTTAGGGCTAACCTTTCAGGAGCCTAGAAGAGAGCCCATACGAAGAGGGCGGACACAAGCAAAGGGGAATCAGCTGACCCCGAGGAGACAGTTGTTGCCTCCCCTCCGAAGAAGAAAGTTGCCCATGCAGCTGTAAAGAAGATTGATGCCTCTGCAGCAAAGACAAAAGATGCACCTGCCCCTGCAGCCGAGTCACCTGCCCAAGCAACCGTGTCTCCTGCCCACGCAGCCGAGGTGGAGAAAGAACCCCAAATACCTTCTCCGACCATCAAAAAGAATAGGACTGCCAAGCTAAGAAAGGCAGCTCCTCAGTCAAAGAAAGATGCACCGGTCCCCGCCGCCAAGGAAGCTGAGGAAGAAGTATCCGAACCAGAACTTTCTCTGGTAAGGACAAAAAGAAGAAGAAGAATCACCTAGCTCTCGGAGCTTGAGAAAGACAAGTGAGTTTGCCACTCAATTTGGAAAAAATATCTGAGGCTGGCTTGAAGAAGTGCAGTCTCTCGTGAAGTTGTTGATGAAACGAGCCAAGTCTGCTAAGGCCCGAGGCCGATCAGCAGAGGCAAAAGATGATCACCTGTGGATAGAACAAGCGAGGAAGAAGAGCAGCAGACAAAGCAAAATCTCCGATGAAAGAGTTGTGTCTCCACTGCCCCGATCTTTGCTAAAGGAGCTGAGCAACAGAGTATGTTGCCTTCAATTCCTGAAAAGGAAGGGCAACAAGAAGAGGATGAATATGATGATGTAATAGTTGTTTCTCCTGTGTACCCAGACATTCAACGTCGTCTGCGTGAATGGCAAGCATGGAAGCTGAGTCACTTGAGGGTACAGTTTGAACGCCCTGAATTCATTGAGGAAGAGGAAGAATTGCTGAATTTCCTAGTGTTTACCATTGTGGTTCAGGCACTTGATGAAGATAACTGCCTGGATATCTTGCACATCTTTAAGGAAAAATAAAAGGAAAAATTAGCAGAGGAAGCTGAAGCTCGTGAGAAAGCCAACATTTGTCCTCTCACTGGCACCAGTGACCATACTCATCCTCATCTTGACATGCTCTCAGACAGTGATGATGACATGGACCCCATTGTTGCACAAGAAAAGTTGGACATGCAGCAAGCCATGCGGAAATCCACGTTGATGCATGAGCAACAGCTGACGGAAGGACAGAGTCCTCCAAATCACAGCTGGAAATTGATCCGTTGGGAGTGGTGCTGCAGATTGCCACAGTTATTGCTGCAACCACTTCCCCAGTTCACTCAGAGGATGGATCTAAAGGACTTGGCGATGACACTGGGAACTTGGGCACCAAAGTTGAGCCAACCCCTGTTGAAGGTGTCTTACCACCGCCCCACTATTTGAACACTCAAAGGAAGCGGCCAGAGTCCGGCGAGTGACCCCAACATAAGTCACTCGGTGGTGTGCCGGTGAGGGGAAACTCACTCCACTGCGGCTAGGTCGGAGGATCTGCGCAGATGACTCCACAATGCGAAAGGAGACGAAGTGGAGAAGGAAAATGAAATAGAACAATAGCAAGTTGTCACTGATGAAGCTCGGACAGTTAAGTCTGTCTCAGCTGAAGTACCAGCAGCTTTGCAGTCGAGGACGTTGTTGATGCAATCGAGGCACATGATGGATCCGCCCGGAGTTAACACTGCAGGAAATGAAAGTGCAATCCAAGGAGTTGAGACTCCTGTGGATGCCACCGCAGAAGACCCTAAGACAGCTGCGTCTGTCGAAAGGAATGTACAAGGCCTTGCTGCAGTTGAGACTGCAGGAGGTAATGAAGGCCCGATGGAGGTTGAGACTTCCCTGGGTAAAGAGACAGAAATGCAGAACATCCCTCCTGTTCACATTGAAGAATCAGAGAAGGAAATTAGTGCACTTCATGATTCCCAAGATAACCCTGACATATCATTTCTGGGATCTGAAGACGAAGCTGAGTCCACTCCTGCTGCAAAGGACTCGGTTGAGGATGTTCTACCGAGTATGAGCAAGCCAGAATTCAAGGTTGTTTGACAAACTTTAAATTTTGATGATGAACCAAATCCTCATGCTTCATCATCTTCCGATGACGCTGATGGTGCAGCTGAGGACACACAAATTCATTTAGCAGAAACCACTGAGGCCGAAGAAGATGTTAAGACAGCTGAGGCTCGATCGATTCAGTTGGCCAACCCTCTCACCAAGGCCCAGCTGAGACCGAGTCATCTGTGCATGCTCCCAAAGCTGCAGCAGGGTCGACTCAACCAGGCACATCACAGGCACGCACAATTGTAGAATCAATTCCTTACGCCCGTGATGATGCTTTCGATGAGACTTTTCCTTTTTCAATTGAGGTGCGACCTTGAAAAGCAGCTCGTGAGTGGAAATGGTACCACAAACCCGATCCAGTGATTCCCACCGACTCCATTGTCCCAACAGAGTTCGATTTTGATATCTTGCCGCCACCGAGACCGAGAGGTACAGGTGAGGTGCGTGAAGTCTTCAAGACTATCCTTGGAGAGATTGAGAAAATTGAAAGGCACCTCGGGCCTTTGGATATGCGGCCGACAACAGAGATGCCAATATCACGGCCGACTTAAGAGGGATTGTGCTGAGGATCAGAGAATGGTGTCAACAGCAAAGTACAATGCGATTCGAACAAGTCAGATACTTCAAAGCATTGTACAACAAAATGATGATCGGAGCGCGATAATCTTTGACATGAAGAGGAGGATGCAAGAAAATATTAATAGAATGCATGCCTCCCATACCCCTTTGAAATGGGCTAGCTGCGAGAATTTCACAAGAAAGAACTTCAGCGTGTAGAGGATAGTATGAATGCCAAGTTTAGCCTTCTTATGGTTGAAATGAAACTGGTGGCAGCCGAATCCAAAGCCACATGCTCAGAATTTCGAACAGCATACTCCGCAGCAGACTCTAAGCAGGACTCAGCTATCAGCCGCTTAGATTTTATGCTCGCAAGGATGTTTCCAGGGGTTCCTCTCTCCTTTGATGATGCCAAAAAGGGGGAAGAGGAATACCTGAAGATGTTGAAAGGGTCAGCGGATGAGAAGAAGAAGGAAACAACTGAAGAACAGAAGAAGGAGAACAGAAAAGCTGTTGAGGGGGAAGGATCAAAGGATGTGACCCTAATGTATGTTGAAACCCCTCAACAAGGACATGTCACAGCTTGTATAATTAGCAAACTTTCGGTGACTCAGCCGCTCCAACACTCTGTTGTACCTATGTATGAGAAGAGAAAAATCGTAGAAGCAGGGATGAAGGAGGTTGAAAGGAAGACGGATGCCCGTGTTCTAGAAGTGTTGAAACAATTCGGAGGCATTCCGGCAGGAAAAGACACCAATGCCATTCCAGATGACGGAAACGAGCCAAGATCCATTGAAGAGTTTAAAACGCTCGAGTCCGAGGGATACTTCAAGGATATGTCCATAGCCCAAGCCTAGGACTTGTACTGGGAGAAAGGTCTGAAGCTGTGCGAAGAAGCTGACAGGCAGCAGACTACTAGCAGTCACTCTGCTAGTAACTCTGTTGGTAAGAAGAAGACTCCAGTACAATATACGCCAAGAGGAGGAGGAAGAAGTGGCGGAGGTAGAGGTTTTAAACCTAGACCTCTACCCAAAAATATTGAATATGTAGATCCAGGCAAGAAAGGAAAGATCTACTGGGCTGGATATGATGCTATAGCCAATCTGGAAGTGGAAAGAAAAAATGTTGAATATGTAAAAAGAATTGAAGAGGAAAACAAAAGGCAAGATCAGCTGTGGCAAGAAAGACAAGAAAGAAAAAGAAGAGATGAAGCTGCGAAGAGAGCTTACGAGAAGAAGAAAGCAGTTGAAGAGGAAAAGAAAAGAAAGAGAGCTGACGAAGACAGAGCTGAAGAAGAAAGAAGGAGGCAGCGAAGGCGATGAAGTGTTGCTGCCAACCCCTTCATGTATTTTACTCTTGTAAATTCAAATGTATGTAAGTCTTTTGTACATTTAATGAAAAATCTATATTTGGCGTAGATGTAGTATATGCTCTGATTGCTCTGATACACATTGTAAACAGCTATATAAAGAACAAGAATGATATGATCAATAAAAAGATCTATTCAATACATACATTCTTTGTTTCTGCATTGTCTATATGTATCTGTGCTGTTTACATTTTACTTAATTTTGTTAAGTTTTGGCATCATCAAAAAGGGGGAAATTGTTGGGAAATTTATTGTTTAGATTTTGATGAATGCCATGCAAAACTTAGACTAGAAAGTTGGCACCCCATTTTCCTTGTAATTCTTATTGTAATAGATAGGGCTTTATGAGCTGAGTCAAGTCAGCTATACCTAGGAATACAAGAAGTCAACTAAAGACTAGAATGAAGACTCCGCTGTGAAGTAGCTGAGTGTGGCAAGGAAAAGATGTCAAGAACTCGACTGAAGGAGTATAGGCTATAAGACAGCTGTGAGAAGAGTCAGTCAAGTCAACTCAAGAAGCCAAGTCAAGTTGAAGTGACAGATGAGTCTTTCAATCATTGGAGTAGACTCAAGTCACCTGGGGTAAAGGCAGCTGCAAAGATGAATTAACTGAAAAGAATCTATTGCACAGAAGTCAAGGAGTTTACTTAAATAAGTAATACTTCCATGCTGCCATGTCTTAAAGTGCTCAGTCCCAGAAGCGTGCAAAAGGAATAAACCAATGGGAAGCACTGCACCTCGTGTCAGGTTCTAAAAAACTGATCATTCATTTAATACGAGGAAATGTCAACATCAAGGACTGCAACAAGACAAGCCAACGAACACAAGTGACTTTTGAAAATCAGCTTATCTCTTCAACGGGCAGATTTTTGAAAGTTCTCTATAAAAGGCTGAGGAATCACTTTGAGAAAAGGTTACCTTGATTACCTTGCATACCTGAGATTCACACTGTAACCTGCAATATATTCTCAAGTTATTCAAGCAAATCCTCAAGCCTAAATCTCAAAGGAAATCGTTCCATCACTAAGTTGTGAAGGAAAGACAACTTCAAACTGTTGAAGAGGAAACTTTTGAAGAAGCAAAAGGGGTCTACTTTCCAAGGAGGATTGTAGAAAGGTTCAAGGTCGAACCAGTCTCAAGTTATTGGAGGGCTTCGTGATCAAATCCAAGAAGCTTGAGCAAGTGAGCTGAAGTAGCAAGGCAGCCGCCCTGTGAAGTAGCTTAGTCGGATGAGAAGCCAGCTGTGTGATCAAGGCATCTCGCATCGAGTCCCAAAGGAGAAAGTCGTTTTGTGTGATCAAGACTTTTATACGGGTGATAACCACTATGTACTACGATCAATACTTAGTGGATTCCTCCAGGAGTTGGAGAAGAGAGGAGTAGAAGAATTACCCCATCTTCGAACCTCTATAAAAATTATTGTGTCATTTACATTTCAGCATTCTATTTCTGCATACATATTTTATATCTGCTGATAATTTGTTATCCAACTGATAAGTAACTAAGTGCTAAAATCAAGTGTTTAAAACAAAGTAAATCAAATTAAACGGTGTTAAGTCTTCCACTGAAAATCTCATCACAGCCAAGTTAAGGCTTAGACTAAACAAGCTGAGTTATTCTATCAACAGCTCAATCGAGTCTGTTGAGTGGCTAACTCTGCTGGTTAACTAACTTAGTTGTCCCCCAAGGACTTAGTTGTGTATTTAACTCTGTAATATTTTAAAAGGACTAAAATCGAAAAGTTGGTAAGGTTTATTCACCCCCCTTCTAAACCTTACTCACACCCCTTGGGACCTACACAAACTTTACCTTGAAGAGCACCGCACTCTTCTTACAACACCAACTTAGAAGAGCACCACACTCTTCTCACCTCTATGAAGAGCACCACACTCTTTAACACATATGAATCAACCAAGTGTGTTCTTACCACAAGAACACTTAACAAATAGATCTTATTTTGGATTATTTTACAAAATACAATGAAGATTACACTTTGAAAGAAATATTACAACTCAAAAGTGAAAGTGTAATCAAGAAGGAAAGTCTAATAAGCAAGATGTGAAAGTGATAAGTTTAGGCTAATACAACAAGTATGTTGAAAGTGAAAAAATAGAAATTGCTGAGTTTTTGCTTGTTGTGTTGTATGCTTGTGTTGTGTATTTGATCCTTCAATCCTTCGTGTATTTATAGGAGAGCTCCAAGATGTAATCCCCAACATAGGCTCCTCCTAATTTGAATTTGTCTGCAAAAGAAGGGATCAAACAACTCCAAGAAATGATAAAGCCTTAATTTCATGAGAAGTGTCTGCTCAATGGATAGTTTCTGCTGTCAAAATAATAGGGTGATCGGTCACCATGTTAGAATTTCGAATTTTAAAGCCGTTGAAAAGTATTTTTGACACAGGATGTTGTAGAGGGTGATCGGTCATTGTCCAGGGTGATTGGTTGCTGTATAGGGCGATCGGTCGCTGTATAGGGCGACCGGTTGTTGTAGATAGTGACTGTTCGCTTGAGAAACATAAGGATTTCGAAGCAAAAACAAGAACACCCAGGCACACGTCGCCCTACCTGCTTCCAGCCTTCTGTTTTGTTCTGTGAAATACAAACTTTCAGGAATCGGTCTCCCTATAGGGCAACCGGTTGACCTCTTCACAGAGAAGTTGTCCGATTTTTGTCAAAAATAAAGTTCAAGAAGTACTTCAAAAACTTAGTAAAAATCAATTAAAATGTTTTGAAGTATTTTGACAACATTTGGAAGCATTGTTTTTGTATAAAACTCATTTATATGAAATCATCAAAATCAAAATCAAAATATTGATCTAACAAACTCCCCATTTTTAATGATTACAAACCAAAACAATTTTAAAAGCGAATTTAAAACGAAACAAGTTTCTCTAGTCAAAATCAACTATCCATTTTAAGCAACACTTCTCAAGATGAAAAACAAAAGGATATGAGCAATGATTTTTCAAAATAAGTTGTAAAAGCCCGCCCTATCAACATGCTAAGTAATAAAATAAACAACTTAAAAGCTAGAAGCTTAACTTTTGCAAAAATGACTTTTAAGCTCAAGAGGTTAAAAGCTCCCCCTGTTAAAAATAAGTTATTAGTTATGAAGCTCAATATATTCAAGAGTAACAATCCACAGCTTATATCTTTTTATCACTGAGCTTTTTCTGTGAGCTTTTGAGCTTTTTCTATCTCATTTGATCTTACCATTATCTTAAAGCTCATTTCATTTTTTTCTCCTTTTGGAATCATCAAAAAGACTATTAGCATAATAAAAACATCATAGATAGATATCAAAGTGCGCAAGAGGATAAAAATGAGCAATTATCATGATAATATCATGCTTTGAGTACAAGGAATCATAATATGATTTGAAGAACATGGGAGAGATACATAAACATGATCAATATGTGGATTGCAATCAAGTGTAGCCATAGAGATCATTCAAAAAAGTGAAATATTATTGAGGCATTATATCAAACATTTGGCATGCATAGATAAAAAACAAAGATGTATATCCCATTTGTTTATAGAAACGAGCCAAAAAACTCAATACCAATCCTAATATTATAGACATAAGCCAATCATGTAAGCAATTATCATCAATAATATACAACATACATCAATATCACAAGTTCCAAAAATAGCTAAGGGTCCAACCCAATTAAGATGAGAAAAGTGAAGCCAAGACTTACCAATGATTGTGGAAGATGAATAATATGGATGAGATATACCTTATAGAAGCCCAATATAGTACAAATTGCAAAAAAAAATTATTTTGAGTGATATGTATGTGAATTGCGCGAAGGGGTGTGAAAGTTGGAAAATAAAACATAACATGAGGACAGACGGTTGCACCTAGGGAGACCGGTCACTAGAATTTCAAGTTTAAAAATGTGATTTTTCACCCCTAAGTTTTAAAAGTGCACAAAACGCAAACATAGACCTTATTCAATATGCATTATGCCTAAAGGAGCTCAAATTGAAGTAAAAGACTTGGCGATTAACGGTTTTGTAAAAATATCTGTGAGTTGGTCTTGAGACGGAAAAAAGCACATCATAATATTTCGTTTAGAGACACAATCCCTTAGAAAATGATGTCGAACCTCAATATGTTTGGTTCGATTGTGATGAACTCAATTTTTTTCTTTGAAAACCAATTTTGTTTCTTTGAAAACCAAGAGATTAGGCAATCGCCTAAAAATTGACACGAGTCTGAGGTACTTTTAAGATCATCAATATT
Organism: Rehmannia glutinosa; assembly: GCA_016081115.2. Classification (NCBI taxonomy): domain Eukaryota; kingdom Viridiplantae; phylum Streptophyta; class Magnoliopsida; order Lamiales; family Orobanchaceae; genus Rehmannia; species Rehmannia glutinosa. Next base: position 48,108,928 of record CM071934.1, read on the forward strand.
GTCAGCATAATCCGAGTCACTATACCCTTTTAAAGAAAATTTTTCATTCTTTGGATAAAACAAGCCATAAGAAATAGTGCCTTTTAAATATCGAGAAATACGTTTGACGGCACTTAAATGAGATTCTTTAGGATTTCTTTGAAATCGAGCACATAGGTATACGGCATAAAGAATGTTGGGTCTACTTGCGGTTAAGTAAAGTAAACTACCAATCATACCTCAATACTTTGATTCATCAACCGGCTTGCCTGTTTCATCCTTGTCAAGCTTGATATTTGTTGCCATAGGAGTTGGAATGGTTCTTCCTTCTTCAATCTCGAACTTATTTAGGAGTTTTTGGTGTATTTTGATTGAGATATGTAAATACCTTCTTGGCATTGTTTTATTTGAAGTCTAAGGAAGAAGTTGAGTTGTCCCATCATACTCATCTCAAATCCACCTTACATCAACTTGGAAAATTTCTTGCAAAGAGATTCATTAGTAGCACCGAAAATAATATCAACAATACAAATTTGCACTAAGAGACAATCTTGCCCTTTTTCGAAAACAAAGAGAGTAGTATCAACATTACCTCTTGTAAAACTATTTTGTAAAAGAAATTAACTAAGTCTATCATACTAAGCTCGGGGTGCTTGTTTTAAACCATATAAAGCCTTTTTGAGTTTATAGACATCATTTGGTCTATGAAAAATCAAGCCCCGGAGGTTGTTTAACATAGACTTTTTCTTGAATAAAACTATTTAGAAAAGCAGATATAATATCCATTTGGTAAATTTTGAAATTTTTGAAACAAGAATAGACAAGTAAAATACGTATAGCCTCTAAACGTGCTACGGGTGCAAATGTTACATCATAGTCAATACCTTCTCCTTGACAATAACCTTGAGCTATTAACCTCGCTTTATTTTGGATGATATTGCCTTGATCATCGAGTTTGTTCCAGAATACCCATTTTCTGCCAATGATAGTTTGTGATGGAGGACAAGGCACAAGTTCCCAGACATTATTTCTCTCAAATTGGTTAAGCTCTTCTTGCATTTCTAGAAACCAATCTTCATCTTCTATGGCTTCCTTAGCATTCTTTGGTTCCTTTTGAGATATTAGAGCTTTCTCGGCAAATTTCCTTCTAGTCATTACCTTGTCAAGTGGATCCCCAATAATAAGATCTTTTAGATGATCTCCTTTGAATTTTAGAGCAACGGGAAGATCCAAAGTATCACCCTTATCCTCTTGTTGAACATTTGAGGTAGAAGGTTGATCATTTGAGACAGAAGGTTGATCATTTGAGGTAGAATGTTGGTCACTTGGAATAATTTGTCCAACTTCATCGTCTTCATCACTATCATCATTTGGGATTCTTTCAACTTCGGAGGCTTCATTGAATTTGACATGAAAGACTCTTCGACCACCATTCTGGTCTTATTATAACCGCGATATGCCTTGCTCTTAATTTAGTACCCCATAAATATCCCTTCTTCGGCCTTAGGATCAAGTTTGATCAATTGATCCTTGGTGTTCAAAATAAAACACTTGCAACCAAATATTTAGAAATAACTAATATTTGGTGTTCTTCCTTTACAAAGCTCATATGGTGTTTTATTTAAGGGATAAAGATTATTAACATCCCAAACTATTCGGGTTTTTACACTTTGCAATCCAAACTTTGAAAAGTTACAGTTTGCAACCTCAACTTTACAAAATTTTGCACTTTGCATAAAATTCCAGTTTTACCCCTGGTATGAAAGCTGGTTTGCAGTTTACAATCTAAACTTTAAAGTTGTTGCACTTTGCAACCTGAATGATAAATTTTATTGCATTTTATACGTTTACTCCTCCAGGTCTTGCGATCCTCGAAAATGGTATCAGAGCCTAGGTTTATTAAGAACTTTTAGTTATATTTATTATATTTATGTAATTAACAATTGGTGAGGAGAATTTCTCCAAGAATATGGATCTGGACAATTGTCCAAGATGTACACCTTACAGGACCTATCGTCAAATTTTGACGATGTATGCACAAGAACACCAGGACAAGATATCATATTGGCAAAACCAATATGACGAAAAAGAACGCGCAGGAGACGACAGGGAAACCCTAAGGCAATGCGATATGCGAGTGGCTTATCATATGAGTTTCTGGATAGTAAACCAGACCTTATATGTAGATCTGATGAATCGCCAAGAAGCAGTTCATGAGAATGCCCATCAAAATCATGATTCCTGATGGAGTACCAGCATGGAACGAGATACTTCCGGACACATCTAAGATCTCAAAAGATATTAGGGAAGTCCAGAAGACGGTGCAGGATTATGGCAACCGCCATATCCCTTTACCTACACAAGTTCATCAGATTCAAAACCAGATGGAGACGATGGTGAAATATCAGAAGGAAACTCTTGAAATCCTTCATGATATTCAGAAACGAGTCAAGAATCTAGAGGATGAACGAGTTCTTCCGAAGGAAAAACGATCGATTTTGGGGACGATCCCCTATTTACACCAAAAGGGGAAACCAACCGAAGTGGTACGAAAAATGACAGATGATGAAAAGCTTATTGCTATCATCAAAGGAAAATCCGTCACAAAGTAAAAGTGATGGATATGGAGAAGATAAATCTTAAAGATCTACACGACCTGGCAGAATCCTTCGCAGGATTAGAAATTATAGATTTAAAGATGAACACAGGAGATGGATCGGCTTTGGTTACCTATGACCCACTAGGTCGACCAATTCCACCACCACCGCCACCAGTAAATCCCAACATCGCGGGAAGTGCGGGTTCAAATCATGGAACCCAGGACGAGAGAATGCATCACACTGGAGATTTCACCATAGGGAATGAAACACTCTCAGGAACAGGAGCTCGACCACCTCTTGTAGGAACTCGACAACCTTCTAGAAGGCCAAATGTTTATCAAATGCCTTATGGAAGATCACATCTCGACCCAATACATCCATATGGGTTGATGTTAAATCTGGATATCCCAGATTTTAAAAATCGAGATGTTCTCATTGATGAATGGACATCAGCTATGAGGATTGCAGCAGGTACCCTTGATCTTACAAAAGATTCCTTCATTTTACTCCTTGAAATGAATCTTGAAGGATCCATAAGTATTGCATGGGATATGACCGAAGCAAGTATGAAAAGTGCGGTCACGGCAGGAGAATCACTAAAAAGAATTGTCGATGATATGGCAAAATTATTCAAAATCCATTTTATCGGCACATGTTACTTTGAGGGATTAGAAGAAGAAAAAAGAAAAAGATATAAACAAGCCCTCTACAGCCTCGAGTTACATGATATTTGTCATATTGACGAATAAATCAAGTTGTTCACCGAGTACCGGTGGAAGTCAAAGATTGGAGACAAAGAAGCTTCACATCTATTCTTTGCAAAAATTCCAAGTCCCTGGAGAGAAATGCTTATCAGGGAATACAAGGATGCAGCGGATTTAGATACCGTGGCTAGAAGAATGTCTTTATTGAAGGCTAAGTTATTTGAATGGTGCTACCAAGCAGCACTACACCGGAATTACAAGAGATTACGAGGAATTAACAAATCAGTTCCTCTATGTTGTATCGATGATGATATCCCAACAGTTGTGGGAGGTCAACCCAGTGTTAGTCCAAGTGGCTACGATAATCTAGAGGGGGGGTGAATAGATTATGCCGATTTCTCGCAAATCACCCTCTTTTTCAAATCAACAAGCAAATGACAAGAATGTAAATGCGGAAATTAAATAACACTCGTTGATTTAAAGAGGTTCAACCCACCTAGGTCTAATCTCTACCACCCCAGTATCTCTCCGGGATGGATTTCAAAAAGAAAAAAGATTTTATTAATTACCACAATTAATACAACACCTTGAGGATCACCACAATCCTCTTACAACACCTTCAAGGAGATTACCACAATCTTCCTTCGCCACCTTTGAAGAGTACCACACTCTTCAAACACCTATCACCTAGATCACCCAAGTGTATTCTTACCACAAGAATACTCACAAGGATGTCTTGTGTTGAATGATGGACAAAATTCAAGATTACAACTCTATGAAACCAATACAAAGATTGAGTGCAAGTGTAATCAAGAATCAAAAAGCCTAGACCTCAAAGATGTGCAAGTGAAAGTACTTAGGCTATTACAACAAGAATGTAAAAATGAAAGCTTGAACAATTTGCAGATTTCTTGTTGTGTGTTTTTGCTTGTATGTGTTGTGTTATGTGTCTTCAATTCATCCTCTATTTGTAGGGAAGCTTCACCAACATAGGCTCCCAACATAGGCTCCTCTATCTTCACTTTTGTCTACAAAAAGAAGATCACAAGATGTAGAAATATTGTACAAAATTGAAAAGTAAATCTTTCTTATCAAAGAATTCAAAAAACATTGTCACAAAATAACATAGGGCGACCGGTTGCCCTGTTGAAGATTTCGACCGTTTGAAAAAAAATAGTGCGATCCAGGTGAAGATTTCGACCGTTTGAAAAGTAAATCTTGTTGTCAAAGAACTCAAAGATCTTGCTGTCAATTTGAAGTGTTGTCCGATTTTTTCAAAAAATAAACTTCAAGAAATACTCCAAAAAATTAGTAAAAACATTTTAAATCATTTGGGAGTATTTGGACAACATTTATAAACATAGTTTTGGTGTAAAAACCAATATAAACAAAATCATCAAAAGTGTTGTCCAATTTTAATCAAATTAAAAGCTCTAAGAAATACTCCAAAAATTAGTAAAAACATTTTAAATCATTTAGGAGTATTTGGACAACATATAAAAACATTGTTTTGGTATAAAAACTCATTTAAACAAAATCATCAAAATCTTAATAAAAACATTTATCTAACAAACTCCCCCTTTTTGATGATTACAAACCAAAACAATTTTAGGAAGTTGATTTTAAAACAAAACCAATTTTCCGGTCTTAAAGCATCAACCATTGCAAGCAAGATTCATCATAAGTCATTTTTGCACAAGCTCCCCCTATCAATATGCATATCAAGAACAAGTATACAAGCAACAACTAAAAAACTAAAAGCTTAGCTTTTACAACTTAAGCTTGAATTCCATGAGCTTATAAGCCCCCCTGCCACAAAACATCATTAGTCAAGCATAAAAGTCCACAATACATCAAATGGACTAAGCAATATTCACAGCTTATGGCTTTTAAGAGCCCTAGCTTATAGCTTTTCTTGCAAGCTTATTTTCGCTTCTTTGAGCGTATGAGCATTTTTCCTGTTTCTCCCCCTTTGGAATCATCAAAAAAAATGTTAGCACGATAAAAACATCATATATTCATATCAAAGTGCGCAAATTTATCGATTTATCGAGCTTTTTGAAAATAGAAGCTTAAATTCCAAATAAAAGGGAAAGATTGATCAATTGACTTGCAAAAGCTCATTTGATTGATAAAACATGATCTCTATAAACTTATAAGACTTTTGAAATCAAGAAAATCATGTTGGTGATGAATCTTTTATTGAAACATTTTGTCGAACACTTGGCGTGCGTCGAATAAAACTAGAAGTATATAACGCCTTTAAAATTCATTTAAGCCAAAAAATTTCATCACCAATTTAGTTCAAACAACATTCAATACATCATAAATATTAAGCTCATCACATTCATATGAAACTAGCATCAATAATTTTGCAAATAAGTCAAAATCTCAAGGGTTTTGATTGAGAAAATGGAGTAGAATTCTTACCATTTATTCGGTAAAGATGAGCAATGATGATGATAATCGAGCTTAATGAAGTCCAAAATATAAAACATATGCAATAAAACAAATTTGAAGTGAAATTTCAAATTTGTGTGATTTTGGCAAAGGGGACGAAAAATGGCCAAAATAAGTTAAAATGAAGAATGCTGAAGACAGAACGGTTTTAATCCAATTTTAGGCTTAGGCGACGGTCGGTTGAGGGCGACCGGTTGCCCTCAACCATTTCAGCCCACTCCTGGTCCGGTTTTTTTTTTTTTGTTTTTTAAAATCCGAATTTTCAACCAAAAAACCGATTTTTCGCCCCTAAGTTTTAAAAACGTGCCAAATGCAAACGTAAGCCTCATTCAATATGCATTATGCCTAACCGAGCTCGTATTGACGCAAAAGCCTCGGAAGATAGCAGTTTTGTAAAAATGTCCGCTAATTGATCTTGAGATGGTACAAAAGATATCTCAATTTTTCGTTTTGAAACACAATCCCTTAGAAAATGATGTCGAATCTCAATATGTTTAGTACGGTTATGATGAACCGGGTTTTGAGAAATATTTATAGCGGATATGTTATCACAAAAGATAGGAACATTTTCAAAAGAACATTTGTAATCCGCTAAAGTTTGTTTCATCCAAAGAAGTTGAGTACAACAAAAAGCCGCGGAAATATATTCGGCTTCGGCCGTTGAAAGTGAAACACAATTTTGTTTCTTTGAAAACCAAGAAACTAGGGAATCGCCTAAAAATTGACATGATCCGGAAGTACTTTTACGATCATCAATGTTACCCGCATAATCCGAATCACTATAACCTTTAAGAGAAAAATTTTCATTCTTTGGATAAAATAAACCATATTGAATAGTGTCTTTCAAATATTCGAAAAATCCTTTTCACAGCACTCATATGAGATTCTTTGGGATTACTTTGAAAACGAGCACATAGGCATACGGCATGAAGAATGTCCGGTCTACTTGCGGTTAAATAAAGTAAACTACCAATTATACCTCGATATTTGGATTCATCAACCGACTTGCCTTTTTCATCTTTGTCAATTTTGACGTTTGTTGCCATTGGGGTAGAGACGGTTCTTCCTTCTTCAATGCCAAATTTCTTCAAAAGCTCATTTGTATATTTTGATTGAGAAATATAAATTCCTTCTTGGCATTTCTTAATTTGAAGTCCAAGGAAGAAGTTGAGCTCCCCATCATGCTCATTTCAAATTCACCTTGCATTAACTTAGAAAATTTCTTGCACTGAGGATTCATTAGTAGCACCAAAAATAATATCATCAACATAAATTTGCACTAATAAGCAATCTTGCCCTTTTTCAAAAACAAAGAGAGTAGTGTCAACTTTACCTCTTGTAAAACCATTTTGCAAAAGAAAAGAGCTAAGTTATCATCACCAAGCACGGGGTGCTTGTTTCAAACCATACAAGGCCTTTTAAGTCTATAAACATCATTAGGCCTAGAAAAATTTTCAAACCACGGAGGTTGTTTTACATAGACTTCTTCTTGAATAATACCATTTAAAAATACGGATTTTACATCCATTTGGTAAAGCTTAAAATTTTTAAAATAAGAATAGGCAAGTAAAATACGAATAGCTTCTAAACGTCTACGGTGCAAATGTTTCATCATAATCAATACCTTCTTCTTGACAATAACCTTGAGCTACTAACCTTGCTTTGTTTCGAACAATATTGCCTTGGTCATCGAGTTTGTTCTGAAATACCCATTTTGTACCAATAATGGTTTGAGATGGAGTACAAGGTACTAATTCCCATACATCTTTCCTTTCAAATTGATTCAACTCCTCTTGCATTTCTAAAAACCAATTCTCATCTTCAATGGCTTCCTTAGCATTTTTAGGCTCTTTTTGAGATATAAGAGCTTTCTCGGCAAATTTTCCTCTAGTCATTACTTTATCAAGGGGATTACCAATAATAAGATATTTTGGGTGATCTCCCTTAAATTTCAATGCTACGGGAAGATTCGAAGTATCACCTTTATCTTCTTGAGGAACACTTGAGCTTGAAGGTTGATCATTTTGAGTTTCATCTTGAACAATGGGTTCAATAATATCCTCTTCATCACTTTCATCATTGGGTATCCTTTCAACACCCGAAGCTTCATTGAATTTGACATGGATGGATTCTTCAACAACCCCACTAGTCTTATTGTAAACCCGATATGCTTTGCTCTTGATTGAATACCCCATAAATATTCCTTCATCGGCCTTAGGATCAAGTTTGTCTAATTGATCCTTAGTATTCAAAATAAAACATTTACATCCAAATATTTTGAAATAACTAATATTTGGAGTTCTTCCTTTCCAAAGCTCATATGGAGTTTTATTCATTTTAGGACGAATATAAACTCGATTAATGACATAGCAAGCGGTACTTACGGCCGGCCCAAAAATATTTTGGAAGTGAAAATTCATTGAGCATGGACCGACTCATTTCTTGAAGTGTCCGATTCTTCCTTTCGGCTACTCCATTTTGTTGAGGTGTCCTTGGAGCCGAAAAATTATGACTATATCCCTTGGTTTCACAAAAGACTCTAAATTCGCCGTCAAATTCTCCACCTCGATCACTTCGAATAGACTTAATAGTATCTTCCTTTTCATTTTCAATAAGTCTACACAACTTAACAAACTCATTAACGGCATCGCTTTTATTTGTAAGAAATAGAGCCCAAGTATATCTTGAAAAATCATCAACTATAACAAAAGTGTAATGTTTTCCACTTAGACTAATGACCAATATCCCCATACAAATCAAGATGAAGCATTTGTAGGGGTTTGGTAGTGGAAATTTCATTTTGGGCTTAAAACTACTCTTAACTAATTTGTTCTTTTGACAAGTGTCACATAAGCCAAGATTTTCAAAATTCAATTTGGGTAGTCCTTTTACATGTTTGTTTTTGTAAATAGTTTGCAAATTTTGTATCCAACATGTCCAAGTCGCCTATGCCATAAACTAGTTAAATCATTATTGGCGACAAGACAAGAAATATTTTGACTAACCAAATCACTTGTACAAATTTTGTAAAGATTGCCTTTTCTAATTGCTTCACAAATAATTTTATCATTTTTGGAAATAAGGCATTTTTCTTTATTAAAAACAACATTATAATTTGAATCACAAAGTTGGCTAACACTTATCAAATTGAACTTAAGCCCTTCTACTAAAAGAACATTACTAAGAGAGAAAGAAGAGTTACCAATTTCTCCATTTCCAAGAATTCTTCCTTTGCCATTGCCGAACATGACCATACCCTCTTCTTGGAGCTTGATGTTGGTAAAAGTTCTCTTTTAGGTTATATGGCGTGATCCGCTGTCCACGAGCCATTTTGAATCTTCCATTGTTGTTATAGCCCCTATAACCTACAAAGGAATTATTTTTAGGTACCCTATAATTTTGGGGTCCATGGGGTTAGCCTTGAGACCTTTAGGTCTCCAATAATAGCTAAAATTATTCTTCAATTTATAATTGCTAGCATAGTGTCCATTCTTACCACAATAAAAACAAGTAATAATACGAGGACTACTAAAGACGTACAAAGGTTGGACCTTGGTCTTTTTCTTAAAAGCATTTTGAAAAGGTTTGTAACCAAGTCCTAATTTAGAATGCTCACCTCTTTGTGCATCTAAAATTTTTGTGACTTTATCCGTACTTAAATTGAATCGATGCACATCCTTTTTCAAATTTTCAATATCATTTGTGAGCATTTGTTTTTCGGTTTCAAGAGTATGAACCATAGTAAGAGTAATAGCATGAGTCTTATCAAGAGAGTCATAAGAAGTAAATAATTTATCTTTTTCTAGTTTAAGCTCTTTATGCTCCTTTTTCAAATTCTTGTATTTAATAATCAAATTTTGAAACTCATTTTGCAATTCATCAAAATCACATTGTAATTCATCAACTAAGGAAGAAGATGAAGCATTAGAGCGCATCGGTATTTTCATCGTCTATGGCCATAAGACCATGTTCGGATTCTTCTTCCTCATCGGTTGTTTCAAGTAATTCATCCCAAGTTTTGACGTCCGCATTTAATGCCTTCTTTTTCGGAAAAGGCTTTTTCTTCTTTTGTTCATCTTCCGCTAATTTTGGGCAATCGGCTATGTAGTGCCCGGATTTTCCGCATTTGAAGCAAGAATTGTCTCTTGCCTTTCTTGCTTTATTTTTGTTTACAAATTTTGCAAATTTTCTAACAATTGGCTTTCTTCATCATCCTCATCACTAGCATAATAAGCATTATTAGAAGAAGATGCTAAGCCTTTAATAATATTTTGCACCCGGTTTAGAGGTGGATGGTTGAGAATTTTCCTCTCCTTGAGATATACTTCATAAATAAGGAGATTCCCAATGAGCTCATCAAACTTGAGTGTCTCAAGATTTTGAGCTTCCGTGATTGCCGTCACCTTTTCGGACCATGAGCCGGGAAGGGCATTTAAGACTTTGGTCACCTTATCTTCTTCGGAGATGACCTTTCCAAGAGCCACAAGAGGATTGACAATGTTGTCAAGCCTTTCCACCATTTTTGATATGCTTTCACCATCATGCATATTGAAATTTTCAAAGTCTTTCACAAGCATTGTTTTTTTTGCTTGCTTCACTTTCTTTGTGCCCTCATAGATGGTTTCTAATTTTTCCCAAACTTCATGTGCCGACCGTATGCCTCTTATGCGATTATATTCGGTGGCGGTAAGAGAGCAATGTAAAATATTTAAGGCCTTACCATTTAGAGAGAAAGCATTCTTGTCATTTTCATCATACTCCTTGAATGGCTTGGGAGTCGTGGTACCATCCTCCAATTTTGTTGTTGGTTGAGCAACTCCTTCAATGACCACATTCCAAATATCAAATCCGCATCCTTGTAGAAAGCACTCCATGCGGTCTTTCCAAAATGCGTAGTTGTTGGCATCGAATAGTGGTGGCTTGTTGGTGGAGGCGCCGGTGGTGAGATAAGCTTCATTCGTAGCCATGGATCTTTCCTCTTTACTCGGAATGAGTTAGCCAAAGAGTTTGGCTTTGATACCACTTGTTAGTCCAAGTGGCTACGATAATCTAGAGGGGGGTGAATAGATTATGCCGATTTCTCGCAAATCACCCTCTTTTTCAAATCAACAAGCAAATGACAAGAATGTAAATGCGGAAATTAAATAACACTCGTTGATTTAAAGAGGTTCAACCCACCTAGGGCCTAATCCTCTACCACCCCAGTATCTCCGGGATGGATTTCAAAAAGAAAAAAGATAATATTAATTACCACAATTAATACAACACCTTGAGGATCACCACAATCCTCTTACAACACCTTCAAGGAGATTACCACAATCTTCCTTCACCACCTTTGAAGAGTACCACACTCTTCAAACACCTATCACCTAGATCACCCAAGTGTATTCTTACCACAAGAATACTCACAAGGATGTCTTGTGTTGAATGATGGACAAAATTCAAGATTACAACTCTATGAAACCAATACAAAGATTGAGTGCAAGTGTAATCAAGAATCAAAAAGCCTAGACCTCAAAGATGTGCAAGTGAAAGTAATTAGGCTATTACAACAAGAATGTAAAAATGAAAGCTTGAACAATTTGCAGATTTCTTGTTGTGTGTTTTTGCTTGTATGTGTTGTGTTATGTGTCTTCAATTCATCCTCTATTTATAGGGAAGCTTCACCAACATAGGCTCCTCTATCTTCACTTTTGTCTACAAAAAGAAGATCACAAGATGTAGAAATATTGTACAAAATTGAAAAGTAAATCTTTTGTCACAAAGAATTCAAACAAAGATCATTTTGTGTCACAAAATAACATAGGGCGACCGGTTGCCCTGTTGAAGATTTCGACCGTTTGAAAACAAATAGTGCGATCCAGGTAGAGGTTGCAGGGGGTGCGACCGGTCGGAGGGGGGGTCGACCGGTGCCCAGGGGTGCGACCGGTCGGCCCTCCTCGACCGGTCCCCTCCCTCTTTTTTCAAGTCCTGCATGTCTTGCATTTCGTGTTTTCTTTTCTTTCGTGCATGTGTCGACCATTTGGGCGAATATCGACCTCCAATTTGAAGTGTTGTCCGATTTTTTTCAAAAATAAACTTCAAGAAATACTCCAAAAAATTAGTAAAAACATTTTAAATCATTTGGGAGTATTTGGACAACATTTATAAACATAGTTTTGGTGTAAAAACCAATATAAACAAAATCATCAAAAGTGTTGTCCAATTTTAATCAAATTAAAAGCTTTAAGAAATACTCCAAAAATTAGTAAAAACATTTTAAATCATTTAGGAGTATTTGGACAACATATAAAAACATTGTTTTGGTATAAAAACTCATTTAAACAAAATCATCAAAATCTTGATAAAAACATTTATCTAACACCCAGGCGGCATAAGAAGAAGAAAGAGAGAAGCTATCTATACCACCGGGGAAGCAGCAGCAAAAGAAGTAGGTCTTCTTGGAGACCTAGAAGGTTCTGGTCAAAACAAAAAGCCCGAAGTAACAAATCAGGGCAAAGACCAAGACCAAGCGAAGTAGAGCCTCATCATCGAGGTTCAAATCGCAAGTAGTACCGGAGAACCCCAGGGAAGGAGAACTTTGGGCGAGCTCACACGAGCTAATGAAAGTTTCAAAGATTGTAATTCTTTGGACATGTGGAGCAAGAGGACATATCTCAACCGATTGTCAAACAACGAGAAATGAGGAGTCGATACAGTTCAAAGCGACACCAGAAATCGAAAAAGCTGTCTACTATCAAGATCTTATACAGGTGTATCAATTTGAGGATATACCCTCAGATGAAAGCATCTATGAAGAAGAAATTTATTCTGACGATGGAAATGACTCCAGCTCAGAATCATAGTGAAGAAGAAATTCTTCAGCAGACGGTCAGGGAGGATATATCGGGATTCCTCTCTCACACTACGGTTTCTCATAAGACTCTTATGAGATCGGAGCTATGGAAAAGGCTTTGGATAAAATTGGTTTTCGTAATAGAAAACACCAAATTATCCACAGGGTAACAACCGGAGAATTTGCCATTCCGATGGAGTTTACCAGGAACCTGATCGAGATGTAGTTCGTCCCTATTAGAGAAATCCAGGAGATCAAAAGCAGAGTTAAAAGAGAAGTTGCAAATACACTCTCATGGATTCATATCGGAGCCATAAGAGTCATTATTAAGGCAACATTCAAAGAAGGAATAGATTCGCCACTCAATCTGGCTATCTTTGACAAGCGAATCTCAAACCTCAAGGATTCATGCCTTGGAGCGATTCTGAGAAATTTGTATCTTTGGGAAATTGGCATTTATTGTCTATCCTAGAATTGCATACAATTTGGGAGATCGAGATTTCAACAGAGTTCTAACCCTTCATCAAGATTTCAAAAGAGATGATTGGTGAAAGAAGGGAACAGATCCTACTCGATCACATACAAGATATCATACGCTCTCTCGAATACACATCATTCAGAAGTATTCTTGAGAAAGGAATTTATTGAAGTCCTAAAAATCTTCGAGGACTTTGTTAGGGTGGTTCTACCAGAAATCATTGAGTCTCCAACTATCAAGGAGTTCTATATGAAAATACATGATCAACCTGTCTTCAACAAAAGTCGAAGTCTCAAAGTTGAGCCAAGAAGGATGTCTTTCCAACAGGACAGAATGATGAGTAGCAACCGTTGGGAAGAAAAAAGACCAAGTATAGTTCAGCGCATCCCAGATGTTTTCAAAACAGCAGGAGAGCTGAAATGTCCAGAAGGATGGCGAGAAGTTGAAGTAATATTCGACATCACTCAAAAGGATAATATTTTTCCTTGTGAGGTTTTATATTATCTCCAACAACCTATAGTTGGAAGGAATCAAGGAAGCCTGAAGATAGGTGAAATTGAGCTGACTATCACAGGAGTTGCAGGGAAAATCCCAGAACAATTAATACTGGGAATTGAATTTCTTGAGGATCATAAACCTTGGGAAAGATTACAAGACGGAATGGAATTCACAGTGGCAAATAAAAGATACAGAATCAGATGACCACTAGTCCATTCTCCATATACATTTCTATCGGAATGTTATATGCTGAATACAAAACTGAGTATTTTGCCGCCTATATTGATTCAGGTGTCGGAATATGTACTGCAAAGCCGGATGTTTTTCCTAAAGAAATTGGAGAAGAATTACCAGCTATTGCAGGAAGAGATTTCTCTAAAAGAATTCTTATTCTTAATGAGAGAATTAAACAAGTAGAAATCATGATCGGAGCGAAAAGCGTGCCCCGTGGTACAAAGTGAAGACGCCACCAATCTATTTCCATGATAAAGGAGCAGATGTGTTGCTAGGAAACAATTCCTACAAACATTCAAGCGATTTACACAAGAAAATGAGACAAGAAGACTTATTTTCACAACATTATGTGATCATAATATTATTGTCCAGAGACTGCGGGAAGCATTTTACAAAAAAATGCCTATTCATTTTCGCAGCAAGCGTGGTGATGATGCCAAACTTTGAAATACAAAAATGGCGGATAAAAGAAGATTTGGTGATGCATTATTATCCTTTCAACAATATGGTTCGAAGCAGAAAGATATAAAATGATGGGATAATGACTTATATTCATTTAGAATACAAGGAGAAGAACGAGTACCTCCAAAGGCTATTGCAGAATTTATGATGAGCCTAATGGAGAATCCACAGAGTGATGCTACAATAGAAGAACAAATATCACTCGAGGATATCAAGAAGAAGATCCAAAGGAATTATAATGAAAATCCTTTGGCATGGTGGGATAAGAACGAGCTCAAAGAATCCTTAAAGGTAAAACCAGGAAAGGAGTACGAGTTCGTGAGATTCAAACCAATCCTTATGAATTAGGAGGATCGTGAGGATATGCTGAAGATACTTAAGGAACATCTTGACCTTAAGTTGATTTCACCAGGAGTTTCTCCATATAGCAGTCCAGGATTCTTAGTTAGAAACCATTGAGAAATTAAAAGAGGAAAGCCAAGACTTGTTATTAATTACAAAGGGATTAATAGCTTTTTGGAGTTTGACGGATACTATATCCTAAGCAGAGAACATCTGGTTAACTGTATCAAAGGTGCCAAGATATTCTCAAAGTTCGATTGCAAGTCTGGTTTTTACCAGATTGAGATGGAGGAAGAGAGTAAGAAGTTCACAGCTTTCTCTACACCACAAGGACATTATATTTGGAACGTGATGCCGATGGAATTGGCTAATGCACGCCAGATATATCAAAGGAAGATGGATAATCTTTTCAAAGATTATTTCAGTTTCATGTTCGTGTATATTGATGACATTCTAATCACATCAAAGAACATGAAGGATCATCTTAAACATTTGGAAATATTTTCAGATGTTTGCCACAAGGAAGGATTAGTGCTTTCTGAGAAGAAGGCAGTGATTGCTACAAGACAGATTGAATTCCTTGGAATTGAAATCGATGAATCTGGAATCGTCCTACAAAGCCATAATGTGGAAAATATACAAGGATTTCCAGATACGTTGAAAGACAAGAAACAACTTCAAAGTTTTCTTGGAGTTTTGAATTTTTCTTTGGAATGTTCATAAACAATCGGCCCATTCGAGGAAGGTGTTGACCCATTACTCAAGAAAGATGCTATATTCAAATGGGAAGATGAACATCAAGAAGGGATAAAGCAACTAAAGGAAGTTTGAAAAAGCTTCCAAAACTTGCCATTCCACAAGACGAGGATGAGGTTCTATACACCGATGCGTGATGATTGGTGGGCGTGAGTTCTTACAAGGCTACAACAAATGAAGAAGTGCCATGCGAGATATTGCGATGGTTTATTCACACCAAGTGAAGCAAATCGATGGCATATCAACGAGAAAGAATTCTTTGCGATTGAAAGGCTTTCAAAAAATGGCCTCTATTTTTTTTTGGCTAAAAAGTTTACTTTAAAAATTGATAATTCAAGTGTCAAGGCTTTTACGAAAAACAAAATTGAATCAAAACCGAGAAAAGGCTAGATTACTTAGATGGCAAGTTGAATGTCAATATTATGATTATGATATTGTCATTATAAAATCTCATGAAAATGTTCTTGCTTTTGATTTTTTGACACGAGATGGAAGGACGTGTTCTTGTGAGGTCCTTAAACGAGTAAGACATCTAAGGAAAACCTGGAGAGTCTAGAAGCGAGATTTTGGGACATTATGTCTCAATGCGAAAGTATGGGACGACTTCAACAGTGACTAGAAAACTTTCTAGTCAAATAAGAGCATGCCGATTCGCTCAAGGACAATTGTTCTTAGAGGGCCTCTCCTCCAGCCGCATCTCCCACGATGCAAAAAGGGGTGAATAGAGAACGGGCTCTAACCCGGAGGTTATGGATTCAAGTACCATAATCACAAGTGTTAGATGATGCGCCCCGGAGGGTGTACAAATATAACGAATGTTGAAGCTCCGGTGTCACAACCCGAGTCTTCAAGTCAACCCAAAGACCTCCGGGGTAAAAGAGGGAGAGTTGAATCTTAGGCCACAGGACAAGCAAATCTAAGGTTCAAACTAACGAGATTAACATTTCTCTATGCGGTATATATCGGCAACAATGGGAGAAATTAGTTACGAGAAGAGGTATTAACCTAGAAAAAACAATGGTTGATATCTCGAGGCAAGTATCCCGAGTTTGGATGAAACCAGGAAGTCATCCAAATAGAATGGTATATTTTTGGAGCTCTTGCTTCAATCTATCTTCAGACGCTGAGGATTCCCGAAATTTCGAAATAACCAAAATGGATTAGGGAAGCGATTTATGAGACTTGGGCCAACAATCCACACTTGGCAGAGGAGATATTTTGAACCGTATTTCATCGGTCGACTCCCGAACCAAATGAAGAAAGGCTTTAATGAAGCTTTTCCTTTCATCAAGCTAAGAAGACCGGATGGAAATGCTTTAAAATATTTCAAGGCAGCTTCACCGGAAGAAGTACCAGTGTTAGTAGGAGCAATTTCTGAAGACAAAGCTTCTACAAGGCGAGCATGGGGTCTTTGGGTTTGTCTAACCGAAATGGACAAAGTCAAATATCCATTCAAGTTTTTCAGAATTCATCAAATGGATCTTTTCTTTTGAATTCGATGATTGGATCAACAACGGGATTCGCATAGGAACTTTTCGAGACAAAGAGAAGAATTCTTCTCTAGGAGAACAAGATTCGGCTAGCAAAAAAAATAACCGGAAATTTCGTAACATGGCGCATGTTGGCCGTTGGATCGATCGGATCTGTCAAGCATGCCCCAAACAGAAGGAACCCGAGTTTGTAAAAGGATTCCAACCCAAACCCGGCCGACAAGATTATACATCTGGAAAGGACAAGGGCCCAGCTCACAAGACGTGTTATCCTTGGGGACCACATAAACCAAATTTTTAAAAGATTCCCCGACAAACATCACATGGGCTGAGTCACGCGGAAGAAAAAGAAAAATAGCTGGCGAGGCAATAATGCAGGATATGACGTAAGCAGTGATGTCATAGATATCAGCAAGATTTGAAGTCCGCCTTTGAAGTCCGAACTTAACTCTATAAAATGCAGGATTTGAAGAAAGCTGAGGACATCGGACATTTTCCTTAGTTTTCTAATAATAATGTCTGAGAAAGAAAAATTTGTAATTTTTGAGTATTTTAGTTTTCAAGTTTTATGTGTTTTCGAGTGCAACCCTCATCTATGAGCGGCTAAACCGGTATTCTCCTCCCAAAAGGAGATTACTAATGTAATAAATATTTCTATAAGTTCTTAATAAAAAGAGGCTTTCTGCTTCAACATGTGTTCATAATGTTCTATTAATTCATCCCGTTTAAGAATTACTTATACGCCTGGAGTAGAAAATGAACCAAGGTTGTGCTGAACAGTTGCTGAAGGAGTCGAATAACTTCCAGATCATCTTCCCAGAGGGTTGAAGTTGAACAGTGAGGAGCTGTTTGTCAAAGGATCTGGGGGCAGTAATTTTTCGACTGGTGGTGTTGCGAGCCATCTCACCCAGTGTTGTTTCGGTCAAAATAGGTATGGATTTTAAAGGATTTATTAATTTTACGGAAGCATGTTGGGCCTGATATGGTCGTAATGGACTATTTTCATTTTGATCTAAAGACTCAATTTGTATACGGATTAATCCTTGAAATAAGATCTTGATAGAAGTATGTCTGGTTGTTGAGTTTATAGGTGAAACCCTGACATGATCCATTTAAAACCTCGAATAGAGACTGGATCTAAGTAGGTGTAACAATGCCACGAACAAAACAAGTTACGAGGAAAATAAGAGTTCTTATTTCTCGAAAAATCCAAAAAAAAAACAAATTGTTTATGGAGTAAAATTTGATGTTTATGGTATATTGCAATAAATTTATCATTATGTAGTAATTTGCCACAAATTAGAGTTTAAAGGGATAACTAGAACTATTGTTATTAAAGAATAAAATCCTAGGGGCAAAATGGTCCAAAGTGTGCAAAGTGTAATTATTTTCATAGTTCGGTGCAAAGTGTTACGAATCAAAGTATAGGTTGTGAAGTGTAAAAGGGGTAAAGTTGGGGTGGTTAAAAATAATTCTCTCTTTATTTAACTTGGCACGAAGATATACGCGGTTTATAACATAGCAAGTGTGTTTATGGCTTCGGCCCAAAAATATTTTGGAAGTGAAAATTCATTGAGCATAGACTGACACATTTCTTGTAAGGTCCGATTTTTCCTTTCGGCAACACTATTTTGTTGAGGAGTTCTTGGAGCCGACAAATTATGAGCATATCCCTTGGTTTCACATAAGATCCTAAAATCACCATCAAATTCATCTCCTCAATCACTTCTCATAGACTTAATAGTATCTTCCTTTTCATTCTCTATAAGTCTACACAACTTAGTAAACATTAGCGGCATCACTTTTATTAGCAAGAAGAATAGCCCAAGTATATCTAGAAAAATCATCGACTATAACAAAAGTGTAATGTTTTCCACTTAGACAAGCAGTGCCAATATCCCCGTAAAAATCTAGATGAAGAAGTTGTAGAGGCTTGGTTGTGGAAATTTGATTTTTGGGCTTAAAACTATTCTTAACTAATTTGTTCTTTTGACAAGTGTCACATAAGCCAAAGTTTTCAAATTTCAATTTGGGTAGTCCTTTGACATGTTGAGTTTGGTAAATTTTTGTATCCAAGTTTGTCCGCCTATTAAATTTTGTATCCAACATTTTGACTAACCAAGTCACTATTCCTTTTATAAACTACTTAAATTTTACCATTTTTTAGAATAAGGCATTTTCTTTGTTAAAAAGACATAATTTAAAGAAACATTTTGACTTAACTAATTTATACATCATTGTACCTACAAATAATTTATTTTTAGGTATTCCCCATGACCAGCTTTTGGAGTTAATAAAAAGGGGTTAGCATTGAGACCTTTGGGTCTCCAATAATGACTACTAATATTTCTAGTTTTACAATTGCTAGCAAGGTGTCTATTTTTACCACAATAAAAGCAAGTAATTATTCTAGGAGTACTAGCACAAATGAAAGTTGGAGCTTGGTTATTTTTCTTGAAATTGGATTGAAAAGTTTTGTAACCAAATCTTAGTTTAGATTGCTCACTTCTTTTGAATAAGTCCTTATGAATCCTTCATTATGAACATGAATATGTTCCAATGACTTGTACAACAATGTCCATTACATTTATAGTAGACATGTAAGTAAATTACAGTAACATAGTACATGCATTATAAACCCCAAACCTTCTTATAAGTTCAAACAAGGGTCCATGGCATTTATTTCTTCTGAAATTGATTTCAATGCTCGCCCAACATGTCCTCGTTAATTTTGTGGAGAATCACGACAAGAGCAACTACGAAGACATAATCGACATTAGGATATACAGTCACCCCAAAGGTTTTTTTCCCAAGTAGAATACTTTGCGTAGTGTGTTTTTTGTGCATTTGACCGATAATAATGTTAGAGTTTCCAGCATATATGACACAGGACCTCTCCATCCAGCTGCCTTCAACTTTGAAATCACAGAGCTCCTCTTTTTTGTTATAAGCCAAGAATACATCAAGACTGGTCTTAAATTGCAATACTGAAGATTTCTTGACACTAAAAAGCAGATCATTTGCACTTGTACTCTCTCCTCTGAAAACTTGCCATCTCCTATGTGCAGATAGGAACTTTTGCTGGAAAGTAATGATCGGATTTCCCCTAGCATCAACAAGGACGCGGCGATCATGGAGACTGAGGAGTTTGCCTTTGACGCTGAAGATTATGTTGTCATTTACGTCGCGATTCTAAAACTCCCTTTTTATAGTGTCATCACCTTCCGCACGATGGTGAGATCCACTGGGTTTCCCACGCAGAAGTGTGGGCTGATCACATTCACAGCCCCCGGACTCTGCATCGGCAGAGCTGGATAGCTCGTGCCGGCCAACCTTGCTCACTTCTTTGAACTCCAAGAATTTTGTGACCTTATCGGTGCTCAAGTTGAAATGTTGCACATCCTTTTTCAAATTTTCTACTTCTTTAATGAGCAATTGATTTTCGGAATCAAGACTTTTGACTTTAGCAAAAGTAATTGAATGAGCATGATCAAGAGATTCATAAGAAGTAAATAACTTATCTTTTTTAATTTTAACTCTTTAAATTTCTTTTTCAAACTCTTGTATTTGCAAATCGTGTCTCTAAACGCATTTTGTAAATTATCATAATCACCTTGTAGCTCATCAATTAAAGAGGAAGAGGAAGAGTTAGAATGTACCTCATTGTCTTCATCATTTATGGCCATGACACCATGTTTATTTTCCTCTTCATCATCGGATGTTGCAAGAAGTTCATCCCACGTTTTGACATCCGCATTGTGACCTTCTTTTCAAAAAAAGCTTTTTCTTCTTTTGCTCCTCCTCCGCCATTTTAGGACAATCGGCTATAAAATGCCCGGATTTCCACATTTAAAGCACTAGTTGTCTCTAGCCTTTCTTGCCTTATTTTTGTTGACAAATTTGGCAAAGTTTTGAACAAGGGTGGCGGTTTCCTCATCCTCCTTATCACTAGCATAATATGAATTATTTGAATTTGAAGCAAGTCCTTTAGGTGTAGATTGCATACCCGATTGAGAGGTGGATGATTTGGAATTCTTTCTTTCTTTAAGATAGACTTCAAATATAAGAAGATTCCAAATTAGCTCATCAAACTTGAGAGTCTCAAGATTTTGAGCTTCCATTATAGTCGTCACTTTTTCGGGCCATGAACCGGGAAGAGCATTCAAAACTTTGGTTACCTTATCTTCTTCCGAGATGACTTTTCCGAGCGCTAATAAATGATTGACGATGTTGTCGACCCTTTACACCATTTTCGAAATCCCTTCACCCTCGAACATTATGAAGTTTTCAAAATCTTTAACAAACATGGTTTTTCTAGCTTGTTTAACTTTCTTAGTACCTTCATAGATAGTTTCTAATTTTTCCTATACTTTATGTGCCGGCCTTATTCCTCGAATCCGATTATACTTGGTAGTGGTAAGAGAGCAATGTAAAATATTTAAAGTCTTACCGTTGAGAGAGAAGGACTTCTTGTCATTTTTATCGAATTCTTTGAAACTTTTGGGAGCTAAATTTCCATCCTCCAATTTCTTTGTTGGTTGGGTAACTCCTTCGATGACCGCGTTCCAAATATCAAACCCGTAATCTTGTAAGAAGCATTCTATTCAGTCCTTCCAAAAGGCATAGATGTTGGCGTCGAATGGTGGTGGCTTGTTGGTTGAGGCGCCGATGGTGAGGTAGCTTTCGTTCGTATCCATGGATCCTTCCTCTTTACTCGCAATGAGAAATGAGCTTGCCAAAGAGTTTGGCTCTGATACCACTTGTTAGTCCAAGTGGCTACGAAAATCTGGAGGGGGTGAATAGATTTTCCCAATTTTCTGATCCATTTCCTCTTTTTTGAATATGAGGATGATGAAGAAATAAAAGTACAGAAAATAAATCAACACACAATGATTTATAGAGCTTCAACCCACCTAGGGTCTACGTGCTCTACCATCCGGTATGTCCGAATGGATTTCGAAAAGGAAAAAGTTTTATTGATACCAAACAATTACAATATTTACCTTGAAAAGCACCACACTCTTCTTAGAACACCAACTTAGAAGAGAACCACACTCTTCTCACCTCTATGAAGAGCACCACATTCTTCAACACCGATGAATCAACTGAGTGTGTTCTTACCACAAGAACACTTAACAAATAGATCTTATTTTGGATTATTTTACAAAATACAATGAAGATTACACTTTGAAAGAAATATTACAACTCAAAAGTG
The DNA here is from genome assembly GCA_016081115.2 of Rehmannia glutinosa. NCBI lineage: Eukaryota > Viridiplantae > Streptophyta > Magnoliopsida > Lamiales > Orobanchaceae > Rehmannia > Rehmannia glutinosa. Next base: position 48,130,981 of record CM071934.1, read on the forward strand.
CAAGTGTAATCAAGAAGGAAAGTCTAATAAGCAAGATGTGAAAGTGATAAGTTTAGGCTAATACAACAAGTATGTTGAAAGTGAAGAACAATAGAATTTGCTAAGTTTTTGCTTGTTGTGTTGTATGCTTGTGTTGTGCATTTGATCCTCCGATCCTTCATATATTTACAAGAGAGCTCCAAGATGTAATCCCCAACATAAGCTCCTTCTAATTTGAATTTTTTTGCAAAGAAGGGATCAAACAACTACAAGAAATGGTTAAGAAATGATAAAACCTTAATTTCATGAGAACTGTTTGCTCAATGGATAGTTTCTGTTGTCAAAATAATAGGGCAACCGGTCGCCAAGTTAGAATTTCGAATTTTAAAGTCGTTGAAAAGAGTTTTTAACACAGGATGTTGTAGAGGGTGACTGGTTGTTGTATAGGGTGACCGGTTGCTGTAGATAGTGACCGTTCGCTTGAGAAACAAAAGGATTTCGAAGCAAAAATAAGAACACCCAGGTCGACCGATCGCCCTACCTGCTTCTAGCCTTCTGTTTTGTTTAGTGAAATACAAACTTTCAGGTACGGATCTCCCTATAGGGCGACCGGTCGACCTCTTCACAGAGAAATTATCCGATATTTGTCAAAAATAAAGTTCAAGAAGTACTTCAAAAACTTAGTAAAAATTAATTAAAATATTTTGAATTATTTGGACAACATTTGAAAATATTGTTATGGTATAAAACTTATTTATATGAAATCATCAAAATAAAAATAAAAACATTGATCTAACATGTACGTCTCCTTAATGAGTTTGCATAATAGAGTTACCCCTTCTGGGTTTGTGTCACTTAGACTCTTTTTGCTTCAAACGTCTGATTGTTGGGGCTATTTTTATTGGGGAGCTTTCTTGGTACATGTCTTGGGCTACATGGAGCCACCTCTTGTATGGGCGGGCTCAAGTGATTGTCCTATTTGGCATAAAATTCATCCAAGTATTCTTGAGGGTCTCTTGTTTCTTCATACTCTAAAAGGTTGGATGTTTTACTCCCATGGGGAGTGGCTCAACTAGGATAGTGGTGATGAAGGAGCTCCTTCTCACAAATGTAATGGCTTTGGAGTTAGTTTGGTTGACATGAGGGGCTCCTGACTCTGCAGCTGGGACCAATGTGTGCAAGGTAGTGTTTTTGTCTTGCTCTTGCACGTTCTCTTCATAAAGCAACTTCTTTCTGGTGTTTTATCACCCAGTCTGGGGCTATCATTTCTACTTTCTTCTCTAGCTACATTTGCATTGTTATTTCTTTGGTGGAGGGCGGGGAGCACCGGCCGCTGCTCGCCTTTGCCTCAAGGCATTCCTTGCAGCTTCTTCCAATAGGACCTGCAGGGCATCTCTTGTCATGTATCTCTCCTCTCTTCTAGGTGCTTCCCGAGGCGCGGGAGGATATTGCTCAAGTATTCGATGAGTTATTTCCTCTGGCCTCGCATTGTTAGCTATGAACGTGGCGGTCCGGGAGTTCTCTCACATAGCTTGGAAGCAGATTGGCATTTCAGTGTCTTAGTTGATTCTCACAGATGGCGCCAAAACTATGATAAGGGGTAAAATCGTATTTTTTATTTTAATTAGTTAATTATCTTGGATTAATTATTAGCCCATAGAATATAACATTGGGCTAAGTTAACAAAGTGTCACGAAACCCAACTCATCGCATCAAGCCCACGAGACTCAACTTATAACACCAGGCCTTAGAGGCCCAATTTGATATATTCGGACTAGAGTTTCAGGTATAAATAGTATCTCCCTAATTATTTTTCATTAGGGAATGTCTCTTTGAGAGACCGTCTCATGGATATAGATCCATGAGATGGAGCCCCAAAATACTCAAACTAAAGCCCAAAACACGTCCATGAACATCCGCCCAAAATCCTAAACATAAACCAAAGAGGAAGAAAATACAACAACCTCCTATCTCAATTCTCTCTCTCTCTCTCTCTCTCTCTCTCTCTCTCTCTCTCTCTCTCTCTCTCTCTCTCTCTCTCTCTCTCTCTCTCTCGATTAGAACGGTGAGGATCGAACACTTTCGAATCAGAACGGTGACGATCGAACACTTTCGAATCGTGGCCAAACAATACTATCCGACTACTGATTTTTTGTTCACTTCTTTCTTGCTGCCTCAAGTTGTCCAAACATAATCATTAGAAATATCGGACTAAATCATTTTGCCAAATTAGAAGCCCTTCCTTTTGCCACTCGATCATTTAGTGCCTTCTTTTATAAGGTTAATCAGATTGTTGTTCTTTTTTTTTATTGAACCAGGTTCATGTTTTAGTTTTTGATTATGGATAATGTGAAATAGTTGAGAAATTACCTCTGGGGGATATGTGTTTTTTGTTGTTGTTGGAAATTTAATCTTTCAAGAAAATGTCAATAAGTTACTAATTCTGTGAAATTGTAAAGTTACACACAAGAATTGCTTCTAGCAAAAAAGTATTAGTTTTCAATAGGATTCCAAGTGTAAAACATAAAGTATCATTTTATTTTTTTAAAGTATCAATTTTTACATCAAATATCATCTTTAAAACTAAGATATTGTTGTATTCCAATAAACAAAAATACAAGAGGTTGACCTGAATAGATTAGCTTCTTAAGCCACAATCTTTATGGTCGTCATTTGAAATTAAAATCAACAAGGATTTCAAATGTCAATTATAAAAAACATGCTGCCTTTCAAAATTATCATATTTTTCTTAAAAAGTGTTAATTTTTACTTTATAAGTATCACCTTAAAAACTAATACATTTTTTATTCCAAGAAACCAAAATACAAGAGGCCGATGTTTAGATCAACTTCATAAATCACATCTTTTGTGATCATCATTTGATATTAAAATGTGATTTCAAATGTGATAAAAAGTGATACTTTTAACCCAAAAATCGATACCTTTTAGACAAAAAATGATACTTTAATAATATGATATTTTTGCAATTTCATACTCTTTCATAATCATTTATAATATAAAGTGATACTTTTAATTAAAACATCGATACTTTTTCAACACAAAGTAATACTTTAATTAGGTAATACATCTGCAATTTTATGTTCTTACTTTCATAAATCTTTTGAAACAAAAAGTGGTACTTTTAACATAAAAATCGATACCTTTTGGACAAAAAATGATACTTTAATAAGATGATACTTCTATAATTTTATATTCTTTCATAATCATTTATAATAGAAAGTGATAATTTTAATTCAAAAATCGATAATTTTCACCAGAAAGTGATACTTTAATTAGTTAATACTTCTGCAATTTTATGTTCTTACTTTCATAAATTTTTTGAAACAAAAAATGGTACTTTAAACCCAAAAATCGATACTTTTTGAACAAAAAATGATACTTTAATAAGATGGTACTTCTGTAATTTTATGCTCTTTCTTAATCATTTATAATAGTGATACTTTTAATCCAAAAATCGATACTTTGTGAACAAAAAGTGATACTTTTCAATTAATGATTCTCTTTATATCCAGTAACATACAATAAAACATACTGTTTGAAATACAAGTCAATGCTTACAATGTAACATACATCATTTCACCCCATCACCAAACTATACTTTTGCAATACTAGTCAGTACAAGAAAAGCAACACAACAAATCTGCAAAAAAGAATATGTTTCTCCAATTTGTCTGTCATTCTCTAAAGAACCCTATATAGGGGTGTCAATCGTGTCGTGTTTCGTATTCATGGGTCGTGTTCTTACACAGGTATTACAGGTCTGACACGAACCCGAACCGACCCGTTTAATTATTCGTATCAAGATACATGACATGAACACGACCCATTTATAGCACGGGTAACCGACACGACACGAAAAACCTATATAATTTAAACTTGACACGAAAAATGTAAAATAAAAATTCAGAAAAAATTGAAATTACAAATAAAAAATACATTAAATATTAAAAATTATTAAAAATTGCATTTCATAATTTTTTCCATCATCATATAACCAACTAAAACATCACAAAATATTAAAATAATATATCACAATAAAATTAAATGGGTTACATAGGTCAATCGTGTCGACCCGCGAGTCGACCTGACCTGACCTATTTATTTTCCATGTTAACCGTGTCCGACCCGATTTTGACCCGAACCTGTTAAGGGTTGTACCTGTACCTGCTAAATTCGTGTTAGGTTCGTGTCGAGTTATCGTATCGTGTCATAAATTGACGCCCCTAACCCTATATATCCATCATTTGGTTTGCTCATTTATAAATTGAAGTGCATCTTTCTGAATTTGCACTTTCATTTCATTGAAACGACTAAGAACAATTCTGGCACAGTAAGAAGCCATTAATTCCTCCACATCAGATATTGTTTCATCTGCACTAAATAAAAATAATAGTTAGCAAATCAAGACAGAAACAAAATACAAATAAAGCCCTAAACAAATACATGCTCAAATTAAAACCCTAATATATATTTTCAAGCAAAATCCATAACAAAAAAAAAACTTTGAAAAAAATACCAAAAACCGAAAGAAAATTGAAGAGAGCCAGAGTGAAAGAAAAAAACTAAAATAAAAAATAAGAAGTACCTGAGATTGGCCAAAGAGATGTGAACTTGGAACAACTGCAGAAAAATTGAAGAAATTAAATTGTGGAATGAAAAGAATGGAAGAAAAAGGGCTGAAAATCGCAAAAAAAAAAGGGAAAAAATGGAAAAAAAATCTCCTATAACTCAAAAGAAACAAGAGAAGTCAGAAGATAAAAGAGAGAAGAGAGAGAAAAATAAGAACAAAATTTGGGTAACAGGGTAATTTCAGGAGTTTTCAGTAATTTGGGTAATTTTAATGGGTACGGGTATTTAGGGCTCCGTCTCACAGATCTAGATCCATGATAAGGTCTCATATAAGTTTTTGTGTTCACAAATATACACAATTCCTATAACACAAAAATTAAAACCAAACGTGCTCGTGATTATCTCCCTCGCTTAAAAAGGGAATTTAATTAGATGTATTATTTTTTATGCAAAATAAATAGTAAATGGTAGAAGAGTAGGTCTCTTGTAGGACCGTCTTACGGATCCTAATTCGTAAGATGGATCCTACAGCCCGCCCGCCCACCTGGATCCGGTAAGGATCAGCTTATTTTTGTTTTTTAAAAAAAGGCAAAATTGGACCACTTACTGAGCCCTAACCCACTGGGCACAAACAGACCCAACCCAAACATGCTCCCTTTGTTCTCTCTCTTCGATCTCTCCATTTCTCTCTTTTCCACACGTTCGCCTTCTTCTTCTCTATTTTTGCCCTCATTTCTTTTTTTTTTTTTTGTAATGAAAGGCATGACGCTCAGAGATAAAGAATGGATTAAAGATGTTTTTCCTCATTAAATCAGCAGATTAATGAGATTGTATTCTCTTCATCATCGCACCTTCTCTTTCACACACGCATTCATGTGTGTTTGCGTGTGCTTTTGTGCCTCTGTCTGTGATGTGAAATAAATCGTCGGATTTTCCATAACTGAGTAACTGAGCCAAAAAAATTCGAAAAGGGAGGCAACTCGCTCCTTCTTCCCTCATTCTCCTTCCCTTTCTTCCATTCCTCCCTCCAACAGTTATACTACTAATTTGTCTTTTTACAAATCTGCAAATTGAACTAGAAGAGTCGGGGAGAACGAAAGCAAAATTGGTTGAAGAAACACAAATCAAAAAATATTGCAGAACTTGACTGATACTTTTCAAGGGAATACTAATACTTTTATGGGGAAAACTAGTACTTTTCCGGAAAACTAATGTTACCAGTTTTATTATTTTTGAAATATATACTTTTTAGAGTAAAAGTTATACTTTTGTTAATAAAAAATGATACTATTAAACAAGGTTTCATGTAACTTTGCAAGTAAATAATCAGTTTTGTTACTTTGATAAATATATACTTCTCATAATAAAAATGATACTTTTTTAACAAAAAGTGGTACTTTTCGAGTCTAAAGTGATACTTTTATGTTAGGAGAACTACTAATGTAATTTTGTTACATTAGAAATATATACTTTTTATAGTAAAAGTGATATTTTTTTAATAAAAAGTGATACTCTTGAACAATGTTGTATACAACTTTGCAAGTAAATAATCATTTTTGCTACTTTGAAAGCATATATTTTTCAAAGTAAAAGTGATATTTTTATTAATGAAACGTGATACTTTTGAAACTATATATAACTTTGCAACTAAATGAATTGTTTTGTTCATTTGAAAACGTATATTTTTCAAAGTAAAAGTGATAATTTTGCAATAAAAATTGATACTTTTACCACTGACCCATAGTGATACTTTTGCAATAAAAATTGATACTTTCAAAATCTAACAAACACAAAAATATTTGTAGTGTTTCTTCGTTATTTCATTTTTCTCCATCAAAAAAGTTTCACCAAAATCTCCAATGGCTTCATCTACATATTATGCGGATACCTTAAATTTTAGAAAAAGGAATTGAATTGATTTATCTATAAGAGCAGTGTAAGTCACTTGATGATTGTGGACTACCACCAAATCCATTGGCCACAATTCTCCATTGTCTGTACTACCATTATGACAAAGTCAATATGCAATAATTGGTTACAACCAAGTAAAATTCATCCATGGTCATGGTTTTGACAAAAAACAGAGCTCTTGGTTCTTAACCAGATGCTAGTTTAAGAAAAGTCGATTTTTATCAACCTTCAATTTCTAGAAAATGAGCAAAAAACGAGAGAGAAAGAAATGAGGGAGAGAGAGAAATAAGAGAAAAACGAGAGACAATGAGGGAGAGACACACAAAAATCAAAAAACCCTAGAAACCAAAAAAAAGGGCGGGTCGGGTGGGCGAGTCGGTCGCGATCCGCCTTACGGAAAATGGCCCGTAAGACTGTCTTACATGAGTTTTTGTCATGGTAGAAATATATCAGCAAAAGCATTGGGTTATTATCATCCTACCATTTTTCAAATGGATAATTACAAAAAAAAAAAACCTAAGGTTCGTGCAAGTTAAAGAAAAACTCATAAATTTTCGAAAACTGCAAAAAACCCTTGAAATTTAATTGTCATACATTTTCCCTCTTCATAAATAAAAAATAAATCAAAAATCCCATGATATTTAGAAAAAAAATTCAATTACCCCCTTAAATTTAAGACAAAATCAAACTTGAGGGGACTTTTTCTAAACTTTAAAACATCTTCTTGGGTTTTTTGTAATTACCCAAACCTCAAAGGCTTTTTTGTAACTATCCTTTTTTCAAAATATAAATACTCTTGTAGTTAAGAAATTTCAGATGTTGAATTGGACATTATTAGGGCTGCAATTGAATCAAACCAAGCCGAGCTTTTGAGTGTTTGAGTTTGGCTCGTTTATCATCGAGTCGAACTCGAGCCTAAATTTATCGAACATGTTGATGGCTCAATTTTTTGAGCTTAATCGAGCCTAAACGAGCTTAATAAATATTAATTATAAATTAACTTATTTTCAATTTATTACAAAAATAAAATTATATACATCTAAAACACATAATATATTTATTAAAACTTATAATTTTATTCAAACAAATAAATTTATTAAAATATTTTTATATTATAATAAGTAAAAATATGAAAAATTAAAATTAAAGTCAAATTATTAGTTTAATTTATACGAACTTACTATCGAGCCTATTCACGAGCTTACTAACGAACATGTTCACGAGCTAACGAACCGAATATCTCTAAGTTTGAGTTTGGTTCTTTTATTTTAACAAGCCTCGTTAAACGAACTCGAACGAGGTTTTATCGAATCGAACTTCGAATAGCTCACGAGCGGCTTTGTTCATTTGCAGCCCTAGACATTATATGTAAGCTTAAAATTAAAATTTTATTTATTTAAAAAATAGATTGCATCATAACCATATTCATCACTGTTACATTTTCTGAGAACAGTATTACCAACTCCTGATAACGAAGCCTTGCTAAAACGATAAAGACGATGCCTTAAAACTCTACAACTAATAAATCTAATTAGACAAACATTTATTTCATTTAGAAATATAGCTTACTAAGAATCATTTATTAAATTTACTAGCTATTAACATCTTAATGTATCGATGCAATCAATCATTTCTCTCAATAAACAAGAAAAAAAGATAACACCAATTCTTAATATTATGATTTTAAAGGTGATTACATTTTCTTCTTCTTTTTCCTGATTAAATTAAGTTAGAATCCAAATAAAAAGGTAGAACATCATCTTTGTTTAATGTAACCAAAATATTTTACACAAGATTCAGAGAAACTGACCAACACACTATAAGGTGGTTGTTGTCATTAGTTTTTTTCCTACATGACAGAAAAAACACAACCCAGCTCAAATTGTATAAACTGTACCAACTTCTAACAGAGCGGCATTAGGGATATTTAAAGCCACTGGAGGCTCCCTACTATTTTTATCAAGAAACACATAAATCATTATCAAGAATTTCTTGAAGAAATTTGAGCCATTCCTTGCTAACAAATGTGACTGCCCCAATATATAAGCCGTCCCACTTTCCCTCGCATCGATAATTTCTTGAAGTTCCTGCCTCACCGATGGGCGCATTTGTGGGCTCTCTGGAGGAAGCATAAATCGAACCCTTTTCCTATTGCCAGGCGGAACATTAGCACTTCCAGATGGAACATCCAACAAATTTCTTCGAGATTCACTCGCTTCTATGTTTGGAGAACATACAATCGAGCTCGTCTCAGTCACAGGAATAAACGCATTTCCATCCTCCATTAAACTTCCCAAAATTATCATCTTCCCTTCCGGCGAATCCAACGACTCACAATCATATTCCTCCCTCGCAATAAATTCACCAATCGAGCTAATTATATGGTCCTCAAAGTCATCTGTATCTCTCACGTTATCACAGTATCCGTATCGGACGATACAACGGTATATTCTATACTCTTTCGGGCCGACCCTGCCGATAAGGTAGCGTCGGTTTTCAGGGATGTACGGAACTGGTGAAGACTTGAAAGAAACGAAAATCAACACTTGGTGAAAAGCAGGGAGATTTGTTATGAAATGTGAAAAGAAAGCGGGTATTCCCATTTCGATGTCGGAGTATATGAAGCCAATGCCTGGTACTCTAGAAACCCCAAGACCGGGGCTATAATCAGTTAGCCACTCGATCGATACCTTGTTCTCTACGTCAAATTCGTATTTCTTCAGAGTGCCGTAGTGCCAGGTTGCCATCATTGTCATAAAAAGCAAAAATAGGATGATTAAGCACCAGGCGCCTCGGAAGAGGCTCAGCAAACTTGTGGAGAGATATATGGCTTCGATGGAGCCAAAGAACAGCAGAAAACACACTGATGCAAATAAGCTTTTCTCCCAGTACAGTGCGATAACGAGTGACATTAAACAAGTTGTTACTAGCATGGCACAAGTGATAGCCAGACCTGTCATATAAAGGTTGGAGTTATTCAGAAATTACCGGACTAACACTTTCTCGATGTAACAAATGTTTTGGTAATCACTATATGTGTATATCATGAGATGCTGTTCTATTCATATCATCGAAGTAAATAAGCATTCATAAACTTATAAAGTTTAGAGTTAATTACAAAAATTACCCCTAAAGTTTAGCCTAATTACAAAAGAACCCAACTATCTTTCAAACTTACTATTTTACAAATTGCACCATCAATATGGGGTTTTATTAAACAAAATGCCAACCTCAAGGGATTGTTTGTAATACCTTAAGGGGATATTTGTAAATTTGAAATATAACTGGGATATTTTGTATATTAGGCTAAATCTCAGGGGGTAGTTTTAATAGAAATCAGATTTTTTAAGGAGGAATAAAACTTGTTTGGTAAATAATTTGTTAATCCAATGTTATTGAGAATATAATTGTATTTCAAGCTTGTGTTTTATCCAAAATTATGACAACAAACAAAGATAACGTGTAACAAAACCGTACCTGTTGCTTTTCCAAGTTGTGATACATCATGCAAACCAATGGTGATTGCTAAGCTCAAAATCATAAACAACCAGTTCACATCAGGAACATAAACTTGCCCGAGTATTTGTTCTGATGTATGGACAACTTTCACTCTGGGAAAACAGTCAAGTGCCTGACACTGGTTTATGATGGAGAACCCAGCTGTAATGGTGGCTTGACTTCCTACGGCTGAAGCAAACAGCGATAACACAGCAAATACATGCTGAAGGGTCTCTGAAAATATGATTGTTTCAATGGTAAGAACTAAGATTGATACACAGGTGATCATATAAGGAAAAATGAAGAAAAAACTAATCTTACTATTAGGTATAGATTCACTGAGATGGAAAGCATCGTCGGTTCCATAGTATTTGGAGACAAATGCAGATTGTCCAGCATACGTCAACAAAAGGACAGGATATATGAAGCAAATGAAGGTAATCTGCATGAATAAAAGAGTTCATATTTTCAGCTATGCCATCTTTCGTAATCTCAGAGAGTAATGGAGGGATTAGGAGGGCTAAATGGGCCTTCTTTTGATAGTTCTTTAATTGAAATTGAAATTATATGAAACTATGTCAATTGTTGTCAAAATAACAACTCAAGTGTCCTGTTTGCTATATTGGACTTTATGCAAATTGCTATTTCTTTTAAAACGTATTGGTTACTAATTTTCTAAATGTTAGAAGTTAAATGATACCAGGTTCTTTTTTCTCTCTTTAAATTAATTGCTTGATTGTCACTCTAAAGTTTTTTTGCTTGAATTATGGGAGTGTTTGCAAACTCTAAAAAAATGATTCTCAGCTTCTACTTGGAAAATAAAAAAGAACAAAAAAAGGAAAATTTATATTTTTCAGGTAGAAGCTCATAATCACTTTTTTTTTTAGAGTTGGCAAACACTCCATATATACGGATATTGCTTAAATAATACTCTCACTTCGAAAATTTGACAGTTAGATTTTCTCGCCAGCCTACACATGCCTCCAAATAACAAAACCTGGCTCTGCACATTAAGAGAATAATATGTGTACCATGCTACTCTTACCTTGATAGATTTCCTGGAAAAATGACCTAGACCTGCAAACATGGCCTCCGATCCTGGTTACACACATTCAGAAAATCATCATTCTAGAAGTGCTTGTGAATGGAGCCTCAATCCAAGACTGAAAAAAACATTAACGTAAGTAGAATGAACTAGTTTCAGTAGACTGAACTAACCTGCAATGCATAAGACAATGCTGCTTAGTAGTTTCCAGTGTCTAAGATTAATTTTCTTTATGAACCTCAGCATGTATAGTGGGGAGACTGCATGGAGGATTTGGGTATCACAATGAATAATATTGTATAAACCAAACCCGCTGATGAAGAAAAGCCATATGATGACTATTGGAGCAAATATGCATCCAATTTTCTTCGTCCCGTGATGCTGCAAAGTGAAAAGGCAAACTAATACGGCACATGCGGCGGGAGTTGGCACGTCTGGAATAATCAACTTGAAATAGTCAGAACGTTGAGATACAACTGTTAGTGCATCGACATCGATGGAACAAGGCTACAAGGTCATGATGCAAGCTTTACAACAATTATTTCTATAATAGAATTTCGCAACCGAAAAATTGTCTTTCTTAGGCCAAAAAAGGTACATATATGTGTTACAAGGTCACATCAGCAGAATAACAAAAAGTAGTGCATGAATTAAAGAAAGATTAGGAATCCCTAGATATAAATCATAGCAGTAATTTACCAAGACATAGAATAACCTATGAGACACAACTGTTAGTGCATCGACATCGATGGAACAAGGCTGCCCATTGAGAGCACAAAGTCATTCATGCACATGTACAACTTACTGAAATATGAAATTATTTCAAATTGTGAACCCACACCAGTAAATTCTAAGGATATATCATAACCTAATAATTGAACCTTGGACCAACAAGTACAATTTTCATTACATTCAGATTTCATTAGGCCATAGTACAGACATTAAAAAGCTTTACTTTTTCAGTGGAATGCAATAGATTTTGTGGAGTATAACACCAATCAAGTTCAGTAACTTGTTTACCAAGCACAACTAAAAGTCATGAAAAAACTCAGAAAGGTAGTTCAGAAGTAAATGAAAAATCAAGAATAACAAGAAACCCTTTTAAATGAAAAATATTTAAGCTTTTTGACTTACACTTCTTCATGATATTTGCCACATGATCTTTCGTTTCTTCAGAAGAGAAAACTGGTCAAAACAGCAAACCAACTTTTAGTTTCAATACAACTACAGTAAAAATGATGCATAAAAAATAAGAGTCGGCTATTTTTCACCAAATACACCACAAACTCTTACATATAACCGAGATTTTTGCGAATGATCGTCCAAGACCTGATGTCGCCGATAACACTGGATTCACACAAGAATTAAGTTAAGTTGTCTAGTCCCACAGTTGCCAGTCAGAATGATATAAATGACTAAATTGCTCAATCTAATCAATCAAGTATAATATAAAAAGTAATAACCAAATCAAAGAAAGTATATTAGACAAACCCGAAATAGCTGGGGTAAGAACTGCATCGCTTAATATCATGCAAGCACCAAGCAAAGCCAGGAACAGCAGTAAATAGTGACTGCTTTTATGTTTTTCTATAGCCCTTCTAGCTTTATTTTCCAGTTTGCCTTTGGAAGGACTATCTTCTCCATGATGCAAAATCTTGCCCGAACTTCTGTTGGAAGGAATCAGTCCCACTGTGGCGTGCCTACAGAGTAACGAATATAACGAAAATGGACCACCTGAAAAAATCAGTGAGTTTTGAGTTTCAAAATGAATATTATAAAAAGTTTATCCTTTAACCCAATAATTTATCAAGCTCATTACCTTCTCCATCGTCATTGGCTCTCAATACAATAAAAGCATACTTCAGCAAGGGGATGATGGTTAAAGTCCAGAAAATAAATGAGAAAAGTTCATGTATCTCACTGGGAGATTTAATATCCCTTGGATCGATTGATTCGAGTACATACAAGGGAGCTGTGCTCAAGCGACCATATATCACTCCAAGGCTTTGAAATGATAAAACGAGTGTATGCCTCCATGTCTCTTTCTGCACATGCCATGATAAAGAGAAGTTTCATATCCATTAGTTTTTTGGAAGTGTTGCAGCAATCTCACAGCCACATGCTGTTACAGATTTTAAGGCAAAAATCTAAACAACTTGCTCATAAAACATATTACATCTAAAATGCTCAAATTCATCTATCCAATTGGCTAAATTACTGCAAAAGAATCGGATAATGACACAGATAAAGACAGAGCAAAGTCATTGATTGACATGAAAAACCTAAACTCGTCGGTTAAGAATTCATGTGTCCACGTTCACTCATGAAGTGACAAATTGTAATGACCATATGAATTTGATAAATTAAGTGCGTACATATTGCTTGCATAAGTAGCATTTTTCCTCAAAAAGTGGCAAATTTCTTCTTTTTTCTTTTCCTCATATGATAAGATAAAAGTAACAATTGCTCCTCAAAATCACTCAGAAATGAATTTTGAATTATTACCTAGTGCTGGCAAAATGAGCAAATTCTTTTATATTCAAAATTTTTGAATATGGAATTCTTTCTTTTACTGAATTATGCAATAGAAGCACTTCTTCTAACCCAGATATATGGTAAACTTGGTCCCTAAGAAGAAAGGTAGGACTCAATGTCATGTCCCCCAAATAGAGTGGGGTCTTTATACAATAAAAAAAATTGAAAATAATGCAGAAAAACTTGAATATGTACATTACAGATGAAATTGGAAAATTTGGAACTTTTATCTGACATCTCATGAATTATTGGTGCTAAACCCCAACCAAAATTTGGTTCATCAGGCAGGCGTTAGAGTTGACTATATATTCCACCAGAAAGATTGTGAGGCTATGCTGCTACCTTGCATTTCTACAAAATTCTACTCTTGACAGCATCTATAATCTAGCTTACAAAATAAAGGAGGTTTACCAAATTAATTTAACAGGACAGAAAATTTATCCAGATTGCTGATTAAGTGATTAGTATGAATTCACATTTATTAATTTATGAAAAATGAATAATCCATCATTAATAAAATTAGTTACTGGTCACCTAGCATATCGTCACAACTGTGCCAGATCGCAGAAATAAAACTTGCGTAAGAAGATAAGAACAAAATTTATCAAGAATAAATGCTAAACAACAATAAACTGACTAAAAAGATAGAAGCGATTGAACTTACAATCTCTCTTTTCTCATATCACCGTAACGTAATTTCTCACCAATGAACGGAATACAAAAAAAAAATATATATATATATATATATATACATATATATGAAAAATTAAAAATTAAAAAAAAAATAAAAACAAAACCTTTGAAATCACTGAAGATACACTCTATGTAGATAGATATATATTTGCAGAAAACAAAAGAGAGAGAGAGAGAGAGAGAGAGAGAGAGAGAGAACAAGAACCAAGCAAAAGGAAATTTAAACAAGACAAGCTAATACCAGAAACGTCAAGAAAACAAGTTAGAAGAGAAAAGGGTTCAGCAAACTTACTCTAAAATCATAGGAAATGGGCTGAGAACTGATTGCCAAAGCCTCCATCGATCACATCAGACAAGGGGAAAAAAATTGGTTTGATAAAAAAGAGAAGGAAAAATAAAACCCAAAATGGGATTGAATAAAGTTTTTTGGTCCCTTTGGACAAGTTTTTTTATCAACTTGGTTGATCTGGCAACAAATGTGTATATGTAATTAAAGCTACAGGCTACAGGCTACAGGGGCACACAGTATGGTCCAAAATTAAAGTCTAGGAATTTCAGTCGGACAAAAGGAAGGGGGAAACTCTAGAGAGAGAAAGAGAGGGCGATGTATACATAAATCTGTATTTATAGCTTTCTGACAAGTGTGTTGTATCTATATATATGCATGCATGCTATTGCTATCTTTCTTCTTCACTGGTGTGAAACGGATTTTACAAGTTTTTTTCGAAACGCAGATTTTTTGAGTTTTGAAATGGGTAGGACTGAGTAGGACGGCCAAAAAAATTGTTAAATCTTTGTAGCGAGACAGATACTGCCAGAGCAGCAATTACTGTTGCCAGAGCAAGTTCTTTCCAATTACCTAGTTTGCCCTCAAGTCAAACTAAAAATGATATCCAATCAAGTAATTTGCAGTATTGCCATCTTAATACTGAGATCTAGGGGTATAATATATTTTGAAAAAATGTTTGAATTGTGATCTCCGTTTATAATGATTTACAACTAAAATCGAAATTTAAAATATTAAATAGAAATTGCACTGCCTTGTTGGTGTGGTACGGTTTTAGAACTATAAAAATCGTCCATAATTGCACTGTTCCTTTACCAATTAAGGAATAAAATTAAATATTATTCTTCATTCTTTAGTTGAAACTGTTGTTAGAAATTAAATTAAGAAGAGATTAATTTAAACACAAAAGTGTACTTGAATCCATTGAGAAATATGAATAGTCTGATATGTTATGGATCTTCCCAACTGTTCGTTTATGTCAGATGAGTTTTCTTTTCTGTAAAACGTTTGTGTGAGCAGAATAGACGTTCTAGCTTTTAAGAACTATCATTCTAGAAAGCAATGTCAAATGTTGAAACACTTGCAACGTTCATTTGACTTTTAATGATTCATACACCTCGATGATGGTGAGGATGGCAGGATACTCTAATAGGAGATCACCTATGTAAGTGAGAAATGTGGGTCACTTCAAAGTAACACTTATGAATCCAAAGAATTGTTCATGGCTGAAACTGTAACATCCCAATTTCATATATTTGAAAATATATGATTTTTGATTTATTAAAGCGCTAAAAAATAAAGTCAAGCTTGAAAACGCATTTGTTAAGGGAAATAAATACTACGACTTGTCATAAATGCGGAATACTCATGAAAACCGTGTCCAAAATTTAAAAACAGAAATCCATAAAAGCTACTTAGTTTTTAATATCATAAAATAAATCAAAATAAAGGGGCCCTTTAAATTCTTGATTCGACTTCCACCGTCCCCTTTTCCACGCTCCGGCTACTTCATTCATCTGTGGGGAATAAACATGGGGTGAGCATTCAATAGCCCAGTGGGCGCAATGTCTAAATTAAATACACAGTACAATCATCCATGCATACACACCTATGTTTTTCATTCTTGTACAATTAAGTACCATCGTGCTTTTTATGTTTGTACAATTAAGTACCATCGTGCTTTTCATGTTTGTACAATTAAGTACCATCGTGTTTTTCATGTTTGTACAATTAAGTATCATCCTGCTTGTACAATTAGTACATTCATGCTTGTACAATTAAGTACCTTCGTGCTTGTCATGTTTAACGTGCACACACATAAATAATTATTAGTCCAAGTGGCTACGATAATCTAGAGGTGGGTGAATAGATTATGCCGATTTTTCGCAAACCGCCCTCTTTTTCGAATGAACATGTAAATGACAAGAATGTAAATGCGGAAATTAAACAACACTCGATGATTTATAGTAGTTCAACCCACCTAGGGCCTAATCTACTACTACCCCGGTATATCCGAAGTGGATTTCAAAAAGAAAAAAAAAAGTTTTATTAACAATTACCACAATTGTTACAACACCACCTTTGAAGATTACCACAATCTTCTTACAACACCTTCAAGGAGATTACCACAATCTTCCTTCAACACGTATGAAGAGTACCACACTCTTCAACACCTAAGATCACCCAAGTGTGTTCTTACCACAAGAACACTAACAAGGATATCTTGTTTTGGATGATAGAAAAATTCAAGATTACAACTCAATAAATGAAGTATACAAACTTTGAGTGCAAGTGTAATCAAGAACAAAAGCCTAGACCTCAAGATTGTGCAAGTGAAGAACTTAGGCTATTACAACAAGAATGTAAAAATGAAAGCTTGGAGAATTTTGCAGATTTCTTGTTGTATTGTATGCTTGTGTGTTGTGTCTTGTGTCTTCAAATCATCCTATATTTATAGGAGAGTCTTCATAGACATAGGCTCCTCCTTCTTCACTTTTGTCTTCAAAAAGAGGATCACAAGATGTAGAAATATTGTACAAAAATCAAAAGCAAATCTTACTGATCTGGAGTTCAAACGGCACAATTTTTGCTGTCAAAATTACACAGGGCGACCGGTTGCCCTATAGAAAATTTTGAGCGTTGGAAAGAATTTAGTGCGATCCAGGTACAGGTTGGAGGGGGGTCCGACCGGTCGGCCCTTCCCTTGACCGGTCGCCCTCCCTCATTTTTCATGTCGAGACGTTCGTTTCATTTTGTGCGTTCTTCAGGTACCGGTCGACCTCTTGTTCGACCGGTCGACCTCAAAATTGAAATGTTGTCCGATTTTTGTCAAAAATAAACTTCAAGAAATACTCCAAAAAATTAATAAAAATATTTTAAATCAATTGGAAGTATTTGGACAACATTTAAAACATTATTTTGGTGTAAAAACCAATTAACACAAAATCATCAAAAGTATTGTCCAATTTTTATCGAATAATAAACTCTAAGAAATACTCCAAAAATTAGTAAAAACATTTTAAATCATTTAGGAGTATTTGGACAACATTTATAAACATTGTTTTGGTATAAAAACTCATTTAAACAAAATCATCAAAATCTTGATAAAAATATTTATCTAACAAACTCCCCCTTTTTGATGATTACAAACCAAAACAATTTTAGGAAATCGATTTTAAAACAAAACATATTTTCCGGTCTAAGACATCAATCCATTACAAGCAAGATTTATCACAAGTGAGACACACAAGGATAGGAGCAAAGATTTTTCAAAATATTTTTGCACGAGCTCCCCCTATCAATATGCATATCAAGAACAAGTATAAAAGCAACCAACTAAAAGCTAAAAGCTTAGCTTTTACAAAACAAGCTTGAATTATTTGAGCATAGAAGTTCCCCCTGTCACAAAACATCATTAGTCAAGCATAAAAGTCCACAATACATCAAATGGACTAAGTAATATTCACAACTTTTGGCTTTTGAGAGCCCTAGCTTATAGCTTTTCTTGCGAGCTTATTTTCACTTCTTTGAGCATATGAGCATTTTTCTTGTTTCTCCCCCTTTGGAATCATCAAAAAGAGTGTTAGCACGATAAAAACATCATACAATTATATCAAAGTGCGCAATTTTATCGATTTATCGAGCGTTTTGAAAATTGAAGCTTAAAATCCAAATAAAAAGGAAAACATTGATCATTTGATTTGCAAGAGCTCATTTGATTGATAAAACATGATCTCAATAAATATATAAGACATTTGAAAGCAAATGAGTCATGTAAATGTTGAAATTTTCTTTGAGACAATTTATCGAACACGTTGTGGGCGTTAAAAATGGAAGAAGTTGTATAAGGCCCTTGTAAATGTAATCAAGCCAAAATTTTCAACACCAAATCAATTCAAGCAACATTCATACAACAATAATTAACGAGCTCATCACAATCATATGAAACTAGCATCAAGAATATTTCAAATAAGGCAAAAACTCAAGGGTTCAACCCAATTGAGCTAAGGGGGTAGAATTCTTACCATTTAATCGGTAAAGATGAGCAATGATGATGATAAACAAGCCTAATGAAGTCCAAAATATAAAATATATGCAAGAAAACAAATTTGAAGTGAAATTTGTGTGCAATTTGTGAAGGGGACGAAAAATGGATAAAATGAGCCAAAATGGCTAAGTGTTAGAACAGAGACGATTTAAACCAAAATCAGGCGATGGGCGACCGGTCGGAGGTAGGGCGACCGGTCGAAGGTGTGTCCGACCGGTCGGCCTTACCTCAGTCCGCCCACTGTTTCATTCTGTTTTTCAAAATTCAAAGTTTGAATCAAAAATCAGATTTTTCACCCCTAAGTTTTAAAAACGTGCAAAATGCAAACGTAAACCTCATTCAATATGCATTATGCCTAACCAAGCTCGTATTGAGGCAAAAGTCTCGGAAGATAGCGATTTTGTAAAGATATCCGCCAATTGATCTTGAGATGGAACAAATGATATCTCAATTTTTCGTTTTGAAACACAATCCCTTAGAAAATGATGTCGAATCTCAATATGTTTAGTACGGTTATGATGAACCGGGTTTTGAGCAATATTTATAGCGGATATGTTATCAAAAAATAGGAACACTTTCAAAAGAGCATTTATAATCCGCTAATGTTTGTTTCATCCAAAGCAATTGAGTGCAACAAAAAGCCGCGGAAATATATTAGGCTTCGGCCGTTGAAAGTGAAACACAATTTTGTTTCTTTGAAAACCAAGAAACTAGGCAATCACCTAGAAATTGACATGATCCGGAAGTACTTTTACGATCATCAATATTTCCCGCATAATCCGAATCACTATAACCTTTAAGAGAAAAATTTTCATTCTTTGGATAAAATAAACCATATTAAATAGTGCCTTTCAAATATCGAAAAATCCTTTTAACGGCACTCATATGAGATTCTTTGGGATTGCTTTGAAAACGAGCACATAGACATACAACATGAAGAATATCCGGTCTACTTGCGGTTAAATAAAGTAAACTACCAATCATACCTCGATATTTGGATTCATCAACTGGCTTGCCTTTTTCATCTTTGTCAATCTTGACGTTTGTGCCATTGGGGTAGAGACGGTTCTTCCTTCTTCAATGCCAAACTTCTTCAAAAGCTCCTTTGTATATTTTGATTGTGAAATATAAATTTCTTCTTGGCATTGCTTAATTTGAAGTCCAAGGAAGAAATTGAGCTCCCTCATCATGCTCATTTCAAATTCACCTTGCATTAACTTAGAAAATTTCTTGCACAAGGATTCATTAGTAGCACCAAAAATAATATCATCAACATAAATTTGCATTAATAAGCAATCTTGCCCTTTTTCAAAAACAAAGAGAGTAGTATCAACTTTACCTCTTGTAAAATCACTTTGCAAAAAAAAAGAGCTAAGTCTATCATACCATGCACGGGGTGCTTGTTTCAAATCATACAAGGCCTTTTTAAGTTTATAAACATCATTAGGCCTAGAAAATTTTCAAACCCCGGAGGTTGTTTTACATAGACTTCTTCTTGAATAAGACCATTTAAAAATGCGGATTTCACATCCATTTGGTAAAGCTTGAAATTTTTAAAACAAGAATAGGCAAGTAAAATACGAATAGATTCTAAACGTGCTACGGGTGCAAATGTTTCATCATAATCAATACCTTCTTCTTGACAATAACCTTGAGCTACTAACCTTGCTTTGTTTCAAACAATATTGCCTTGGTCATCGAGCTTGTTCCGAAATACCCATTTTGTGCCAATAATTGTTTGAGATGGAGGACAAGGTACTAGTTCCCATACATCATTCCTTTCAAATTGATTCAACTCCTCTTGCATTTCTAAAAACCAATCTTCATCTTCAATAGCTTCCTTAGCATTTTTAGGCTCTTTTTTAGATATAAAAGCTTTCTCGGCAATTTTCCTCGAGTCATTACTTTATCAAGGGGATCACCAATAATAAGATCTTTTGGGTGATCTCCCTTAAATTTCAATGCTACGGGAAGATCCGAAGTATCACCTTTGTCTTCTTGAGGAACATTTGAGATTGGAGGTTGATCATTTTGAGTATCATCTTGAACAATGGGTTCAACAATATCCTCTTCATCACTTTCATCATTGGGTATCCTTTCAACACCGAAGCTTCATTGAATTTGACATGGATGGATTCTTCAACAACCCACTAGTCTTATTGTAAACCCGATATGATTTGCTCTTGGTTGAATACCCCATAAATATTCCTTCATCGGCCTTAGGATCAAGTTTGTCCAATTGATCCTTAGTATTCAAAATAAAACACATACATCCAAATATTTTGAAATAACTAATATTTGGAGTTCTTCCTTTCCAAAGCTCATATGGAGTTTTATTCATTTTAGGGCGAATATAAACTCGATTAATGACATAGCAAGCGGTACTTACGGCTTCGGCCCAAAAATATTTTGGAAGTAAAAACTCATTGAGCATGGATCGACTCATTTCTTGAAGTGTCCGATTCTTCCTTTAGGCTACTCCATTTTGTTGAGGTGTCCTTGAGCCGAAAAATTGTGACTATATCCTTGGTTTCACAAAAGATTCTCCATCAAATTCTCCACCTCGATCACTTGAATAGACTTAATAGTATCTTCCTTTTCATTCTCAATAAGTCTACACAACTTAACAAACTCATTAATGGCATCGCTTTTATTTGTAAGAAATAGAGCCCAAGTATATCTAGAAAAATCATCAACTATAACAAAAGTGTAATGTTTTTCCACTTAGACTTGCCTACCAATATCCCCATACAAATCTAAATGAAGAAGTTGTAAAGGCTTGGTTGTGGAAATTTCATTTTTTGGCTTAAAACTACTCTTAACTAATTTGTTCTTTTGACAAGTGTCACATAAGCCAAGATTTTCAAAATTCAATTTGGGTAGTCCTTTTACATGTTGGTTTTTGTAAATAATTTGCAAATTTTTATATCCAACATGTCTAAGTCGCCTATGCCATAAACTAGT
Organism: Rehmannia glutinosa; assembly: GCA_016081115.2. Lineage (NCBI taxonomy): Eukaryota > Viridiplantae > Streptophyta > Magnoliopsida > Lamiales > Orobanchaceae > Rehmannia > Rehmannia glutinosa. The sequence continues at coordinate 48,152,530 of CM071934.1, forward strand.
TAAATCATTATTGGCGACAAGACAAGAAACATTTTGACTAACCAAATCACTTGTACAAATTTTATAAAGATTGCCTTTTCTAATTGTTTCACAAATAATTTTATCATTTTTGGAAATAAGGCATTTTTATTTATTAAAAACAACATTATAATTTGAATCAAAAAGTTGGCTAACACTTATCAAATTAAATTTAAGCCCTTGTACTAAAAGAATATTACTAAGAGAGAAAGAAGAGTTACCAATTTCCAAGAATTCTTCCTTTGCCATTGTCGAACATGACTATACCCTCTTCTTGGATCTTGGTGTTGGTAAAAAGTTCTCTCTTTCCGGTCATATGGCGTGAACACCCGCTGTCCACGAGCCATTTTGAATCCTCCATAGTTGTTATAGCCCCTATGACCTACAGAAGGATTATTTTTAGGTACCCTATAGTTCTGGGGTCCATGGGGGTTAGCCTTCAGACCTTTGGGTCTTCAAACAAAGCTAAAATTATTCTTCAATTTACAATGACTAACATAGTGACCAACTTTACCACAATAAAAACAAATAAGATTATGGGCACTACTAGCACGAACAAAAGTCGGACCTTGGTCTTTTTTCTTTGAAAGAGGTTGAAAAGGTTTATAGCCAAGTCCTAATTTAGAATTCTCACCTCTTTGTGCATCTAAAATTTTTGTAACTTTATCCGTACTTATGTTAAAACGGTGCACATCCTTTTTCAAACATTCAAGTGAGCGTTTGTTTTTCGGTTTCAAGAGTACGGACTTTAGTAAGAGTAATAGCATGAGCTTTATCAAGAGATTCATAAGAAGTAAACAACTTATAATTTTCTAATTTAAGCTCTTTATGCTCCTTTTTTAAAGTCTTGTATTTAACAATCAAATTTTGAAACTCATTTTGTAATTCATCAAAATCACATTGAAAATCATCAATTAAGGAAGAAGATGAAGCATTAGAGCGTACCTCGTTGTTTTCGTCGTCTATGGCCATAAGACCATGTTCAGATTCTCTTTCTTTGTCGGTTGTTTCAAGTAGTTCATCCCAAGTTTTGACTTTCGCATTTAGAGCCTTCTTTTTCGGAAAAGGCTTCTTCTTCTTTTGTTCCTCCTCCTCGAGTTTTGGGCAATTGGCTATGAAGTGCCCGGATTTTCCGCATTTAAAACACGAGTTGTCTCTCGGTTTTCTCGCCTTATTTTTATTCACAAATTTTGCAAATTTACGAACAAGTGCGGCCGTCTCCTCATCATCCTCATCAATATCATAGTATGCATTATTAGAAGAAGATGCAAGACCTTTAGGAATATTTTGTATACCCGATTGAATGATGGATGGTTTGGAATTTTTCCTCTCCTTGAGATAGACTTCATAGATGAGGAGGTTCCCGGTGAGCTCATCGAATTTGAATGTCTCGAGATTTTGTGCTTCCGTGATAGTCGTCACCTTTTTCGGACCATGAGTAGGAAGAAGAGCGTTCAAAACCTTGGTCACATTGTCTTTTCGGAGATGACCTTTCCAAGAGCCACAAGAGGATTGACAATGTTGTCAAGCCTTTCCACCATTTTTGATATGCTTTCACCATCATGCATATTGAAATTTTCAAAGTCTTTCACAAGCATTGTTTTTCTTGCTTGCTTCACTTTCTTTGTGCCCTCATAGATGGTTTCTAATTTTTCCCAAACTTCATGTGCCGACCTTATGTCTCTTATACGATTATACTCGGTGGCGGTAAGAGAGCAATGTAAAATATTTAAGGCCTTACCGTTTAGAGAGAAAGCCTTCTTGTCATTTTCATCGAACTCCTTGAATGGTTTGGGAGCCGAGGTGTCGTCCTCCAATTTCTTGGTTGGTTGATCAACTCCTTCAATGACCACATTCCAAATATCAAATCCGCACCCTTGTAGAAAGCACTCCATACGGTCTTTCCAAAATGCGTAGTTGTTGGCGTCGAATAGTGGCGGCTTGTTGGTGGAGCGCCCGTGGTGAGATAAGCTTCGTTCGTAGCCATGGATCTTTCCTCTTTACTCGGAACGAGCTAGCCAAAGAGTTTGGCTTTGATACCACTTGTTAGTCCAAGTGGCTACGATAATCTAGAGGGGGGTGAATAGACTATGCCGATTTTTCGCAAATCGCCCTCTTTTTCGAATGAACAAGTAAATGACAAGAATGTAAATGCGGAAATTAAACAACACTCGATCATTTATAGTAGTTCAACCCACCTAAGGCCTAATCTACTACCACCTCGGTATATCCGAAGTGGATTTCAAAAAGAAAAAAAGTTTTATTAACAATTACCACAATTGTTATAACACCACCTTTGAAGATTACCACAATCTTCTTACAACACCTTCAAGGAGATTATCACAATCTTCCTTCAACACCTATGAAGAGTACCACACTCTTCAACACCTAAGATCACCCAAGTGTGTTCTTACCAACAAGAACACTAACAAGGATATCTTGTTTTGGATGATAGAAGAATTCAAGATTACAACTCAATAAATGAAGTATACAAACTTTGAGTGCAAGTGTAATCAAGAACAAAAGCCTAGACCTCAAGATTGTGCAAGTGCAAGAACTTAGGCTATTACAACAAGAATGTAAAAATGAAAGCTTGGAGAATTTTTGATTTCTTGTTGTTTTGTATATCTTGTGTGTTGTGTCTTATGTCTTCAAATCATCCTCTATTTATAGGAGAGTCTTCATAGACATAGGCTCCTCCTTCATCACTTTTTGTAGAAATATTGTACAAAAATCAAAAGCAAATCTTGCTGATATGGAGTTCAAACGGCACAATTTTTGCTGTCAAAAATTACACAGGGCGATCGGTTGCCCTATAGAAAATTTTGAACGTTGGAAAGAATTTAGTGCGATCCAGGTACATGTTGGAGGGGGGTCTGACCGGTCAGAGGGGGGTCCGACCGGTCGGAGGGGGGTCTGACCGGTCGGCCCTTCCCTTGACCAGTCGCCCTCTCTCATTTTTCATGTCCAGTACGTTTTGTTTCATTTTGTGCGTTTTTCAGGTATCGGTCGACCTCTTGTTCGACCGGTCGACCTCAAAATTGAAATGTTGTCCGATTTTTGTCAAAATAAACTTCAAAAAATACTCCAAAAAATTAGTAAAAACATTTTAAATCAATTGGGAGTATTTGGACAACATTTAAAACATTGTTTTGGTGTAAAAACCAATTAACGCAAAATCATCAAAAGTATTGTCCAATTTTTATCGAATAATAAACTCTAAGAAATACTACAAAAATTAGTAAAAACATTTTAAATCATTTAGGAGTATTTGGACAACATTTATAAACATTGTTTTGGTATAAAAACTCATTTAAATAAAATCATCAAAATCTTGATAAAAACATTTATCTAACAATAATCATACAGGCATTTTAAATAGACATAAGCAGTAAACCCCACCTTGAATGCATTAACTTCATGAAATAAATGCTAACATGAATGCATAGTGTTCAAGTTCCTCATCTCCTTCTGCATCTCTCTTTCGTCTCCCAATGCAGAATCGGCGAGCGGCCGATCGATCATCATGGCGGCATGGCTTCTCTCGCTTCCTTTATTTCTCTTTCCCCTTGCTTGGTTTTTATCTTGGATTTTGATTATGGGGCTTAGGGTTTGAGAAGAGGGTGGCCATGGTGGAGGTGTCGGTGGCAGCGGCGGTGGAGCACCGCGGTGATGGTGGTCGCGGTTTAAGAGGAAAAAGGAGAAGAAGAATTTATCTTCTTGCTTGGTGTAGAAAATTGTGAATAATAACCCTAGGGGAGCTTTCAACTTATAGGCCAAGGATTCAAGGATTATATGGTAAGATAATTTGCTGAAATTTTATTACCAAAAATACTTGATTTACATGCCATAAAGGCATATTTGGTTTCTTTCTCTTTTGAACACGATTTTTCCTTTTGTAAAAATTGACTTTCCTTTATTTTGGAAATAAAATCAGAAATTAAAAATCTCCAATTAGGAAATTTAGGGTTTCGAAAATTCCAAATCATTCCCAAAATCGGTTCTAATCAAACCCTAATTTATCCCCAATTTAAAAAGAATTATGGATATTACAGAAACAAACACAAAATGTGAGAAAGTAAGATGTTGAGACCTTATTGTATTAGTATTGTTAACTCGGTATACCGTATACGCCACAGAGGAATAGTTCAAGGTATTGAATCCACTAAGTCGCCAGTGTACCCAATGGTATTGACTACGGAAGATTCAAAGTCACAAGCTACCTTCCCGAATACAATATTGTCTCTTAAGGATTGGTTTGCGTGTCTGCATTCATGTATGCATTAATTTCTACTCATGTGGGGGATTGCGGGAAATATGGTTTTTAGAAAGTGGACATCGACCCGATTTTGACAAATTTTTGGTGGTTAAATATTTAAATTTGAAGGAATTAAATTGTGCATTATTAATCTACGTTACGAGTAGATGTTCGTAGTATTTTTTATTTCTCAAAACCGAATTTCAATGAGTGAGAAATTAATACACGAAGTTGGTCACGCGAATGAACATTATGTAAAGGGAGTTGAAAGGTTTTAGCCTTGTCCCACATAGAATATAAAAACTTTGTTTATCCTAGTTTATATACTAGAAGGTATTATAAGTTGGATATATTATAATACAGATGGATGATCACAAGTGGACCACACGCGCCCGCCCGGTCTGGCCCTAGCCAGGGCCAGGGCCTGGGATTGGGCCACGAGCTAGCCCTTTAGGCCAAAGTTCAGGTTTGGCTAGTTTTGTCACTCTAAAATAAGTTAGGCCCAAATTCAAGTGATTATTTGGCCCTATGAATCTGGACATCGCAGGTGTCTTGATTCATGTATGTTTGTTGAAGTTTGTAACTCCTCAGATAATGGAGATAATTAGGGTTGGTCAAGAAAAATCGAAAATCGTTAAAACCGACCGTACCAAACCGCACCACACCGCAGTTACTTATTTATTGGAAAAACTGTGATTAGTATTTTTTAACTAAACTACACCGCATAGGATGGTGCGATTATAATTTGAGGTCTCAAACCGCATCACATAGGATGGTGCGATTACATATATTAGTATATTTCTCTCAAACTGTAGTATATTCGTGTAAAATTATGTACTATCATTTGATCATTTTCACTAATTTACTATGAGTATATTAGTCAATTTACTTAATTGTTTAATACATCAAAGGTAAAGAAAAACACTAGGTTAGTAAGTTATCGTCCCTCATTTTTAGTTATTCATATCTACTTGTATTTCTTAGACCTTAATTATTTTTTGTTATGGATGTAAATTATATAATGAGATTTGTGCTGGGAAATTTGTGAACTTGGAGATTCAAATGCTGATTTTTTTTTTGACAACTGAAATGTTAAAGTTATATCTATTAGATTCCACTATAATATGTTACTGAAGTTGTTATAACATTCAATTGAGACAAAGAACATATCCTTAAAGTTTTAGTTATCGAATTGATAAGTTTATTTTTCATCATTCCATATATTATTATTGTATTGTACATTAAAACCGCAAGACCGCCCAAAACCATTGAAAACTGCATATTTATTTTATTCTAAAAAACTGAGACTTAAAATAAATTTATAGCTAAACCGCACTTAGCAATCCAGTTTGAAAATATTGAAAAAATCACTCAAACCGCACTGTGATCACCCATGGGGATAAGGCAAAAACTTGTATAAGACCGTTTTACGGGTCTAAATCCATAAGATGGATCCTACTTACCCGACCCGCTTCCCATACCGGCCCAAATTCAGTTTTTTATTTTAGTTTTTTTTTCGATTTCGAACTAGGGTTTATTCATTTTTTTTCCTTTTCTTCTTCTTCTTCTTCTTCTTCTTCTTCTTCTTCTTCTTCTGTTTTTCTTCTCAATTCTTCTTCGTCTCTTCTCGTTTCCTCTCGCTTCTTCTTGCTTTGTGTGTTTGTCGTTCTTTTTTTTGGTTTTTTCTCATTTCGTCGCTTCCAAAGTATTATATCAGTTTGTAATAAAATATATTTGAGATAAAATTTGATTACAAATCTGTAAACATTGATGCTTTAAAGTACTAGAAATTGCCTTAAAATTATTAATAATTGTCTTAAAAGTATTTGTTTTATGTCACTGTATTTCAACATTATATCACTCTACATGTTAGATCTTTGAAGCTTACAGTATTTAAAATTGCATTAAAAGTATCATAAATTGTCTTAAAAGTATCAGTTTGTAAGAAAGTTTGTGTGTACAAATCTATGTGAACATTGATGATTGAAAGATCAAAAATTGTCTTAAAAGTATCAAATTTTGCCTTAAAAGTATTAGTTTTATGTCACTTTATTTCAACATCAAACATATGTCATATCACTTTGCATGTTAGATCTCTGATGCTTAAAGTATTCGAATATATTCTTTTTGTTGTTGAAAAGTATCATATATAACATGAAAAGTACCAGCAATTATATGAAAAGTATCATTCAACGAGTTAGTAATTTAAACTTCATGTATGTATTTTAAGTATTATGAGGAGTCCACTGTCAACTGAAATAATCTAAAAGTATCATATTTAATCTGAAAATCATTATTCTGCATTGGAATATGTAAAATACTAAAATATAAATGTACATGTTAAATGTATCAGAAATTGCTTTAAAAGTATCATAAATTGCCTGAGCTAGAGGGCGCGAGCTGCAGACTTAGTTTTACTAGATTTTTCATTTTTCTTTATTAAACTACTGGATCCGGATCCGGACCATAGGATCCGTCTTACAAATTAGGATCTGTAAGACGGTCCTATGAGAGACCTTCTCTAGGGATAATGGTCATCTGATGGTCGGGTTTGTAACATTTGACTCTTACAAAAATACTTAATGCCCATTCACCTAATATTTATCCTCTGCAGGAGTTGAGTTTGTTGTCTATAAATATGTTGAGTTGAGCATTGCAGAAGGTTATAAAGAAATTCATCTCATACTCTCATATTCTGAAAGTGTTGTCACCACTATTACATTACATCTCGTGCCACACCTTCTTTCTGTATTTGAGACCAACAACTAGTCCTTGCTCCTTCCAGTTTGAAAGGTGCTTTTGTGTCAGTGTTGCTACTGTACAAAAGACGTAATGCCCTTTTATTTTTGGGGACATTACGTCATTTCGTGAGCACTAACCAGAACGTATTTGTCTTGCGGAAATAGACGATGTCTCAACTCGGCTTCCATATCAAATTCCAGAAATTGTTGTTTTTTGTATTCTGTAGTTTCTGTTTCAAGAAGGTTGTAATAGAATAGTTCTACTTTTATTATCTTAGAATTTCAGTTTGTAATTTTGTCACTGGTGATGGCTTTTCCCGATGTATTACATCGTAATCGACAATTAATTGCTTCATAGCATAGATTAGAAGAAATGTAGAAGTTATAGATCAGTTGTTGTGATTGGATGATAATCTGTCATTATATATAATAGGTGATTAATGATATTTTCATAAATTATAGCAATGCAAGTTGTGAGGAATTTTCTTTTTTCCTCAAAAGAAGAAAATTAGTTGGTTCAACGTTTTTTTAGGTGATTCTAATTTGTCGATAAGCTTGTAAGTGTAAGATCACTGACAAGGTACTTTGACTCATCTCGAACTAATTAGGTGTGATGTTACTTGCTAACTCTAATTATAGATGACACTAAATTAAACTTAACTCAAACTGATTTCTAATCGGTCCAAAATAAAGTAATAATTAAGTCTTAGAGTGGGTTAATGATGTTGCCACCCCGCCACAAACCTAATCTGATTATACTATATAATTTGTTTATTTGTGTATGTATTTACATGATATACTTATAAATATAGGGAGATTGTTATATGAGACCACCTCATAGGGTAAGTCCATAGGGACCAATCCTAGCCATATATCTAGATTTTTCAATGGTTGTGATTTTAGAACTAAAAATTCAGATTAAATGTTGGTAATTAGATAAAGGGGTAAATTAGTCATCCTACAAAATTACCCAATATTCATGGGATTCTGTTCACATTATGATCACACAATCTATCCAAATCTCACATCAAATTCAACGTGAACAAATCTCATCTTCCTTAATCATCCTCCTTCTTCAACTCACTACTGTGAGAAATCATTCATCCTTCTTCTTTAACTCACTATTGTGTGAAAAAGGTTGCAGACAATTTGTCATAGTTGCTAGAGCTTGACTTCAGTTCGAAGTTTGCTTATGAAGATGTAATTTGTTGTTTGTGTAGATGTGTCAATGTGTTTTTATATACCATTAACTACATAAGCAAGTCATAAGCAACAAATCCATACTACATAAGCAACAATCATATACTACATAAGCAACAAATATACACTACGTATGCACCACGTATACATTAGCTACATAAGCAAGTCATAGCAACAAACCCATACTACATAAGCAACAAGCCTATACTACATAAGCAACGAATATACACTACGTATGCACCACGGATACATTAGCTACATAAGCAAGTCATAAGCAACAAACTCATACTACATAAGCAACAAGTCTATATTAGATAAGCAACAAATATACACTACGTATGCACCACGAATACATTAACTACATAAGCAAGTCATAAGCAACAAACTCATACTACATAAGCGATAAGCATACATAAGCAACAAATATACACTACACATGCATCACAGATACATTAACTACATAAGCAAGTCATAAGCAACAACCATATACTACATAAGCAACAGAGAAATTTTTTTGAAATTGAAACGCTGGAGAGAGAGTATGCATGAAGAGTGGGTGAAATCACGTGAAAGAGGGAATAAAATCTTAGTAACTGATTCTAAAGTGCCAAATTACCACCCTACCCTTTTTAATTGCTGGAACAAAAAAATAAACATAAAAAGCCCCGAAAAATCTGAAGCACCAAAAATTGTTGATCTATGGTTAGGATGTGTCCCCATGGACTCACCCAAAGTAGGAGGACCTATTTGATCCATATCCTATAAATATATATATATATATATATAGGGGGAGGTTACAATGAGACCACATATTATAGTGAGACAGTGTGGACTCATCTCAACCCTCCATTATCTATATCAATGGCTAAGATAAATAGGGCTTAAAATTACATTAAATATTTAATTAAGGCAAAATAAAGGTATAATTGTCAAAACAAATATGTGGGGACCGTTCAAATGTATGGAATTAGTTATTAGGAGAGAGAAAATCACGTGTGGAGAGAGAGAATCGCGAGAAAATTGCGTTGGAGAGAGAAAATCACGCATGTGCTCTGCCATGCAAAGATATGGTACACTTATCATATATTTGTTGTATACTTAACACTATTTTACTGTATGTTTAACATAATTTTACTGCATATTAAAATGGTCAAACAAAAATATGTGGGGACCGTGAATCAAGGAATCAGTTATATATAGAGAGAGAATCACGTTCATTAACATGTGGGAACCGTGGATTAAGTAAATCAATTGTAGAGAGAGAGAAAATCACGCTCATTATTGTACTGTATATTTAACATTTATTTAATGTATATTTAACACTATTATGTTGTATATTTAACATATTTGTACTGCATATTATTGTCAAACAAAAAAATAAGTATACAACAAAACAGATATAAGTGTACAACAAAACATATATAAGTATACAACAAAAAAAATAAGTATATAGCAACATAAATACATACATCAAAAATTAATTACTTATACATCAAAACACATCTAAGTATACATCGAAAAACATATAAGTGTACAATACTCCATCCACGTCAGCATCGTCTTCTTCACCAATCCTCCATCTACAACAACAGCTACACCACTCCATCAACCAGAAACACAAGTCAACCTCAATTCTCCACCAATTTCTCAACAAAAAGCCCCACAGAACCCAGAAAAATCCATAATAACAGAGATGGCGAAAAACATGGAAATCGAATCGAAACTCCTCCAGAAAATCTCCAGCGAAAACTTAGATCGGAGAATCGCCTTCGATCTCGTAGATCAGATGCCATTTCTCTTCGTCCGCGTCGTGAAACCCAAAATCTCAAACCCAGAAACAGAGTCCTCTTTCTTTGCGAAGCTAGTAATCGGGACCCACACCATCAAAACCAAATCCGAGCCCGCAAACAAAGAATGGGACCAAATTAAGCTTAAAAATAAAATTGAGTAATGACCTTTGTGCCCTTTTTAGCTTAAAAATAAAACGAAAATAAATATTAAATTGGAAAGATCCCAACCATCTAAAATTTGAGATGTGTGGCCAGGATTAATCCACACTGTCTCACTCTAATTATGTGATCTCATTTGATCATATTCCTATATATATATATATATATATATATATAGGGATATGATCTCGCGAGACAGCCCCTTACCGTGAGACCGTAAGGACTAATTACAACCACTCTCATTAAATAATTGATGACTTAAATTAGAGTAAATAAAATTAGATTGAATATTTAATTTAATCACAAAAAGGGTAACATTATATAATCACAATAAAATGTAACCTCCTTACCATTAAATACAGGTAAATAAAAATGAAAATAAAATCAGATAATATCAGTTACGTACCATACACATATAAATCCGATAAAAATCGCCATCAAGTCCCACAATCAAATCTCTCTCTCTCTCTCTCTCTCTCTCTCTCTCTCTCTCTCACACACACACACACACATAAACCCATCATTAACGCATAACATAATTATTGTGACTCTAATGCATATTTAGAATATTTCTCTCTCTCTCTCTCTCTCTCTCTCTCTCTCTCTCTCTCTCTCTCTCTCACACACACACACACACACATAAACCCATCATTAACGCATAACATAATTATTGTGACTCTAATGCATATTTAGAATAAATATACAACATAAATAGTTATCAAACACTGCACAATTAGTTGTTGTTTAATGCATACATGGTTATAATATACTACATATTCACATTTTATTTGGTGCATAGATAGTAATGAGATAATGTTAAGTTAATTATTGTTTGATGCATATATAGTTATAAGGCAACACATAGTTAGTTGTTATTTGATGCATATATAATTATGAGACAATTGGTAGTTAGTTATTGTTTGATGCATAATAATCTGTTGTTTGATGCATATATTAGTGTAACACAATGCATAGTTAGTTTGAATAAATTGCATATTGATTCATATATTGCTTATATTGTTGAAAATTTCTTTGCATAATTATATTCTTTTTGGTGCATACATAAAAGAAACATATTGCATATTTAGAATCAATATGATGCACATGTAAAATAATCGGATAGCGGGAGATCTCATAACAGATATCCAATCCCTTAAATCAAGGAAGTGAACAGTCATGTTTCTAAAAAAAACTGCAAAATAATGAAAGTTCTAAAATTCCCTTAATGAAGGAAAATAAATAATTAAATATTCAAAAAAATCGCATCCACTGATTTGGACAAATAAATAGTTGGGATTAGTTCACATTGTCATACACAGAGATCCCTGCCTCATTTGATCCAATCTCTCTCTCTCTATATATATATATATATATATATGAACTTATATTTGTACGTTGCATATATAAATTATAAAAAATATGTTTCCAACCACCAATTTTCAAATATTATGCTATAATATAGACTTCCATAGAATTAGTTCTTTTCTAGTATATTATTTTCTTAATGAAAAAGATATAAATATGGGGCGTACCCAAGTGATTAGCACGTGGGACTACCCCTACCCCAATTATTTTTTTCTCTTAGCCAAAACATATAATTTTTTCTAAAACGAAATTTTATGTGCCAATATGTTTAATTTTTTTCCCCCAATTCGAGATAGGGTTGTAAAAGAATCGAATCGAATCGAATGTTCACAGTATTCAATTCGAATTCGACTAATAAACGAATATCGTATTCGCATTCGTTTATTATTCGAATTGAAAAATAGATTCGTATTCGATTTGACCAATGTATCCGAATATTTCAATTCGATTCGAATATTCGTATTCGAATTTTTTTAATTGTTTTATATAGTTTCTTTCTTCAAATTATAATTAATTTACAATATAAATTAAAATCTGAATAATATAAAACTTATCAAATAAGTACTAGATGGTAATAAAATTAAAATAAGAATTATGAAATATATATAAAAAATATCATTTACTAATATATATAATATATGTATTTATTCCTTTCAAAAAAAATATATGTATTTATTAGTGAATTATAATATAAATAAATATTATTCGAACATTCGAATCGAATATTGTGGTATTCTTATTTGAATTCGAAAAAAATACGAATAACAAACATATTCTTATTTGAATTCTTATTTAAATTTGTCGAATTTGAATCAACATATTTGAATTCGAATCGCGAATCGAATAAAGAATATTTGACTCTTTTACATCCTTAATTCGAGGTGTGCCTGGACTAGGAGAGCACCCCGTGGATTCGCCCATGGATATAAAATAATAAAATTATATTTATTATAAAAATAGTAAAATTATAAAACAAATATAGCAATCCCATAGATACAATTCATCAGGGTATCTCCAATGGCTGCTCTAAAGCCCACGCCAACTCCAATTTGGAGTAATATTGCCCTCCCACCATGCGCCATCACCTGCGTCAAAATAGGATTGTGAACAGTGTTGCTCAATTTTGGCGCAACATTGTTGTTAAAGCTATCCTTTTTTTTAAATTAATTAATTGAATTATGTGTATTAAATAATAAAATAAAATTTGATTTATTATTATGATTCCATAGTTAATTTCTGTAAATAATTTTTATAAATTTTATTTATTTGAATTATTTTATTTAATATAAATTATGAATTAGTAAAATTAAAATTTGTAGTAAGTTATAAAATTTAATCAAGACAATTAAACTGATAAAAACAAGAATTATATTGCATTAAACTCGTACATTTTGAAATAAAGCAAATTAATTAATTTAAATTTTTAAAGCAAATTATTTATAAAGTATATAGTTAAATATAATAATAAAGTTCATTTTTAATTAACTAAATTTATTTTATAATACTATGTTAATACATAATTGATTTTTAATAAAATAATTTTTTTGTATTGAAATAATAAGAAATATTCTTGTTAGTGCAAAATTTGAAGTAGAATGGTTGGAGATGTGTTTTAAGTTTGGTGCAAAAATTGCACTATTTTAGTGCAAAGTGTGCACTAGAATAGAATTGTGGTTGGAGATCAGAAATGGGTTTCTCGTGTCTATAAAAAATGTTGACACATCAAATATCACTTCTATCCAAACCAACCATCGAAAGTAACTAACAAAAGTTTATACAATAACAGGTTCAAGAAAGAAATTAATATTTCTTTTTTGAGAAAGAAAGAAATTAATATTCGTTTGACATTAATCCTGTTAAACAGAAGGGGTAGACTTGTCCATTTGAACAAAATCGTTCTAACACTAAAGAAATTAGATTGGCATCATAGTAATACATAGTGATGGCGACTTTAATTAAGATGACCACGAAGTCGACATGGCTTTCCGTTTCAGTTGGACAATCCGAAACACAGTAATAAACTATTAGATACTCCATGTGACCTACGAGATAATTAAGGCACATGGCTCTTTGTTTCTTTTTTTTTTTTTTTTTTTTTTTCTATCTTTCTGACCAAACCCAAATCAATTAAGAAAATACACAGATTGGCTTACAAATATATTACATTTATCGTGTGACTCATTGGATTTGACCAAATTAATTATCGCTATTCATTCTTTCTTAATTCAATAATAAAAATATAATATAGTATACTGCACTCAATGCATCACGGAATTGTAAACCTACATTAATATTAGGAATAATTACAAAAAGTACCCTTGAGATTTATTCATGCCCCTATTAAGGGATCATGTAAAGATATCATGAGGATTTACTCTATGAATCGAAGAACACTTGATGCATTACTTCGTTGCATTCCCTTTAGATTTATTTAAACTTGGTGTGCTTGAAAATAATTAAGTTTAAGTTGTGGTTTCTGATTGTGATGAACAGTTATATATTTTTGTTCCAATTCAAAGTATCTAAGGGTAATTACAAAAACTACCCCTGAAGTTTATCCTCATTAAAAAAAACTCCAGTTATCTTTCAAAATTAGATATACCCCTTAAAGTGTTACAAATACAAACAACCCGTTGAAATAGAAACAAATGTCAAGGGGGCATTCTTGACATTTGTAATTTTGAAAGAAATCTGACTATTTTTTTTTTTTTTGTAATTACTCTAAACCTCATAGATAGTTTTTTTAATTATCCCAAAGTGAATAATACTATGTACATCCTCCAGTGATTATTTCTTTGAGATATATCGAGCCAGATCAAAAGACTAATGAAAATAGTGAAAATTCAGAACAATATATAACTTGGTTCAATCTGAAATTCTGCTTTGATTGAAATTTGTAAACCAAATAATACAACATATGAATGATATGATCCATCATTCGATCTAAAAACAGACTTGTTTGTACATTTCAAGTCTACATTGCAAAAGAATGCAGCAGAATATGGTACTAAATATAAATGTGAACAAATACTCCAAATCTTGTAATTTATTACTATCATTCACCTCTATATAGTAGCCATCAACAGTAACAATCCTCTTTCTGCAAAACTAACCCATGCCTCCCAAAACAAAATGAAAATATCCATTGATGCCTTCAACACAAATCATCGTTCCGACCGTTTCAGGTCATGAATTGTTCCTCTAAGGTAATCAAAACTTCTAACAAAACTTGTGTGTATCTTCAAGACATTTTATTTTGAATCTGCCTATGAACATGTACTAGGTACTCTACGTATGAGAGCCCACTTGAAGTCTTGTCTTCTACCATGTAAGAGAAAAACATCATCCCTGAAAACAAAGAAAATAATCTTCAAATTGAGAAACACTTAACACCACCCACCCACATAAACACACAATACTAACCACAAACAAGAAAACAAGTAAACAAAAACAATAGCAACAAGAAGTCAATACCGCTCTTATTTCCGCTAATACTACCACTAACTTTATTGTTATTAGCACCCAAACACCATAATAAACATTCCAAAATGGGGGGAGAAGGATAAATTACAAAAACTATCCTTGAGCTTTAGCCTAATTACAGAAAAAATCAGTTATCTTTCAGAATTACAAATATCCCTCAAGGCATTGCAAACACATCCTTGAGATTTGTATTTGCATAATAAACACCCCCTCAGTAGGGTGCAAATTGTAAAATAGAAACTTGGGGTATTTGTAATTTCGAAAGATAGTTGAGATTTTTTGTAATTAGACTGAACCTCAAGGGTAATTTTGTATTTAAACCCAAAAATAATGGAAAAGAATCATACATTGAGAACATGCAGAAGAATTTTTAAGGCGAAACTTAACAAGATAATTGAAATTGCCACATGAAATGTGTTTAACCTTGCCACAGTTTTGAAGATATTATCCATCAAAGTGCGCCATCAATAGATTAAGTTGCAATTTTTTTGATTCCGAGAGGAATGACGGATAGTCACAGGAATTGGTATAATATTGTGGGAAAAAGGAACACTGACAAACAGCCTTTATTCAATATCCAGGGATGGACAGACCAGCTCAATAACAAAAACGTAATAACAAGAAATTCTACACGGACAATGTAAAAGCATCACCTATGACCTCAAACCAGATAGACTCGACCCATAATCATCTTTCCCACTACCAAATATCACATGCTTGTCCTTTATCACTAAGTCAACTAACATTTTGCTTTACTTTTCTCTTTTCTATTTATTTATCCATTTCCTTTTCCTTGGTGTTTTTGGAGGTTGGGGAAACCACAAGGATGGCTAGTAGGGTGGGGGCCATAGAAGGAAGATAGTTAAGCCATTTGTAGTGGAAAATAATTTCTCATTCACTGACCTGTTGAATCTCCCTTTTTGCACAATTTTAGGCTGCAAAAAAAAAAAAAGAATAATAATAAGAAATAGAAGAAAAATGAAGCAAAATATTTATATTTAAGTGTAAATAAAGAAAATTATTATATTCACTGCCACAAGTAACAATGAAAGAAATATTGATACCGTAGGTAGGAACATCGCTGGCGCCTTATTTCATTTACAATAGCATTCAGCTTCTTTGACAATGGATTGTCATATTGCTGCAAAATAAACTGAAAGGGGAAAACTCCATAAATTGTTAGTTTCTTTGCAACAAGTGATTGATGCAAATCTATGCCACTACTGAATCCACTTTGGCCACTTATGTGTTCTTTTCGCCACGGAAACGAATACAAAAAGTAAAACTACTTTGGAAATATTGGCAACGACAATGAATAAAAACAGCAAACAAGAGAACATGGGGAACGGGTACGACGTGTTGAAGAATTAAACTCCCACAAGTAAATGTATTCCATGTAAGTTAATATATAGAACATGAATAGGGTAACCCAAGACTTAGACACTAGGTCGGCGTATGGTCCAATATGTATGCTCCCAACTTGCAAATGAAAATAAATAAGACTTTAATGATATCATGTATATATTCATAAAAGAATATCTGATCGTCAAGCATGTGAAAGAATACCTGATTTGAAATTTCTTCAACTGACGAAAAGCCAAAAAGCTGTTGCAAAACATTTTGCTGAACAGAGTTACCAACATAAATCAAACAATCTTCGCCATTCTCAAGAAGATATATTCCCTCATCAGAAATGTGCTCGCTGGAAAGTGGAATAGGAGCAGGAATAATGGAATCATCCAACTCCTGACATTCAGCATTAAGAGATGAGATATGCATACTTAAAACAATAATGACACCATAAATGGGAAACAACTCATACCTTCTCATCAAGGTCATGGATAGCTATCATCCTAGGGTACACCAATGGGATTACCAAAGGAGTAGGTAACGGGGAAACATAATTCATCCAAAAGGACCTATCATCAATTCTTCCATCAGAGCGCAATCCATTGCTTTTTAGTAAAGCTGAAAAATGCAGAACACAAATGTTAAAAACCAAAATGCTTCATATGATATGAGAAAAGAAAAAAAGACTCCAAGAATACATCAGTCAGGTCAAATGCAAGTACAGCAACAAGAAAATAGAGTAATGCTCTCTACCACACATCATCAGAACTCAGAAGACATCTGTCAGACTTATCGACAGAATCCTCATTCATATTCTATAATATTAGTTATACTACAATATAACAGTATACATGCAAAATATTCAGTTCATTATGAGGTGGCAACATCTACATTGATTTAACTCTGTTCTCAACTAACAGAATTTTTTCTCTTTCGTATCATTCTCTGATCAAATATAAAGGGCGTCAAACAATTACCGTGATAGAAAAATCCATATTTGCATTCAAAGTATTAGGATAAACTGTACCGGCTGAATTACCATAAAAGGAATCAGGTCTAACCAGGACATTGTGGAGGAACAGTATTAACTAGATAATCATCATCAGAAAGACGTAAAGTTCTAGGTGGCATGAACCATACCGAGCGTATATAGAGGCAACAATTTAAGTGCTTCAGGCAGAATAAGTTGTCCAGAAGACGATACTGTAGCACAGAACTTGCGATAGGAATACAAAATATTGATGCAAACGTTTGTAGCTTGATCCCTGACTTGAGCGAGAGGAGCTGAAGGAATTTCATTAGCGGCTGTCATGTAAGAAATATCAGAGTAGGTGAGTCAGTATGCTATACTATGCTAGATATTGTCTGAGCCAAGAAACTATTCAAAATATAGAGCAGTATAACGCATCAAAAGGACAGGAAGATGAAAGGAAATAGCAGACACGAAACTCATTATTGTTCAGATACAAACAAGTCCAACAAAGTAATAACAGCCAAATACCTTTCTTCAAGACACAGGCAAATTGGGTATCTAAATCAGCAGATCGGAACAGATTACTCAACATGGTGGTGCACGGCAGAGACAAGGTTGAAACTCGGATTCTTCTTTGGCCATATACAGTGGTGTAAAGAAGAGCACACTAAACAACAGAAACATATAAAGTGATTAGATGGCCAAAGACTTCTCCAACATAGAGAAAGAGAATAAAATCAATAGAAAAATTATTGCTTTCCCTGGACAATTTTTAAAAAGAAAAACAAAAATTCTTCCATATGTCAGGCAAATGTATGAAATTTTCCAAGTAGAGCATAGTAAAGAAGTGAATTATAGTTTAACCTGAAAGGAACACTCTGATCCTTCTTGCATTTTATCATCGTGTTTTAGAGACACCATTATTGTCTTGTCACAATCGATCTGAAAAAGTGAAGAATCCTTGAAAATCTGTGCCGGTAGTAAACTTTAATTGGAAAAGACAAACATGTAATAACAAAAAAAAAAATTCCTCTTTTTAAGATAGAAAAATCTTATTAAAGAAAGCAATAGAAGACTTCAGAAGAATGAATCTATAAAAACACAAGGTTAACAGCAGCTATGGTGCATTCAGAAATTTAGAGAAAGAGAAAGTGCAAATACAGAATAACACGGTAAGTTGTAACTACAGTGCTAATTTCTTCTTAATCAGAAAGGCTGCTGATTAAAGTATTAAATATATACATAATAAGCTTCTTATTTGGGGCTAATTCCAATAAGGCATAATTTTGTAGATGAGATCGGTCACAAAATAGTGAACTACATGACAAGGAGATAAATAACTTTTGAAATTATGTTTTTCAGTGATCAGTTGGAATAATAAAGAAATCAAAAACTGGAGTCATTGTAGCCGAGACTTAGTCAGAGGGTAAGTTGAGAAATCAACAAGTTCTGCTTCTAATTCTTGAACGGCCTTGTTAGTCAGCACAACGATTAGTACAAAGAAAAATATTTTGACAAATTGAGATAGATATATGTATATCATGAGTGTGTATGATGGGAGAGAAACAGAGAGACATACAGCAGGTAGATCCACATCAGTTGGGATGCGCTTACAGAAGTTTCCAGAATATTCCTGAACTTGAATACCCTACTCACAAAATACAAAGTGTGTCATTTCACTCATTGAACGCTCAGCTGTCTCCAAAGAAACGAACAAGCTAAGAATCCAAACTACTAGAATCTCACCTGGCTGCATCTAACACGCATCACTGCCTCAAATCCTTGGGGCCTCGTGACATTCCACCGAAGATCATTGTAAAGCTTAGCAGGATCAGAGAGAGCTGAGAAAGGAAAATAATAGTACACCTGAAGGGAAGGAAAACCATTAATATTCAGAGCTATCTGAATCATAAAGAAGCGTCATATATGATAATGCATCTCAGACTTTTAGGCAACTAAAGGAATGGTTTGAGAAGACGTATACAGTTCTTACAATGATTATAATGATATGATTGCCAAATATAGAATGATCACCAACAATACTACGCATCTAAGAATCCAAATATTTCGTGAAATACCTGGCCTCCAGTAGTTCTTGGAAGAACAGATAGAGAAGCAATGTCTACATATGTTTGCGTCGTAATGAACAGGTCAACACAGACCTGAAAGTGTTTAGAAAGAATAAATAAATGACAAGGACAATTTCATCCCAAATGTGAAAAAAAATAAAAGTAATAGTTAAATTTGGCAAACATCATGTGTTGTCGGGACTAAACATTTAAATGTCACCTGGTACTCCGCAAATTCAATAGCCATGGTTTTTAGGGTTTTGTCCACTGGTTGGAGTAATTTGTGAGCTTCCTGAAATCCAAGGAGGAATCCAATGAGTAGAACATAGAGTATCTTGTGGTACCATACATATTTATGTACCATTACAGATACAGAGAACCCAACTGACAGATACAGGGGAACAATTCAAACGCAAGTTTATGAATCATACAGACATGCAGAATGCTACAAACTTGTGCATGAATTAGTAATTTGATTGATGTATTCAACAAACAAACTGAAGTGTATGTTACATCTAACAAGAATGAAATTATAATCCAATTTTAGTGGACAACTGCCTATTAGTCGAAAGAAGACCAAAAAATGTATATGCTCACTGCAAACTTCAGTAGATGGCAAATAATCGTTTATTTGTCTGATCATAGAATACAATAGAACTTGGACAACGTTCTGGTGCAATTAAAATGTATAGACATTAGCAACCTAATGTACCCAAATAGACTTACCAAATAAGTGCCCACCCTCTACTAGAAGTAAATAGCAACCAACCCTTAATTTTATTAATGAAGGGATATAA
The DNA here is from genome assembly GCA_016081115.2 of Rehmannia glutinosa. Classification (NCBI taxonomy): domain Eukaryota; kingdom Viridiplantae; phylum Streptophyta; class Magnoliopsida; order Lamiales; family Orobanchaceae; genus Rehmannia; species Rehmannia glutinosa. The sequence goes on from CM071934.1 coordinate 48,172,733, forward strand.
AATAAGATTTTTTAAATGTAATAACTTGCACAATTTATACTTTACATAGCACAGCCAGGTACTTCTCTTAAATTGCTAGGAATTCATGAGAAGGTGAATTGAACATTGTACTGTGTTATTCAGTCACGCTGTCCATCCTCGTCATGCAGCCCTAGGTTCATTTTTCATCCCCTGTACAAGAAAGTTCTCTCTCCTTTCTCCCCTGGTACAAGAACACCCCGTCTCTCTCAGAGAAAAAGGGGGGAACAGAATAAAAGCGCAAATAAACACCGATCCTAGAATCACAGTGTCGGCACTAGTCATGAAACTCTAAATTCATTTTTGATCCCTGGTACAAGGGAGATGATGCAATATTAAGGGACTCTCTTCCTATCTATATATATACATACATACATGTGTGTGTGTGTTCGTGCTTATGTATATGATAATATCCATGTATAAAATTATCGAGAGATAAGCACAGGATGATAAGAAAACCTTATATACAGAGTTTGTACCTTTTCCCCGGCTGATACATTACTTCTGCCTTCCGCTTCTCTTGCAGAAAGGGATCCAATACCAGTTGAGGGTAAGACTGTAACATCATAAATTACCAATATAATAACACATAAATAAAATTTTGACCATTGAAAAAATCAAAGATGTAAAATTTTGAACATCAACAAGTGTCATAATGTAGCAAAATACAGCACGTTGAAAAGCCTAATACGAACCTAAGGCACTAAGAAATTGAAGAGAAAACTCCTATTACAATAACTACATAACATTATAATTCGCGCAGGCACGCACACCCAACACACACACACACACAAACATATATATATATATATTAACAGAAGATAAATGAATGGAAATAAAAATTGTCAAGTAGACGACAAACAAGTTCAACATGACAATCTTTAATGGCTTAAATGTACGCATACATGTATATGAGCATTTTCTACGAAAACAAGATTGACAGCTTACCTGATTGGAAAACAAGAAGTTTGCCACCAGTATTTTTCATCGCCAAAAAAGCAGCCTAAAGAGAGAAGAACAAGGAACAAACATTATCTATTATGGCGAATTATGAATTGAAACAAATCATAAGCAAGATCATGAGAAAATAATGAAATAACATGTGTTAAATTGCCACCAGTTATCAGTAGTGGCTTGATATTGATTCCTCCTGATGTCTTCATATGAGAAATGTACTTTACCAGAATTTCCAAAATTGTCCCTAACCTGCTTGTATTACCATAACTTGTCCCTGAAATCCTTTGTGCTAAAGAAGATATTACAAAAATCTCATGGTCCTAGAAAAAATTAAATGCTCTAAATGCAGCAGAAATCACTATAAATTTTCCAACAAGATTTAATTAATGCTTAAACCCCAACCCCCTAGAGATTCTATATTAACTGATTGCTTGAGGCCTGTTCACAAGATATAAACAGATATAAATTATCAAGGTTTCATACCTTTGCTGCAGCACCAAAAGCTGAATCAGCAGTTCTATTATTCTGAAACATTGTCGGAATGCTTTCCAGCAATATCTCCAAATGTTGACGGCACTGCATTTGCCAAAATTATTTTCAATCATTTGGAAAAGTTTTAACAGATAAGGAAGCATAAATATCCTGGCCTAGAACCGTCGCCCCACATTGAAAACAAGTAATAATTAAGAAAAAAGAAACAAGAGATGGAGAGAGAGAGAGAGAGAGAGAGAGAGAGAGAGAGAAGGAAAGACGAGAGAGGAAAAAGGAACCTGAGTCCTGATATATATCAAGTATAACTGAAAGTCATTTTGCATATATGTAAACCTACAATTGAGAACGATTATGATAACCAACCTCAGCAAGTTGAACAATAACATCACTTCCAAGAGGAGTGTAGACATCTTGAACATCAGGAACTATAAGCATCAATGGCTGCAATGAAATAGAACAAAGAAAAAAAATTAGCATATATAGCAGCAACTTTTAATTCAACAATGATGGACGATATTATGTGGTTCACGGAATAAGGTGATCCACAAAGTAAGTCTAATGGCTCCGCACTGAAAAGCAAAAGATATTTCAGAGATGAAATAACAATGAGTATAATAGTCTTAAAACTGGCCCAAGGTAAAAGAGTATATAATGTTTTAAGGACAGAATATCAACTGATGACCAAAAGACTGATAACTCTCCACCAACCTGTTGTAGTGCACGTTTTAGGTTGTAAAAATGGATGGTGCAGTCAAATGTAGCAATTCCCACCATGGTCCGAGGACCCTCCTACAGAAAAGGCCAAACCACACAAAACCACATTAAGCTTTCTCTTTCTCTTGGAAGCCAATTCCAACAAACCCCATTCTGGTCCTCTTCTCTGAGAGGGACAAAGATTTATCTCGGCAGAAAATCAATTTGAAATTATTAACAAAGTTAGGCCATACGGCTAAAAAGTTAATCAATGGAAATCCTAAATTAAATTTGATTTCTTTTTCTTTAGAAATCGCAACAATTAATTTCCAAATATTCAAGCGAGTACTCAATACTCACAACAACTTTAAGCAAGAAATAATGCATGAACTAGATTCATTAAAAGTCAGCAGCCTGATGGAGAGTGGTCAAATCAGAAGTCACTGCAAGAAAATCCAGGTAGGAACTTACGGGAAGATCGGATATAACTTGGCTGATTGCACTGCAAGCCGCTGCAGTTGCACCAGTTTGTATGGCATTCATTGATACATCAATAAGGAAGAAAAATACTGCAGGCATTGGATCTCGCACCTGAAATGTCACGCAAATGCAATGACAAGCATACGAGTGATGAAGTATTACATCTGATGAATCAAATGCGAGACTGAAGTTAAAATGTTATATCTAGCACCAGATGAAAACATGGTGAAGCAGATCATGCCATTCAAACCCCGTATTCTCACAAAAATCAAATGTAATTAAGAAGTCTACCAGAATTCAAAGTTTCAAAAGAGAAAGGTGGCTATCAAAGAAAGTTTATTAAGTTGATGAATCTATGCACATTCTTCATGACTCATTCAACTTAAACCCATAGAGAGAATATTTTCTATATCACATAATATTATAATACTCAGAGTCTATCTCCAATGCCAAAATTGCTGTTTCATGAAATGGATTTGTTAAAAATCTCAGGCCCCAAGAGTAAGCTTTTATCATAGTTACTCAAAAGACAAACATTAACAGGTATGTTAGTAAGTAGCACCAGTTATCATTTTGGGACTTCTCATATTTCACCTATGAACAATACAAATTTTACAATCAAAAAGGCCTTCTATCATAAGTACCTTCGAAATCATGATGCAAACCCTTATTTCCAATTATTAAACCAAACTGATCTACATGCCAGTCCTGAAATACAGCCACACGGGAAGCTACTTGAAGTGGTTATTATCAATTGCTTATTCAGCACCAAGTGTACGGCTCAATTTAACTTGAGAAAACCGTATCCTATTTATATTGAAGCAGTTTCATGACTCCTCTTTTCCACATTGTCAAGGGTCCTACAAAAGTCGCTTCTCTGGCCCAGTGTCTGACAAGTTAATTAATCTGTTATACCCCCAATTTCCTAGTAACATTAAATCTCATCCCTATCAAATACCTTGCCAAATCTAGTTCTAGGTTGCACGTGGTACTAACCATGAATTCTTTAGAAGCAATAAATTCGACGGTTCCCCTACATAGTTCAGGCCTTTCATCAGCATCTCTGCGACGACCATCCGGACCTAAGTTGCAGTGATAGTCACGTGGAGTTTCATCCGTAAATCCTGCAATAAGAGAATAGTTTGATAACTTCAGATGCTATATGAGATGAACAATTGAAATAGAGAAATGCATTCATGAAAAATATGGCCAAGCACCAATAACTGCAGTAATTAACCACATGTAATGCAATGATGGAGAAGTGACAATAACATTCAACTATCATGGATTTAAGACTTAATACAGATTGACAGACTTGTGTCGTTCATATTCAGATTCACTATTATTCAAGTATTTCTAACAGTGAAAAATCAAATGATGGAACCCCATGGATATTGACAGCAATGAAAAACTCGATTTTAGCTATATGGAAAAATGATAACCTACTAATTATGAAACAGATATTACACTAAAACTAAAATGTTATTCTTACCACAAAAGTTACAAATGAAACGTCTGCCTTGATCGATAAACTTCATGAACGGATTAATATAACCTTTGCAACGAGAACATCGAACAGGACCACTTTCACCAAAATCAACAACCTATCAAGCATAGTAACTCAATTCAAATCAAAAGATTCAAAAGTTTATGATATATCCTGAGAAAAGGTCAACTGCACATGAAATAAATAGGGATGATCTCACACTCAACATGAAGTCACATGACATACCAACTAACAACAATTAATTTAGGTGATGGAAAAAAATCACAGTTGCTCCCTCCTCCCATTGTTAACTGCAACTATTTCCTTTTTGGATGCGCAGAAACAATATTCCACTTTCTGAAGTAACAAATTACTTTCTGAGAAGTACTCTAACTTAAAAGAACTTGATGCGGCTTACAATGTTTATTTATCACTAATTTGAGCGTAATATCATAAATGAGCACATAAATTTCCTATGCTGAACTCTCATCTAAACCTCTGTCAATTCAAAAAAGAAGATTTAATTGTGGATGGAGGGAATTTATTAAATCCGCTATGGTCCAACAGCCACATTAAGTGGAAGTTGCCAGTATGGAGAACCAATGCATTGCATCTAGATCAGAATAATCAATGTTTAAAAATTGGACGAAAAACAACTGGAATGTATAGTGGTTACTGGTTCGTTAGGTTCAATCGGTTTGACCACCCAAGGGGCAGAATGACAGCAGGATGCAAAAATAACTGCCTTATAAGAAGCCAATTGCAAAAGAAAAAATCAAAATAGAAGTACAAAAATTGATCCTTTTTTTCAGAATTTTCTTCACTCATTCACTAGTATTGACAAATACGAACATTTCATAATAAGAAATTTAGGTCAATAACTAACTAACAAATACTAGGAAACATCCATAACCTACTAAACAATTCAACAAAATTCAGAGGACTTATCCACCCAGCAATTGAGATGATGAGACTTTTTCAGTTTTTCTTAAGAACAATCTTTTATTATATAGTCAAATTACATCATGAAATTAGTTATTACACTAAGAAACTGAATTCAAGTTAAGACAAAGCAGTGGAAAATGCTTTGAAGACCCTACCCATCACGAAACCCGTTTGAAATTGCTTACTTTGTTACTGTAATCCATCATTCAACTACTTTAAATTCTATTAAGTGGATCCACAACCAAAAGTTGCATTTCCTAACGCCTATTATGAGAAAACCAAAAACACTTTAAAAAAAATAGTTCAGGTGTCCAGGTCCATTTTTGAGACAATACCTAAGTTTCTTCTAATTAAGTATTATGGGGTGAATATTCACTAACTATGAAGTCACAAGCAATGAAGAGCATGAGGGAGAGAAGGGAAAGAGGAAGGAAAAAGGAAAGGACAACCTCATTAAGTGATGGTTTAAGAAACCAGAGCATGCACACAAAGAGCCAGAACACACAAACTAGTCTTCAACAGTCACTGAATAACTTTGAGGGTTAAACCGCATAACACAGGTATTAATCCAGCATGGCTCTTTGTATTGACCCCAAACAGTCCAACCCAGTTTTGAATAAATTGATAATAATTATTATCATGATAGTCAAATATCAGGTCAACTTAAGTACAAAAGAAGGGGACCAGCACAAGGATCAAAAACATATGCAGAGCCAAGTACAAACACTAACATCTTGGATTATTAATAGATAAATCGGATAGGAAGAATCAAGATTTATCCACACTTACAGCAAACATTCATATTATTTTATGAGGAGCTTCCAGGAATTCCAATATGTCCAAAACAGCTAAGACATCTCTAATCAGTAAAATTCATACACAATATGGTCCGCACTCTCTAAACACCACAAAAGGATAAACCAAAATGTCACCGCTATGTAGTTTCATTTATAAAATCAATTTTCATCTCCTAGGAATACAAACATTTGCGTTAAGTGTACTTTGGGTAATGATATTTTTACTCTCCCAAAAATGACACCGAACATGAAGTTAATTTCCATAGAACTTATGAAAAGAACGATTCTTCTCCTCAGTAAATCATTCAACCATACCTCGTGAATAAAATATGCTTTTAAGAGAGGGACAAAAACAGGGCAAATCAAAATTATTCAAGAATCGAGCATCAAACAACAGGCAAACATCAAATATAACAACGATATTACTAGCCTTGTTACGCAAACTAGTGCACATGAATTTATGCATGGCAACATGTGCATGAAAATGTGTAACCGATGATAAGAATGAAAACCCAAAAAGGAAAAAGAATGAAGAGAAAAAATGCTTCACATTACATGAATGGGCTCCTCAGATGGATGTGGAAGAGCTAAAGGCTGGACCAACAAAGCCAACTGCATCGCAGATGTCGACAGAAGATCTACAGTACATGGAATCTAACAAAATAAACAAAAGCGTCTGTTATTATTTGCAATATAACCTCATGGACAATGTCCTAAATAACATTGGTCATGAAGAAACTGATAAAAAAATTGAAATACAAAAGAAAATCGACACCAAATTCTAAAAGCAAGTTTAAATAAATAATGATGCCATTAGATATCTACCTGGTTTATAGTACACCTAATGTAACGTGGACTGCAATTCCCAGTGTCTTTGACTATATAGTCACTTGTTGCAGGCTTCGCCAAGACAGGATAAAATAAAGAATCAGGAAAAATTGCACCATAAACACGTTAACATGTTACGTCATAGGTGAATATATCACTTAATTAACAATTAGAGCATGTAATGTGAACAAGGACCATAGTACTAGACAAATAAAAAAATTGATTGAAGTGTCAATAAATAAATTAATGGATAAGTACAACTAACCAATATTACTACATACCGGAGGAGGGTTTGCCTGATTATCCTGACGGGTCTCATGCAAAATCACAGCTGAACTTGGGCTAAGGCGGGGAATCTGGTTGGGATCAATTTTTGATTGCCCTGTTTGACTCAAAGTCATAGATTGATTTGGAAGTGGGGGGCCTTGTGGCATACCAAACATCTGCTGCTGCTGCATCGGACCAGGGATGGGAGGAGGAGGACCCACCTACAGCAAACACTTGATTCAAGAGTGCAACTCAAAGCAACATAATCTTATTGTGCAATGCACAAAAATGAAGTGATTTTATTGAGTTGCAAAATTCAATAAACAGTCAAAGACAAGACAAAAGCTGGATTAGACTAAACTAGTTCACATGAACCCACTTAATGCTACTTTAGAATGGAAACCATCTATATAGATTAGGTCTACTCATGAAAATGAAGCAAGGCAGTATATTCGCTTGCATTGGTTAAACCTCAAAATGATATTCAATTTTGGTGCAGTCCTTTGTTCACTTACAAAGCAACAGACTAATGGCAGAAGAAGTTTCCTGTTACTCGCATACGCTTACAACTAGTAAAATCAATTATCTAACAAGTATTAAACAACTTCAGAAGCAACCACTTCCATTCGCATTCAATCATTAAATATTAAAAATGTAAGTAACAGAACAGTTGAATTAACTAAATCCAACTTCGATGGTGGAGGATCGAATCCATAATATAAAGGTCTTAAGTTCAGATCGCCTCACTTTCTTTCACAATGCTCAGGGCCAAGTTTGCCAACCGAGAGAGAGAGAGAGAGAGAGAGAGAGAGAGAGAGAGAGAGAGAGAGAGAGAGAGAGACTTCAAAACAAGCAAGTCTTGTTTCCTTCTTAGGTTTTGATTCAATCCTCCCCAAGTAGTAAGTACACGTAAGATTCATGCCTAAAGTAGTTACACAGAGAACTGTATCTCAATCCTTATGAAAAGCTGCCAGTCTTATGGATTATGTGTGCCTCAAACTAGTTGAGTGCTCTAACAGGCCCAAATACACAAGGGACTTATGTCAAGAAAAACTTTATTTAAAAAGTTGAATGAAATATATCTGGAATGAAACTCACTAATTTCTTTGTGTCTAGATAGAGCTATGCTCACAAAAGACGCACCTGCCCTCATATTTGTATGTTCTCTTTTTAATTTTTCTTCTTTTTCTTCCCACTTGCACCAAAACTCTACTACAACCTCATCAATCCATTTCTGTTTTCCATTCCCCTTTGTATATTTTGTTCTCTTCCATTTGTCGTTTTCTCCTGTTACTCATCCATCATCTATCAGACACCACATTTAGATCCATAATGACCACATAAGATGCTTTCTTAAATTAAATCCGAATTCTTGATTATTACGTCCAAGACAACATGAGGCTTCTCGTGAATAAAAAGATCTTTTCATGTGATTCCGTAAATCTTAGTATTTAGATGTTAAGAGATGGACGTAAATGTTGATTATGGTGAAGATTGGGTAGGAACAGAAGGCCGGTCACATTTTATGTCAGGATATCATGGGGGTGTTGATATTTGTAAAGAAAGTGGTCCTAGAGCAGTGATGGCAGTAGAGGTGTGGGATGTGGAATTTCCAACGGCAAAACATAGGTACCAGTGAGCTGCTTACAAATGGACAATGAACGCAAATTAGGCGGAAAACTACAAGGATATGCCCATCATCAACTTTTGTTTTTCACTAGAAGTGAGTGTTGTTGCCAAAAAAAGAGCATGAATATCCTATCACTGAGGTTTGTCGCAAACAGATGATGAGCTGTATTCTTAGCTTTTTTTTTTTACTCATGCCACTTCCTATCCCCTTAAATTCTCAATGCATAGCCAAGATGTAACCATATAACCGCTTTTGCAATTTATATGTAAAACATAATACAAGCAGTTAGAAAGTCTGGAGAGCAGCCAAAGAATCATTTCAACTACAATCACATAACACAACTGAAATCATATCTCAAAGTTTCTACATCGTGGTTACTCATGGTAAATATCAGGTAATGATAATGAAGATAAAATTACATATAATTATTTGTACTACACATTTCTGTATGAATGGCACACCATGGATAGAAAAGGCTAATATACAACTGAAACTTGGATTAGTACTCATATTAGCAGGGGAAGATATCACAGTGCTAGATCTAAAAATTAAAGCCTCGTAAGACTGGCAACAAAAGTAGTAGAACCGTAACCCTTTCACAAGTCTTTATTGGACCTCTAAACAACTTCAGCTGCAAAATCTCTAATGTTGAAGTCTAAAAAGGTTCAAAACTTCAAGAACTAAAAATCTGTAAAGCAGAATATAACTAAATAAAAGTCATTTCTTGAAAGTCATATTTTCAGACTCATCCATCACTAGTTTGATAACTCTCCAATTGCTTATTAAAAGAGCTCTTTGAAAGAAAATGCCAAATCTCTGTCCACCCAATTTTCAAAATATGCAACGAATGACTATTGATTGCATCCCGAGCTACAAATGAAGACCATTGCAATAGGTTTCAAACAGGTACTTTTATCTTTCAATCAGCCTATAAAGTCGATCATTTGTTGTTGAAGATTGTTGTTCTGAATACCCAAGTTTTTTAAAGTCAATGTCAAAACTTGACAGAGCTGAAGAGAATTCAAACAGGGAAAGATCTAACTATCACATAGATTAGATCAAGAAGGATACTGACTTCACCTACAGTGGAGTAGAGAAACCTGTGCAAAGCATGAAATTGAGCATAACAAGTCTGGGCACATAGCAATTTATGACATAGGCCCCGTTAAGTTGATTGTTTTTACACTATCTATACGGTGTTGAACAGTTTAATTTAGTCATTAAGTCAGAATGTGACATTTGGTTTAATAGTTGCAACAACCAGAAAATTAGCTTAACTGGCACCAGGAGGCATTATTTCCAAAAGCTAGAGTCAGATGCAGTTCAACACACCTTACATATAATCAGTCATCATTCACTCTAAATAACTAGCACAAGTCTTCAGGCTAGCACACATCGAAATAGAAAACTATCAAGAGAAACAATGAATCCTTCAAAGACAACAGTATCACAAGAAGACATATGTCAATTGAAAATTTCACCTGCTGAGGCTGTGGTGGCCACGTCTGCATCCCATAAGGAGAACCTGAAGACTGAGTCATGCCCGGTACCGGTGCTGAAAATGGCGATGAACCCGGAGGAGGTGGCATGTTTTGTGGTGGGCCTGAAAAAGGTGGAGCTTGTGGTGGGGTTGAAAATGATGGAGCGGGTTGCCCGATGGAAGATGATGCACCAGCAGGTGGGCTACCAAAGCTTGGACGCATTTGTAGAGGCTGAGAAGATGTCCCAGATGACAACATAGTTGGCGATTGTGGTGGTCCAACAGATGGCCTCGACATACTACCCATTGCAGGAGGGAACCGTGGCCCACCTTGTGCCATCCCTGGGGTAAATGCAGGTGGGCCATTACCAACTGGGCCACGGGCGCTCATTTGGGGCGGAGCAGAAGGACCTGATATTGGAGGTGACGATGAAATCGGGCCTGGACGAGGGCCAGTTCCAGGATGAGGGGGAGTAGCAGGTCCACCAATGGAAGATGGTAATGCCCCAGGTGGGGGAGGTCTAGATGCAAAGGGAGGAGGCTGAGAACCTGGTGGTGGGCCAGTGGGTCTAGAGGGCACCATATTTGGAGGCAATGTAGTTTGAGCAGGAGCACTGGGACCCAGAGAACCTCTCGGAAACACACCTTGTGGGGGTGGGCGTGGTTGGCTACCAGTAAAAGGTGGTGATACTTGGCTGAATGGTGAAATATTAGGTCTAGGGGCACTACCACCAAGATTACCCGATTGCTGCTGATTAGGCTGATTAATTTGCAAGTTTTGCATGTTATTAGCAAGTGCATTAGGGTTAAAATTCGGGGGGAAATTGCCCGGCCTAGGTCCTCCTGGAGTTGCCATCAGTTCAGCAAATCAGAAACTGATAATATTCAAAATCCCTGATCTTTAACAGAACCACTCTTTCTATATATTACCCCCAAATCCAGCCCAATCCAGTACAAATCTACATAGCAAAAACAACCCATAAAAAGAAGGTAAATCAAGAAACAATCTTTTTTGCCAAATCAAATAACATTCACAACAATAAAACCATAAACTGGATCATGAACATAACAAAACCTGTGATGGTAGCCGAAATTCCGGTCCGTTACAAATAAGAACCGACCGCTTTCCGGCTAGAAATCGATCTGCCACAAGACAAAACATGAGAAATGATTGCATTAAAAAAAATTTAAATAAATTTGCCGGTACTCTGAGCATTAACGAGTGGGAGGGAGATTTGGCGGTACCAGAATTCAGCAACGCAATGGTTGTTTGTACCTTTGGTGAGAAAGGGTTTAGAATCGATTAATATTTACGGATCGAAGCAGTGGTGTGGAGAGACATTAAAGAGGAAGAGAGGTATTTCAGAAAGATCGACGCAAAATTCACGTAATTTTCTAAATAGTTGAAAATCGTTGCTGCTGCTACTAATTTTTCATTAAATTTGGACATCGACTGATGACGTGTACGTCTGTGATTGGTGCAAAAGAGACATGTGACCTCGAAACAGCAATTTGTACACAATTTGAGTATGAAATATTAAAATGATTAAATTCATTTTTACCTTTATTCTATAGAATTAGTATAGTAACCAGTTTCACAATTCTTTAATTCCTCTTTATATTTTGATTTAATAAAAAATAACAAGAACTTTGGATTTTTAATATTTATTAGAACACCTCATCGATATAGGATATTATATATCTCTTGTTTATTATATTTGAAGAATAAGTAGGTTTTTGACCACATGTTTTATTTACATTCACTTTAGCAAATCTTATATAAAAAACCTAATTGTTGATTGTTGTAATATCCGTAATTTTTCAATTATTATTATATGAATTATAATTTTATTAATAGAAAAATATAATTTTAATTAGCCACATTTAATAGAATTTATGTTATGAATTTAGAAGGACTCAAACTTAATTAAAAGAATATGAAAGGTGAATGGTTATAATTTTTAATGTAAGAACTTAATTCTCAATCATAAATTCCAGAATTCAACTCTATAAATTGAAAATTTTCCTTTACAAACTTCACCCCATTTCTCTAAAAAATCGATTCAAGAATCGAGAATCAAGAGGATTAGAATAATCGTTTTAGTTCCTACGAGGATTAACGAGTAAATCAATTGAGGTGGAGATATTTCTATTCAAGTATTGTTTGTCATTATTAAATATTTCGTATATGTGTTTTCGTTTATGTGCAACGTGGAAAGAGGAAATCATATTAGTCGGAGAGTAAATAGGTGCAGGATCAAAAGAATCTCGGGGTAGCCCGCGATTATAAAGTAATTGGTGGTCGGAGGAAAATTATAAGAGGAAAAATTACATCTTTGAATATTTCACGATTACGCCTATTGAAGTATTTAATTATGACAAACGTGTCCCCACCTGGAGCGAGTTGAAAGCTCACCCCATTTTTATTAAAACTTTTCAGGTTGAGGAGCCCAAGCGAGGATTGGAGGCGGTGGATGCAAAATCAACGATTTTTATTTAATTTGAATTTTTAGGAAACCTTATTTATTAATTAATTTGAGTATTTACTGTTAATAGTTAGTATTTTAAATTTTTTAGAATAAATGTTTTGGTTTGAATTAAAGTACTTTTGTTTATTTGGAAATTCTTTTTGAATTATAGGCTATGTTTTATAAAATATGTTCTTTTATAAATCTTTTATTGAATTACTTGTATTTTTAAAAACCGGGTCGTTACAAATGGTTTCAGAGCAGGTCTACGGTTCTGTAGACTTGGAAAAAATATATCTTTTCAAATTTTAAAAGAAAATTATCTAGTGACATCCACCTCCGCCATATCTCGTCGGATTCCTCAAGGTACGCCATTTATTATGTCACCCTATTCATTTTATTCATTAAATATTTTATATTATCATATTTTAAAAGTACATTTTATAAATTTAAGTCATCATTTTTTTAAAAGCATTATTGCATGAGTACTTTCAATATTAGACAAGAATCCTCGTGTAAAAAAAAATGACATATTTTTTTCGAACTTTGGTAAGACAACAAATTTCGAGGACGAAATTTTTTGAAAGGTGGATAGTATGTAATATCCCGTAATTTTTCAATTATTATTATATGAATTATAATTTTATTAATCAGAAAAATATAATTTTAATTAGCCACATTTAATAGAATTTATGTTATGAATTTAGAAGGACTCAAACTTAATTAAAAGAATATGAAAGGTGAAGGGTTATAATTTTTAATGTAAGAACTTAATTCTCAATCATAAATTCCAGAATTCAACTCTATAAATTGAAAATTTTCCTTTACAAACTTCACCCCATTTCTCTAAAAAAATCAGATTCAAGAATCGAGAATCAAGAGGATTAGAATAATCATTTTAGTTCCTACGCGGATTAACAGAAATCAGTTGAGGTGGGGATATTTCTATTCAAGTATTGTTTGTCATTATTAAATATTTCGTATATGTGTTTTCGTTTATGTGCAACGTGGAAAGAGGAAATCATATTAGTCGGGGGGATTTGTAAATAGTGCAGGATCAAAAGAATCCTCGGGGCCCGCAGATTATTATAAAAAGCGCCGGTCGGAGGAAAATTATAGAGGAAAAATTACATGTTGAATATTTACGATTACGCCTATTGAAGTATTTAATTATGACAAACGTGTCCCCACGGAGCGAGTTGAAAGCTCACCCCATTTTTATTAAAACTTTTCAGGTTGAGGAGCCCGAGCGAGGATTGGAGGCGGTGGATGCAAAATCAACGATTTTTATTTAATTTGAATTTTTAGGAAACCTTATTTATTAATTAATTTGAGTATTTACTGTTAATAGTTAGTATTTTAAATTTTTTAGAATAAATGTTTTGGTTTGAATTAAAGTACTTTTGTTTATTTGGAAATTCTTTTTGAATTATAGGCTATGTTTTATAAATTATGTTCTTTAATAAATCTTTTATTGAATTACTTGTATTTTTAAAAACCGGGTCGTTACAATTGTCATGGAAGAAAATTGAAATAATTCAAATTTGGATGTGAAACATATATTCCAAGGTTTAACTGAATCTGAAAACATGTGCAAGACATGATGAGGGGTAAAAATGTAATTTAAAATATTTAATTCTTTATTTCATGACTTTTATTATTATTATTTGGCCTATAAAAATTAATATGCAAGTCGGCCCATTAAAAAGGCCACGAGGGTCAGATCACTCTAATAGGGCCATACAGCCAACTGTCTTTGGTATAAATAGCCCTCGTCTTAATTAACTTTTCATAAAGTACAAGTTTAATGCTGATTAATCTTGCGCTCTGGAATTCTCTTCTATGAGTTACTGACTTAAGCATCAGAGGTGCTTCCCCGAGATAACCATGGGACCCTTCTAACCTATTTGCGTGTTGCAGGTTGGTTCCCTCCTTGTGGCTTATTCAATAATCGGAGTCAGATACCTTATCTCAGAATACATCGACTCGAAGTGAGTTGTACGAATTTTGACAGCATCATACATCAATTACTGTGTAGTGTTGGGTATACATTATGTTAATGTGGTAAGTGTAATTTGTCATATTTTTATTATAGGTCTGAATCAAAATAAAGTTGAGCGAAATTTTTAATCTCAAACGTCCACAGATAATAAATTCATTTATTTCATTAGTTCATTTGCACACTATGATCCTCCATTTTAGCACTGAATCCATTAGGGCTCCTTATTTGGAAATTATTGACTTTTTATTTTTCGCTTACTTACTTTGAAAAATGTTTCCAATGATTTAAGAAATAATATTCTATTCCTTTAATTTAACAAAAATATAAAGCACAAATGATGACAATTCATTTAGGTATGTTTGAATTGATGGATTTGAGGTTAACGATTTGACAATATGTTTCAGATGACAAAAATTCATTTAGGTATGCCGCCTTAGTATAATGATAAATTCATTGAGTTTATTTGATTAATTTTATGTTACCATATATTTCAATTCTCAAGCTCTTAATTACAACTATTTTTTTAGTTATTGTGGTGGATTTAATATCATCTAATATTGAGTCACTTGTTCATATCATCCCTCAAATCCACATAGTTCCATCCAAAAATAACCTAATTATTTTTAAGAAAAAAAAATGAACCATGTATATTTCATTTGCATAGTCAAATAATTTTATATTAATAAAATATGTTACTGGATTATATTAGGAAATTAAGGACCGAAATAAACTCATGACAATAGTGATGTGAGAAAAATAAAGGTAAAATGACACGAATATTATATGTGAAAAACCCCCAAAATAAATTTGGGGTAAAAATCATGGACAAATGTAGGAGCAATTCACTATAAAAATAGAGATTACAACAACTTCTCTCTAAATACAAGAAGAGAACAATATCACTCTCTCTTTCTTGATATAGAAGAAACTAAACACTATTAAATGAGGAAAATTTAGCAAAATCAAAATAAGAACTCTAATATTTGCTTGGGAAATTTCTCCCATTTATATGCAAAATTACTTCACTATTTCACTTAATAATTTCAAGTTGGTTGCATATTTAAATAAACTCATTTATCAAAAATGGATTGCTAGGAAATTTCTCCCATTTTGACAAAAAACAATTGTTGAACACAAAAGTTTTTACCATTTCCACAATCTCCCACTTAAAAAACTTTTGTAACTCTTTCGTCATTCTTGATATTTATGTTGCTTATGTCTCTGTTAGGCCACACGAGGATCTACACCATTCAAACTTGTCAGTGTTGATTGGTTTGGTCATGCAATCTGCTAGGTTTTCATCAGTATGGATCTTTTGCATATCCACACTTCCACTTTCCACCATTTCTCAAACAGAGTGACGCTGAACTCCTATGTGTTTTATCCGTGAGTGCAAGGCTAGATTTCTTACAATGTACAAGGTGCTCTGACTGTCACAAAATAGAATAATCTTTTCTTGTTTGTGCCCGAGCTCCTCCAATAACCTTTGTATCCAAACTGCTTCCTTGCAAGCTTGTGTAGCTGCCATATATTTTTCTTGATTGTAGCGAGCTACAACGATCTGCGATTTTGAAACCCAGCTTATAGATCTTTCTGCAAGTGTAAACACATAGCCCGTAGTGGATTTTCTTTTATCAAGATCACTAGAAAAATATGAATCCACATAACCCATGATAGTAATATCTGATCCTCCATAACATAAAGCAGCATCAGAGGTCTTCTTGTTGACAGAAAGACTCAAATTCATCACTTGTATATTCTCCTCCATTATTAATCCTTAGACACTTGATATTTTTCCCAGATTCAAGTTCTATCTGAGCTTTGTAAACTTTGAAGATGAAAATACATTGGCCTTCCTTTTGATAGGATATACCCAACATCTCCTTAAGTAACCATCAATGAAAGATACAAAGTATTTTGCCCCTCCTAAGGATGATAACGGTGTTTGCCAAACATTAGAGTGAAACAACTCTAAGATGCCCTTACTCTTAGATGTTGATCTGCCGAACTTTAATTTGTATTGCTTACTTGTAACACAATGCTCACAAAACAGTAAAGATACATTTTTAAGACCAGGTAGTAGCTTCTGTTCAAAGAGAATCTTCAACCCTTTTTTTGGCATGTGACCAGGTTTGTGATGCCACATTATCGTTGATTCTTCAACTGCAACATAAGTTTCTCTTCCTTGCATTGTCTCACTTTTAAGCATATACAAATTCGCAACGAGTTTCTCCGTCTTCATTACTACAACCGCTCCTTTCACATTCTTCATGATTCCACCCTCAATACGGGTTTTACATCCAACATCATCCAATTGTCCCAAGGACAAAAGATTCTTTCGTAGGCCATTCACAAGCCGTACCTTCTGAATGGTGCGAACAGTACCATTAAATATTTTTATTTTGATAGTACGAATACCACTAATATCTAAGGCATGTTCATTCCCCTTAAATACAGATCCTCTAGAGTTTGGTTCATATTTGTGAAACCATTCCCTCTGGGAGGTCATGTGCCAGGTTGCTCCTGAGTCAAAAAGCCATATATCAAAAAATAGTTTTCTGCCTTCAGCATTAGTTGTTGCTTCGTCGTATAAAACTTATCCATCATCAGAGGTACTTGCAACATTCCCTTAAGTATTTGATGACTCAGAGTCGACACTCTTCTTACTCCAACAATCCTTCTTGAAGTGTCCTTTTTTTGCCACAGTTGTAGCACTTGATGTTTTTTTTACTCCTGGATTTTGATCTATTATGATTTTTGACTCCCACTTGAGCCATGTTCCGTGGATCTTCCTCTCATCACCGCCAAAGTTTCCGCTTGCTATGAACTTGCTTGTATGTCCTCCTTATTTCTGCGCCTGCTCTCTTCTTCTAATATAGAGGCTAGAATTTCATCGAAGACAAGATAGTTCGAAACAATGTTGTTCGTCAAGTTGATGATGAGTTGATCGTACGAATCTGGTAAACTTTGAAGTAAAAGTTCTGCATGTTCAATAAATTCTATTTTGTAACCCATTGAGGTGAGTTACAACAATAATGTATTCAAGGTATTGATATGGTCAGTCTCCGAAGTGGTTTCCGCCATAGAAAGAGTATACACTTTTCTTTTTAAGAAAATCTTGTTTTGAAGTGACTTGTCCTCGTACAATTTTGTTAGAGTATCACATAGGGGAGTCAATCGTGTCGTGTTTCGTGTTCGTGGGTCGCGTTTTTACACATGTATTACAGGTGACACGAACCCAAACCCAACCCGTTTAATTATTCGCGTCAAGATGCACGACCGAACATAACCCGTTTATAACACGGGTAACCCGACCCGACACGAAAAACCTGTTTAATTTAAACTTGACAGAAAAAAATTAAAAAAAATCAGAAAAAATTGAAATTACAAATAAAAAATACATTAAATATTAAAAATTATTAAAAAAATGCATTTAATAATTTTTCCATCATCATATAACCAACTAAAACATCACAAAATATTAAAATAATATATCACTATAAAATTAAATGGGTTACATAGGTCAATTGTGTCGACCCACCGGTCGACCTGACCTGACCTATTTATTTTCCGTGTTAACCGTGTCCGACCCGATTTTGACCCGAACCTGTTAAGGGTTGTACCTGTACCTGCTAAATTCGTGTTAGGTTCGTGTCGGGTTATCGTGTCGTGTCACAAATTGACGCCCCTAGTATCACATATCTCCCTTGTTGTTTTCTATTATGCCACACTGCATAATACTCCATCGGCTAGTGCTAAGTGCCTATCATCAATTACATTGCCCTCCATCTCGTTCCACTTGACATCATCAGTAATATTTGCGGGTCTGTCTCCAATTGCCGCCAAGCAATTGCCTTTCCTCAAAATTGCCTTAATCTTCATTTTCCACAATAAGAAATTATTCCCATTGAACTTCTCAACATCGAACTTTATTGTCATTTTGTTCACACCGGATTGATTTTCACTTAAATCAAATTTCATTATTCACGTGAATAATGCGTGAATGATAACCACCGCGAACAGTAACCCCTAAACAAATGGCTCTGATACCACTGTTAGGAAATTACGGACCGGAACAAACCCATAATAATAGTGATGTGAGAAAAATAAAGGTAAAATGACACGAATATTTATACGTAGAAAACCCCCAAACAAATTTGAGGTAAAAACCACAGGCAAGTATAGGAACAATTCACTATAAAAATAGAGATTACAACACCTTCGCTCTAAATACAAGAAGAGAACAATAACACACACTCTCTCTCTCTCTCCCCCTCTTGAAATAGAAGAAACTAACACACTATTAAATGAGGAAAATACTTAGCAAATTGAGAGATATGAACTCTGATATTTGCTTGGGATGATTTTTGGTTATGCCCAAATAACCCAATTTATAGGCAAAATTACTTCACTATTTCACCTAGTAATTTCAAGTTGGTTGCACATTTAAATCTTTCACACTCAGTTGTCAAAAATGGATTGCTTGAAAATTTCTTCCATTTTGACAAAGTAGCCAAGAATTGTTGAACACAAAAGTTGCTTTACCATTTCCACAAATTAATCAGATAATACATTTATGTAACACCAATTAAGCATGTTAATGGATATAATTCAAATCCATATTTATTAAATAGAGAGTCTGGTCTATAATTTTTGATAGATTTAGGTTGGGCCTAAATAACCTAGAATTTAAATCAGTTACTAACTTATTAAGTTTGAGATTTTGTTTCAAAAAACAAATTTGAGATTTAATACACATGTAGACATAATTTGAAAAGATCTATCACTAATTTTTTGTTTAATCACAATTATGACCTATTGATTAATTAGCATTTCATATCTAGCTATGTGGCCTAACATTAATTTAGTAAATGAGACTTAATGGTATTTTCTTTTATATGACGACTTGTCTGGTACTAGGTTGGCTAAATTATCATTAATGCACAAAAGTTAGAGGGCCATGAGCATGAATGATAATTGAATTTGGGCAGGTCTAAACCCAAATCCTCACCCATCTCATTAGGAGTGGAACTTAAAAATTATAATGAGCTTGGAGCGTGTTTGATTTTTGATTTTTTGGTTTTCTAAATTGATTCTATTTATTATTTTTATGTTTTCTAATATTAATTATTACAAAGATTTCTATAATATCAAGTTTAGAAAAATATATATTTTAAAGTTTTATATTTTTTAAATATATATATTCCAAATATCATGTCTAGCGAATTTAATGGGTTTAAAATATCAAGTTCAGACCCTATAAAAAATATTATTTAGCGGTGGTTTTTTTTGGCTTTTAGCGAAACTGCCACAAACATGTTTCGCAGCAGTCTGCTAACCGCCATCTATACGTATGTTGCGATATATAGCGGCAGTTTTTTGAAACCACTAAAAATGTGCGATTGAACAATATAGTCTTCAAATAATAGTTTTAGAGAATTTATATAGTGGCAGTTGAAAACCGCCGCAAAATGAAGACATTAGTGTCGTTTTGCCACATTAACTATGGCGCTTACAAACTACCGCAAATTAACGGAAACCTTTTCAGTTTTTAGCGGCATTTACTTGAACCGCTAGGAATTACAAAAAAATATATTTATTTTATTGCAATTTTGATAACATTTGCTAAAATACATCTTTAAAATCCATTGTTTTTTCACCACCATCAATTATTTAAATAAATTTGGTCACGATTTTTATTTCGCATTCAACGATATTTTTCAACAACCACTAAATTTGTCATATAGATATTTTATATTTTTCTTTCTTTTTATAATTGGTAAATAATATTATATATTTTTTTCTAAACATGTACATCATATTGTAATTGTAAATATACCTTGTAAACACATTGAATCTTAGAAAATTAATTATCATTCAAACTTGTCCAATAATATTATCCAACTTTTTAAAAGACTTATCATTCAACATCAAGTCCAACATCACATTACAATGATTGGAAATCAACTACAAAAGTATATATTCCTTAATATAATATCAATATCGCAATATCATGAAGGAGAATGATCATTCACATCATGATTAGAGGATGAATATTGTCCTTTGTTCCCCGTTGAAGGTTGATGAACACTTCCTTCATCTGGTGGTACCTGCAATTGAAACCAATATATTGATATTATTCCTTATACAAAATTATTAAAATCACAAATTTTCCATCAACAAATATATCTCATAAACCCACAAACTTTCCTCAAATCAATAATCTTCTGCCAATTGTTTATTTAGGTTGACTAATAATATCATAACAATCTGAGTATGTCTACCCCAAACATCAAACCTTTTCAATTAATTGTCTCCACCTCAAATGCAATCTAATCACATTATTTAACAATATAACATTAGCATACCACGGAAAATAGTTTATAATTTTTCTATAACACAAAAAAATAAATATAATATGTAAAAGTACATACCACTTCAAATGTTCGGTTCAGCCAATTAGTGAACTATTCAGGCACTTTTCCTAATGCATTCACTGTAACTAGAGCCCCACCCAAAGTCTTTTTCATATCTTCCATTTGAAGATTTTGAGCTTCAACTTTATGATTTTGAGCTTCCAATTTAGATTTAGTTGCAGCCAGCTCCTTCTCCATACTAGCCACGTAGTCTCTCATTTGACAATCATTAGAGAATGATTGCATCATATTTATTGTTGAAGTATTACCTCTGAATACAGTAGATGGACATAGTCCAAAACCTAACCCACAAACTCGTCCATGGTACTCTTTTCCAAAAACCTTCCCAAGTGCATCATCATGTGAAACAAATTGAGAGTCGAAATTCGAGCTTTGACTTATTTCACGAATAATTTGTTCATATTAGAAAAGTGTAAATTAACTCAAAAGTTTAATGAACCCTCTCCTTAAATTAACTCAGAAGTTCAAATCCAAAACCAAATTCTTACGAATCTTTGCACAATAAATCTCAAACATTAATGAACTCTTTCCTTATAATCTTGACATGTGATCACACTAAGTTTGGATGAAATGCTTCTCAATTCAATAGTAGTTTGAGATTGGACTTGAATGTTAATTGGCCAATTTTGATAATAGTTATATGTGTGTGTGTGTGTGTGCAAATTTGATCATGATCATTTTACTATTAACCCTAATATATGAAGAAAAAGAGAATCCTTCTAAAAAAAATGAAGAGGAAGAGAAGGAATGAGAGGGAAAGTATCATTAGTCCACTGCATAGGTCATATTTGGGATCCAGGATTGAAAATAATAATCACATTGGTCAATTGTTTGGCTTCATGGACCTAGGCCCGAGTAGATAAGGCCAGCGCGTGAAGTATCCCCGAAATTATTGGATTAGATGTCGAAGCCCACCCATATTATTGTGCAATCCTACCTTGGGCCATTATCCAACTATAGTTGATTTGTCACTTTTGCCACTTGTAGACTTTTTTTTTCATCATCTCCTTTTCCTAAACTTCAATTGGGGGGATTTTGGACGTTAGTAATATTTATCATACTTAATCATTAATGTTAAATAAAATTTTGTTATTCAACTCAAATAACGAAGGATTTGTTTATTTGATTAGATGGATATAAGATGATTGATAAAAAAAATTGATGAATAGAGGCATAAAGTATACTTTATTGGATGAGAGAAATTTTGGGATACATGTATAGGATAGAGAATAATCTTTTTTGTTCAAAGTTTTAACAAACTTATTTTATACCCAAAATGGCAAATATACCCTTAATGAAGTGGACTTCACTCTTGCCCAACTCCCACATTTCCTATTTCACGCAATAATTTCAAAACAAATTAAATTTGTCTGTAATATATCGTAAAAATATTTTTAAAATTATAATTTCCCAATGTTGAAGAATGTGAGAAAAAATAGTAGAGAACATGGATGTTTCACGACATATATCGTGAAAATGAAAAATAGTAAATAACAAGAATGTTACACTGCAAATCGTGAAAATAAAAAATAATGAAGAATAAGGATGTTACACGGCATATCGTGGAAATAAGAGGAAGTGAAAAACAAGGATGTTTTATGACATATACCGTGAAAATAAAAATCTAATAAAGAATGGGGATATTTTGTTTTGTGTATTTTTGTTAGTATTTTGTGTGACTATTTTGTTTTGATTTTTATGTTTTTAGTAGTGTATTTTGTGTTTTTGCTTGTGCGTGTTTTGTCGTTGAGTTCGTGTGTTATGTTTATTTTTAGTGAAAAAGTGCAGAACAAAACCATGATTGAACGAGAATATGGTTGAGGGTTAGTTGTGGTGAGCGATCAACAAACGAGTAGAAGAAAACACTGCGAACGGATAGCGAACAACTGTTCACACGAAAAAGAGAGGGAACGGTCGTTCACCTGTCATTCAAAGAAAAAAAGAGGTGGAACGGCCGTCCAGTGGCCATTCACGAGGAAGAAAGAGGGGGAATGGTCGTTCTCTGGCTGTTCGTTGTCCGTTCGCAGACCGTTCATCGAGATTTGATGTGATTCTTCCAATTTTTCTTAGGACTTGGACTCTCCCAGGTTGTTAGGCGGCCCTCGGGCTATAAAAGAGGAGTCTAGGCTTTAGATTTCCATTATTCAAGCTAGAAACAACATTTTGATTTCTCTCTTTCTCTTTTCTCCCTTCTTCACGTGACTTTTAGGGTTTTCTTTGGAAATCTCCTTACAACTTGAAAAAGTGTAATTCTTCTCCACTTTTGTTTATCTATTTGATTTTCTTTTGATATTAATTGCTTCATTAGAATATTTGTTATTATTATCTCTGCTTAATTGAATTAATGTTTTTTTCATGATCTAATTCACTTGTTTTATGGTTAAGATGAGTTAAATCAAATAAACACGCATGAATATTGGTTGATTGATTGTGCCTTTCCTGATTGAATTGCTTTATTTTATTATTGATTGTTTGATCATTTTTTGATTATTTTAAGGGAATAATTGAGATCGAGGGATGATATTATTGTCGGACTAAATTCAATTAGGGTGTTAGATATGAATCAACAATATATTATCTAACTTGGTAAATTAATTGGGTAAATTAGATATAGCTAGACTTAATCTGTGAATATGATTTAGGTATAGTTTATATCTATTTTCTTGATTGTTTAATCGCATGATCAATTGATTGATATTCTGCCTGGTAATTTGAGGAGACGAATCTAAAACCCTTAATGTTTCTCCAGTCGTGTTTAATCCAAATTTTAGTTTGTTAGGTTTGATTATTAGTTTTTAGTAATTAATTTAATTATTTTCAAACCTTAAAAATTGGATTATAGTATTTGATATTTTTTCTTAATTGTGATACACAATAAGTATTTGACGACTAAGTTTTCCTTGAGAGACGACATTAACTTCCTACCCTACAATTGATCTCGTATTGTTGCGAGGATCACTAGATTAATTTAGGTGTTTGAACATGGTTAAGGCGCCATTGTCGGAGAAGGCTTTAGGCGTATAAACTATTGTGTTTATTTTTCATGTTTTTATATTAGGATTCTTTTTGTTTGGTTTTTGATTTTTAAGTTATTCCACTGGTGCATTTGATTTGATTTTATGGTTTTGTTTATGCAAGAACACGGAAATCTTGGACTAGATCTCGTGCCTTAGGTGGATGATATCCATTGAGTTGTGAAGCATACAAAGGACAAAGTCGACGATTCTTCCAAAAGTAACAAGAGCACTACGAAATATCAAGACCAAGTCCAAAAGAAGAATAAGAAGATCACGAACTAGGAATGGGTGACAATCAGAATATATACAACGAGGAGGCGCGTCACCCTTCAATGTGGGAGTATGCACGTCCAAGCATTTGGACTGTAACCTCTTGTATTACCTTGGGACAAGCAACATAGAATTATGAGCTAAAAAGCATACACTTCAATCAGTTGTCGTCTTTCTATGGGATGCCGAATGAAGATCCCGTTCATTTCATGCCAATAATACTTTCAAGGTGGTGAGAGATGTATTTCTTAATGACCCGCCATGATTCTCTCAGTTGCCCCCTTAAGCTAATGACGATAAAAGAGCGCTTTTTGGGAGAAAACCAAACATTTTACTGCTTTTCTTAAATAAAAATAATATTTGTGTGGTTGTTTTTGTTTTGTTCCCTTCATATTTTTAGGTTCTCATGCATTTCTCTCCATTCCTACCGTTGATTGGCATTAACATGTATTTAAGGGTAGTTTCGTTTATCCTTCTTCACTTTTTACTTCTTTTTGGTACAATGGGAACATTGCTTGAATTAAGTGTGGGGGAAATATTTGAACTTTTGACATGTTTGCTACCTTTGATTAGATTTGTGGGTTGATTATGCTAAAATATGACTTGTAAAAAATACATTAATTTGAGTTTGGCTATGATATTGTGTCATGAACTTGATACCAATTAGGAAATTTATTTGTTAGATTTTGATGATACCATGTAAAACTTAGACTAGGAAGTTGACACCCCATTTTCCTTGTAATTCTATGTTGTAATAGATAGGACAAAAAGAGCTGAGTGAAGTCAGCTATGTCGAAGAATGCAAGAAGTCAACTGCAGACTAGAGTGAAGACTCTGATGTGTGTGTCACTGAGTATGGCCAAGATGAAAGACAAGGACTCGACTGAAAGAGATCCGGCTGAGGAACAACTGTGTGAAGTATGAGGAAGTGTCAATCAAGTCAGTAAAAGAAGCCAAGTCTAATAGTTGAATTGACAGTTGAGTCATTCCCATATGATTGGAGCAGACTCGAGTCAAAGGAGTAAAGGCATCAGTCAAGTCAAGACAACTAACATTAATCTGTTGGAAGGAAGTCAAGGATATTACTCGATATAGTAATAAATCCAAGTTGCCAGGTCTTAAAGTGTTTGGCCCAGAAATATGCAAAAGGAATAAAACAATGGGAAACACTGGAGCATGTGGTCAGACCCTGTAAAGCTGCAGAGTCATTTAATACGAGGAAGGGTCAACATCACATCTCTGCAGATCAAGAAAAGACAAGCCAACGAACAAGAAGTGTCATTTGAAAATAGCCTATCTCTTCAACGGGCAAATTTTCAATGAGCACTATAAAAAGCTGAGGAAGCATTTGAGAAAAGGTAACGATTTACACGAACGAATCAAGCAATATTCAAGCAAGCATAACGTGCAATATTGTCAAAGCTTATCAAGAAATTCCTCAAGCCTAAAACTCGAAGGAACTCGATCCAACACACGTTATGAATAAAAGATTACTTCAACCAGTTGAAGAGGAAAAGTTTCAAGAACGAAAAGGGGTCTACTCTCCAAGTTGAAGGAGCTGTAGAGATGTTCAAGGTTAAACCAGGAGTTTCAAGTTTGTTGGAAGGTTGTGTGATCAATTCTAAAGACTTGAAGGGAGCTGAAGTAGTAAGGCAGCTGTCTTGTGAAGAAACTGAGTCGCAGGAGAAGCCAATTGTGTGATCAAGGCTGTCTCTAGACTTAGAACTGCTTTGTAACTTGATCTGTTACCCATTGGATTCCTCCAGGAGTTGGAGAAGAGTGGATTAGAGGTCGAACCACTATAAATTTGCTTGTGTCATTTACTTTCAGCAATTTACTTTCTTGCGTATATTTTCATATCTGCTGATAAGTTATATTGCTATCCAACTGATAATAACAAGTGCTAAAACAAGTGTTAAAAACGAGCTTGAAAATAACAAAGGGTGTTAAGTCTTCCGCTGTTAAAAACCAAATCACCTAAAAGTTAAGTGTTAGCTGACGCAACTAAGTTATACTATCAACGGCTCGGTCAGCGTCGTTGAGTGGGTAACTTTGCTGAAGAAAGCCAACCTAGTTGTCCCCCAAGGACCCAACTGATTTGAGTTTGCTCAGGATGGAGGCAGTAATTTGACCCCGCTGAGGGGTTTCAGCTATCATTAAAGTAAGATCTTTCAAACTTTCCCCCTCAACTGCTTTTCCCTTCTTCTCAACTGCAATCTTCTCAACTGCAGATTCCTTCAACTTTTCTTCTTTTAATTTCCTTAGGGACTCCTCTTCCCCCTTTTTGGCATCATCAAAGGAAAGAGGGACCCCAGGGAACATGCATACGAGCATGAAGTCGAGTATGCTTAGAGCTGAATTTTGTTTGGAGTCAGCTGTTGTATAAGCTGCTCAAAATTCTGAGCGAGTTGCCTTGGACTCGGCCGCCACCAACTTCATTTCAACCACGAGTAGGCTGAATTTGTCATTCATTGTGTTCTCAAGGCGCATAATTTCTTTTCTCTGGAATTCTTGTAACAGCTCCATTTCAGTCTTGAGAGACTCGTGTAGCCTTTCGATGTAAGCCTGCATCCTTTGTTTGATATTAGCGTTGTCAGCCATCCAGATGAGCATTCTGCCATATAATGCTTTGAAATAACGAACTTGTTCGAGTCGCATGGTAGATTGCTGTTGAGACCATTCCCTGATCCGTACTACTATCCCTCTCAAGTTAGCTGTAAGGGTAGCATCCCTGTTGTCCAGTCTTAAGTCGAGTGAGGCCTAATGTCTTTCAATCTTCTCAATCTCTTCACAGATTTTCTTGAAGACCTCACGAATCTCAACTATCTCACTTGATTCAGCTGCAGGCCACTCTTCATCAAAGTCGAATTCAGCTAGAACAATGGTGTCAGTGGGGATGATTGGATCTTCTCTTACAGTGAATCTTCGTTGTTGAGCGGCGGTCTCTTCTTCTAACTCTGGTAGGATTTGTGTGAAAGGAAACATCTCCTGAAAGGCATCATCGCGCACATATGGGATGGTTTGCGAGGTTTGTGCCTGCGATGATGGAGCTGGTGTAGTCGTTTCTGCTGCAGCTGTGGGAGCCTGCACAGTTGACTCGATTTCAGCTGGGGGTTTGAGATTGCTTTACCCAGCTGACTGAGCCTCAGCTGTCTTAACAACGTCTTTGGTCTCAGTAGATTTTTCTAAATGAAGTACCTGGTCCTCTGCTGCATCATCAGCGTCATCGGATGATGATGAGACCTGTGGGCTTGGCTCATCATCGAAATTAAATTTTTGACGAACCGCTTTGTCGCATAGCTGGCTCTTAGTTTTGAGAACATTCTCAGCTGGGTCCGTAGGATTTGCAATCGGAGTGGACTCAGCTTCATCTTCTGACCCCAAGAATGATACATCAAGGTTCTCCTGGGAGTCATGAAGTGCGCTTATATCCTTTTCTATTTCAGCGCTTTGAACTGGAGGAATGTTCTGTATCTCTTGACCCTTACCTAGGGAAGTCTCAACGTCCCTTAGGCCTTCAATACCTCCAGCAGACTCAACTGCTACGAGGCCTTCAATGTTCCCTTCGACAGTCTCAACTGCCTTAGGGTCTTCTACATTCCCTTCGACAGTCGCAGCTGACTTAGGGTCTTCACCATGGCATCCATAGGAGTCTCAACTCCTTGGATTGCACTTTCACTGCCCAGAGTGTTAACTCCCAGGGCATCTCCATCCTGTGCCTCGATTGTAAGAACAGTGTCATTAGCATTCAAAGCAGTTTACACTTCAGCTAGGATAGACTCAACTGTCCGAGCTTCGTCAATGTCACTTTGATGTGGTTATTTTTCTATTTCCACTTCGCCTCCTTTCTGCAAGTTGGAGTTTTCCACAACATCCTCCAACCCTGCTGTGGTGGAGAGAGCTTCCCTCTCAGCTGGCGCACCAGCTGAGTGACTAACAGTGGGGTCACTCTGCTCCTGACTCGCGACCTTTTCCTTTGAGTGCTCAGCCGCTGGGGCAGGTGGTAAAACACCTTCTTCAGGGGTTGGCTCAACTTGGGTGCCCAAAATCCTAGTGTCATTGCCAGTGCCCTTGGATCCATCCTCCGATTGTACAGGGGACGTGGCTGCAGCGACGACTGAGGCAATGTGCTGTGCCATTCCTAGAGGATCGGTCTGCAGGAGAGATTGAGACGACTCTCCTGGTCCTTCAAACAATTGCTGCTCTTGCATTATCCTGGATTCCCTCAGAGTCTGCTGCATGTCTGACTTCTCTACTGCAATAGTGGGATCCTCATCACTTTCAGAGTACACATCGAGATATGTATGAGTGTGGTCGAGAGAACCAGTAAACTCGGACATCTTGGCTTTCTCAAGTGTTTGTGCTTCCTCGACTGCTTTTTCCTTTTCTTTCTCCCTGATGATGTGAAGAATATCCATGCAATTTTCTTCATCAAGGGCCTGTAGCACAGTGTTAACACCGAGAAATCGCAACAATTCCTCTTCTTCATCAATGAACTCAGGGTGAGCGAACTACACCCTTGAGTGATCAAGCTTCCATGCCCTCCACTCTCGTAGGCGTCTTTGGATGTCAGGATACAGTGGAGAGTACATGATTATATCGTCGTCATCATCATCTTCTTCTTCTTGTCTTCCTTTTTCAGGAATTGAAGGCAAGAGACTCTACTCCCCCTCCTCGCCTTCAGCAACATCAGTAGCAGGTGGAGAGACAACCTTTTCAACTGTAGGTTTAGTTGTCTCCACTGCTTTACTTCCCTCAACTGTCTCTCGTTCAGCTGTGTCTTCAGATGGTATCTGCTGCACATCATCAGCAGACTTAGTCGATTCATCAATTACTTCAGGAGACTGCTCTTCCTGAGTGTCAGTAGTCTCAACTTCTTTTGCTGGCTCGGTAGAAGATTCAGCCTTCTTCTTCTCAAGCTCAGATCGCTTGAACAATCTCTTCTTCCTCAGAGGAACTTCTGGTTCAGTATCCTCTGGTTCGTCAACAGTGAACACTGTTGGGTTTTTCTTGGAGGCAGCTGCCTTTCGCGTCTTGGCAGTCTTCTTCTTCCTTATGGCTGGAGAAGGGATTTGAGGTTCATTCTCAGCCTCTGCTGCAGGGGCAGGAGTCTCGGCTGTAGGGGCAAGGTGACTCGGCTTCTCGGGCAGATGACTCGGCTGCAGGGGCAGGTGCATCTTTTTTCTTAGCTGCAGGGGCAACCTTCTTCTTCGGAGCTGCAGGGGCAGCTTTCTTCTTTGGAGGAGAGGTAGCAACTGTGTCTTCGGGGTCAACTGATTCCCCCTCACTTGTATCAGTCCTCTTAGCATGGGCTCTCTTCTGGGCACCTGAGAGGTTTGCCCTAAACATCTTTTTGTTCACATGGAAGGGTTTGCCATGACGAAGAGCAATACCCTTCACTTCCAGCAGATGGCCAATCACAAGGCCATATCCGAGAGAACATCCAAAGGAACCATCTTCCTTGAAGGTCTTGTTCAAAACATTCAGCGGACTCTGACTTTGTAGAGCGAACTCACCCGAGTTAACCTTCTTGCCGGCATGATCGTAGCCATGACGATCAGCTTAGTCTTTGACAGCTGGTTGAAGCTGCCAAACTTCATATCTACGCATTTAGAGACGACATCCATCAACTTATGATAGTCGTCCTTCAACAATTTCTTATCAGCTGTGTAGACTACCTTAGTAGCACACTCAGGTTTGGCTACTTCTTTCCATGCAGCATCCAAGTCTACATCAGCTTCATGTATCTCTTTTATGCCTTCCGACGGCAACAAGCAGTGCTCAGCAAGGTCCTTAGCACTTATTATGATGTCCTTGCGGTGGACAGAAGACTTGATTCCTTCGTCCTGCACCTCCGTGTTGACATAGAACATCGCTACCTCCTCATTCTAACTGTGGGAATACTCCACGGTTAGAAAAGCCTTGAGGCCTGACTTTTCTAGCATCTCAGCGATTTTTAGAACAAGGGTTTCATCAGAACCCTGCTTCACCATTCCTTCAAAGTCAACTCGATGATCCTGAGTGGATTTGCTTGGAGAGCTTGACATAGTCGATCTTTGGTGCCATTTTCAGAGAGTTTTACCAATTAAAAACTGTAGAACGTGCTTGAGAATACTTAGGGTTTTCGAGAGAAAAGAGAACTTTGCTTTGCTTTTGCTTTGAAGATGAACAGTTTCAGTAGGGAAGAGAGAAGACTGAAAACCGTATATATAGGGGTTATGAAAGGACATGTCTTCGGATTTGAATTTTTGATCGAGATCAATGGCTCATATTAAGACATCAAAACCGCATTTAATTCCTCTCATTTAATGCGGCAACATTTATATCCAATCATATGCTTACTATGCAACTTTTTACTATACCCGTCATTATTACGCTGACGTCATCCTTAAAAATATTCCCTCTCATTTAAAACGACTGCGTTTTTGTCACTTAATTCATAAATGACTCAGCTTATATCAAATATGACTAAACTCTGCTCCTCTATTTTCATTAAGTAACTAAGCTGTCAGCTAACCTGATACAGCTGACTTTCCGATATGGCTGTTTCACTTGGCTGATATGTGAAACTTGCTCTTTTCTCATTTTCTCATTGACTATCTCTGCTGATTGAGTCTTCCGAGTGTTAGCTCAGCTCAATTAACCCTAGCTCATTCTTAAGTTCTTCAAATCTTGATTCACATAGGGGCTTAGTGAATATGTCAGCTAACTGCTTATCTGTTGAGATATATTCCAAAGTGATGTCTTTTTTTTCAACATGATCTCTTATAAAATGATACCTGACATCAATGTGCTTTGTTCTTGAATGCAACACAGGATTCTGAGTGATTGCAATAGCACTAGTGTTATCACACATAATTGGAATCTCTTTTTCTTCAATCTCATAGTCTCTCGATTCTTTGTCTCATCCATAAGACTTGGGCACAACATCGCATGACTATGCCTATGTACTCTGCTCTTGACTATGGATGTGGCGATTGAGTTTTGCTTCTTGCTAAACAAGGAAACCAATCTATTTCCAAGCATTTGACATGTACCCGAAGTACTCTTCCTGTCAACTCTACATCCATCATAGTCTGAGTCTGAGTAACCAATAAGCTTGAATCCTCCTTCCTTTGGATACCATAAGCCAACTTCCTGGCATCCCTTCAAATACCATAGGATTCTCTTAGCTGCAGTCATGTGGCTCTCCTTTGATGCAGATTGAAATCTTGCACATACACCTACTGCAAAGGTGATGTCTGGCTTGCTGGCTGTTAAGTAGAGCAATGATCCAATAAGTGCTCTATATCTGGTTTGATCTCTGACCTTGCCATCCGCATCCATGTCCATCTTGGTGATGTGTTCATTGGTATTTTCACGAAGACTTCTCTTCCATATTAAATTTCTTCATTAAATCTCTGGTGTATTTTGTTTGACTTATGAAGGTTCCATCCTTCAATTGCTTGACTTGAAGTCCTAGGAAGAAAGTCAGCTCTCCTATCATGCTCATCTCAAATTTGCCTTGCATGAGGTTTGAGAACTTATCACACAGCTCTTTATTTGTGGATCCAAAAATGATGTCATCCACATATATTTGAACAAGAAGTATACTATCTCCATCTTGAATTCTGAAGAGTGTTCTGTCCACTTTTCCTTTGGTGAATCCATTGTCAGTTAGAAATTGAGACAATGTATCATACCATGCTCTTGGTGCCTGTTTCAGCCCATATAAGGCTTTCTTGAGCTTGTACACCTTATCTCCAATAGTCTTCTGCTCAAAACCTGGAGGTTGTTCAACATAGACTTCTTCCTCTAGCAGTCCATTTATAAATGCACAATTCACATCCATTTGATACACAGTGAAGTTCTTACGTGCAGCATAGGCAAGAAATATCCTTATTGCTTCCAATCTTGCAACAGGAGCAAAGGTTTCATCAAAATCTATACCCTCTTCTTGTCAATATCCTTTGGCTACAAATCTTGCTTTGTTTCTCACCACAGATCCTTCCTCATTCATCTTGTTTCTGAAAACCCATTTTGTGCCAATAACATTTTGATGGGTTGGTCTTTGCACTAATTCCCATACCTTGTTTCTTTCAAATTGATTCAGCTCTTCTTGCATGGCTTGAATCCAATGTGTGTCATCCAATGCATGAGACACATCTTTTGGCTCTATTTGGAAATAAAACAAGTAAACATTGCTTCATGTTGTGCTATGGATCCGGTTCTTATGCCATCTCTTACATCTCCAATAACTAACTCTCGGTGGATGGTCTCTTAGCCATCTCACATCGAGTTGGAGAGCAGTTATTTGGATCCGATCGTCTCATGACTAAGTTGTCTTGAACAACTCTTTCATCTTCATTCAGCTGTAGACTTTCTAGCTGTCTTTGAGATTCAGCTAGTTCATCTTCATCCGTGTTGATTGCTCTTACTTCAGCTTCAACATGAGGACTCTTCTGCATAGTTGACTGATTCATCTTGTCAGCTAACTCTTCAATGTCTTCTCCATTCACATTAGGTTCATCAAAAACCACATGGATAGACTCTTCTGTGACCATATTCCTCTTGTTCAGTACTCTATAGGCTTTGCTCTCAGCTGAGTATCCCAAAAAGATACCTTCATTGGCTTTAGCATCAAAAGCCTTCAAATTATCCTTGCCATTGTTATGGATGAAACATTTGCATCCAAATATCCTGAAGTACCCAACATTTGGCTTTCTCCCTGTCCAAATCTCATAGGGAGTCTTGGTTAATTGCCTGTTAATCATGCATCTATTTTGAGTATAGCATGCTGTGTTGATGGCTTCAACCCAAAATCTCTTAGCAATCCAGCTTCACTAACATGGTCCTTGCAGCTTCCGTGAGAGTTCTGTTCCTTCTTTCAGCTACTCCATTCTGCTGTGGAGTTCTTGCCGCAGATAACTCATGAGCAATACGATTTTCAACACAATACTGAGTAATTATCCCAATGACAAACTCAGTTCCTCTATCAGACCTTATCTTTAGGCTCTATATGGGAAATAAAACAAGTGAACATAGCTTCATGCTGTGCTCTGGATCTGGTTCTTATGCCATCTCTAACATCTCCAATAACTAACTTTGGTGGATGGTCTCTCAGCCATCTCACATAAGGTTGGAGTAAGTCTGCTGGATTCATCCGTCTCGCAGCTGAGTTGTCTTGAACAGCTCTTTCATCTTCATTCAGTTGTAGACTTTCCAGCTGTCTTTGAGATTCAGCTATCTCATCTTCATCTGGGTTGATTGCTCTTACTTCAGCTTCAACATAAGGACTCTTCTGCATAGTTGGCTGATTCAACTTATCAGCTAACTCTTCAATGTCTTCTACATTTACATTAGGTTCATCAAAAACCACATGGATAGACTCTTCTGTAACCATAGTCCTCTTGTTCAGTACTCTATAGGCTCTACTCTCAGCTGAGTATCCCAAAAAGATACCTTCATAAGCTTTAGCATCAAAAGTCTTTAAATTATCTTTGCCATTGTTATGGATGAAACAATTACATCCAAATATCCTGAAATATCCAACATTTGGTTTTCTCCCTGTCCAAATTTCATAGGGAGTCTTAGCCAGTTTCTTGTTGATCATGTATCTATTTTGAGTATAGCATGCTGTGTTAATGGCTTCAACCCAAAATCGCTTAGGCAATCCAGCTTCAGCTAACATGGTCCTTGCAGCTTCCTAGAGTATTCCTTCTTTTAGCCACTCCATTCTGCTGTGGAGTTCTTGCAGCTGATAACTCACGAGCAATCCCTTTTCCAACACAATACTGAGTTATTATCCCATTAACAAACTCAGTTCCTCTGTCAGATCTTATTTTTACAATGGTTTGGCTCTTTTCATTTTGAACTCTTTTCATCAAGCTGAAGTAACTTCTGCAAAGTTTCCTTCTTTTTACACATGAAGATTGTCCATGTATATCTTGAATAGTCGTCTACCACCACTAAGGTGTATTTCTTTCCACTTATGTTGGCTGGTTCAACTGGACCAAATAAATCCATATGCAACAAATGTAATATCCTTGTTGAAAAAGGATTTGGCTTATCCTTGTTGAAAAAGGACTTGGCTGGTTCCACTTATGTTGGCTTCTTTTTACACATGAAGATTGTCCATGTATATCTTGAATAGTCGTCTACCACCACTAAGGTGTATTTCTTCCCACTTATGTTGGCTGGTTCAACTGGACCAAATAAATCCATATGCAACAAATGTAAGGTGTATTTCTTTCCACTAAGGTGTATTTCTTTCTTGTACACTGAGTCTGGCAATCCTTCTACAAGATTGTTGGTCCCAAAGGGGTGTGAGTGTAAGGTTTAGAAGGGGGGGGGTTGAATAAACCTTACCAACTTTTTGATTTAGTCTTTTTAAAAAATTCAGAGTTAATACTTCACAGCTGTGTCCTTGGTGGACAGCTAAGTTAGTTAATCGGTCGGTTAGTCACTCAACAGATTCGATGAGTTGTTGATAGAATAACTCAGCTGTTAGGACTAAAGACTTAGCTTAACTGTGGTTTGTTCTCAGCGGAAGACTTAACACCCTTAAATTTGGTTTAGTTTGATTTAATACTTCGTTTTAGCACTTAGAGATTATCAAGTGGATAGCAAATTTATCAGTGAGTTAAACAAATAAGATGCAGGAATTAAAGTCTTTGAAATATAAATGACACGATAAGTTTTTATAGAGGTTCGAAGATGGGGTAATTCTTCTACTCCTCTCTTCTCCAACTCCGGAGGGATCCACTAAGTATTGATCAATATACAAAGTGGTAAGTACCCGGATACAAGTCTTGATCACACGGTGACTTGATCCTTTGGGACTCGATCTGGAGATGCCTTGTCACGTAGCTGGCTTCTCATACAACTCAACTTCTTCACAGGCGCTTTGCGCTTTGCTACTACTACACCCACTTGCTCAAGCTTCTTGGATTTGATCACGAAGCCCTCCAAAAACTTGAGACTGGTTCGACCTTGAACCTTCCTACAATCCTCCTTGGAATGTAGACCCCTTGATTCTTCAAAAATTTCCTCTTCAACTGATTGAAGTTATCTTTCCTTCACAGGTGAGTGTTGGATTGATTTTCTTCGTAATGTAGGCTTGAGGATTAATCTTGAATGACTTGAGAATATTTTAGGTTACGGTTCAAATGTTTGCTTGAATGTTTGTGGTTCAGGTAACCAAGGTAACCCCTTCTCAAATAAACTCCTCAGCCTTTTATAGTGATCTTTCAAAAATCTGCCCGTTGAAGAGATATGCTTATTTTTGAAAGTCACTTGTAGTCGTTGGCTTGTCTTGTTGCAGTTCTTGGAATTTCCATTTCCTCGTGTGAATGATTCTTCAGCTTTTCAGTGTTCTGACACAGGTGCAGAGTGCAGTTTGAAAGACCAGAGTTCATTGCTGAAGAAGAAGAACTCTTCAGGTTTCTTGAGGTTGACACAATGCTGCAAGCCCTTGACGAGGATAATTGTATCAATATACTGTCGATTCGGAAAGAAAACGAACGGGCTAGAGCAGCTGAGGACATAGAAGCACGTGAGAAGGCCAGCATTTGCCCTCTCACTGGCACCACCGATCATACACATCCTCACCTTGACGTCCTATCAGAAAGTGAAGAGGATCTAGACCCTACTGCTGCCATAGAAGAGTTGCAACTGCAGCAAGCAATGCAAGAATCCAAAATCCTACATGAGCGAAGGATGATGGAGGGACCAAGGGAGTCCTCCAACTCACGGTGGAGATTGATCCTATGGGAGTGGTGCAAAGATATCGCCATGTTGTCGCCGCCACCACTTCCCCACTCATTCGGAGGAAGGTGTTAAGGGAAATGGCGATGAAACCGGGATTGTGGGGACCCCCGGTCAAGCCAACCCCTAATGAAGGTGTCTTACCACTTGCCCCAACGGCCTGAATACTCAATGGGGAACAGTAGGGAGTCCGAGACGAGTGACCCCATTCCAAGTCACTCACGGTGGTGAGCCACCCGAGGGGAAACTCCCTCCACTGCAAAGCAAGGTCGGAGGATCTTTGGCGGTGACTCCAAAATGAATCTCGGAGGCGAAGTGGAGAAGGAACAACAATCTGAATACACAACAAGTTGTCAGCGACGAGGCTCGCGATTAGTTAAGATCGTCTTACTGTGAAGTGCCAACTACTCTAGCAGCCAATGACGCCGCCGATGCGATGCGGTCGAGGCACATGAAGGAACCGCCCGGGAGTTAACACTCGGGCAATGAAAGTGCAATCCATGGAGTTGAGACTCCGGTGGATGCCACCTCGAAGACCCAAGAGGCAGTACCGACATGTCGAAGGGACTTTCAGGCCTCTAGCGATTGAGACCGCAAGAGGTAATGAAGGCCACGGGAGGTTGAGACTTCCGGGGTAAAGAAATCTGAAGCACAAAACATCCCTCATGCTATCATCGACCCATCCGAAAAGGAGATAAGTGCTCTTCATGATTCCCATGATAATCCCGATGTAACCTTTTGGGATCCGAAGGTGAAGATGAAGTCGAGTCAACCCCAATTGCCGATCCAAAAGACTCGGTACGGCCGAGGATGTTCTTCCAACCACGAGCAAGTCGACCTTAAGACTACTTGCCAAACATTTAACTTTGATGATGAGCCACCCATGGAAATCTCATCATCGTCCGATGACGCTCGATATGGCCGAGGACCGGTCAACTCATGTGGAAAAACCGGTGAGACCGAAGAAGCTATTAAGACAGTGAGGCTCGGCAAAAGTCGGGTCAACTTCACAAATAAACAATAAAACAAACAGAGTCAATCGCGCAGCTCCCCAAGCCGCTGAGAGGGATCGACTCCAGGAGACTTCACGAGCATAAGTTGTCATTGAGTAGATTCGGTTGCACGTGATGATCCTTTTGTAGAATCATTTCCCTTCTCTCGGAGGTACCGACCTCCCTGAAGAATCGCCTAGAGATCGAGAGCGCTTCCATAAACTCCGATATCGTTATTCCCACAGACACCATTGTTCCAATGAGACTATGACTTTGACGCTGCTTGGCGGCTAACCGAGGCAATGAATAACAGGTGAGGTTCGAGAAGTTTTCAAAGCCATATTTGCGAGAGATTGAAAAGATGGAGAGGCACCAGGCCTCCTTTGGACATGAGGGATAACGAGAGATGCAAACCTTCGCGTCTGCGAGGCATAATTGTCAGGATCGGGAATGGTGGCAACAACAGCAGACAATGTGCGTGGAACAAGCTCGATATTTCAGGACATTGTTCAACAAGTTGCTAGTCTGGCGGGCTGAGAATGATGATGCAAAGACAAGAATGCAAGAGCACATCGAACGAATGCATGAATCTCACACCACAGAGATACAACTGCTGCGTAAATATAATAAGAAAGAGCTCCTGCGCGTAGAGGAGAACATGGATCGAAAGTTCAGCCTTCTCATGGCCGAGATGAAGTTGGTAGCAACTGAATCCAACGCCACCCGCTCGTGAATTCCGTGCAGCATACTCCAAGACATAAGATATTGCGTAACTCAGCTATCAGCCGCTTAGACTTCATGCTTGCTAGCTTGTTTCCAGGGGTTCCTCTCTCCTTTGATGATGCCAAAAAGGGGGAAGAGGAATACCAAAAGGTGCTGAAGGGATCTGAAGCTGAAAAGGAGGATGCAGCTGTGAAGGGAAAGACAGTGAGGAAGTGAGAAGAGAGAAGAAAGGAAAATCTGTTGAGGGGGAAGGTTCGAAAGATGTGACCTTGATGATTGCTAAAACCCCCCAACAAGGTCTTGTCACAACTGATATCATCAGCAAACTCCCAGTGACTCTGCCACTCCAACACTCTGCAGTACCTATGGCTGAAAAGAGAAAGACAGTTGAAGCAGGGATGAAGGAAGTGGAAGGAAAGATGGATGCGAGTTATGAACATTTCGAAACAATATGGAGGCATTCCAACACACAAAGACACCTATGCCACCGGATGCCGGGCGAGCCAAGATCGTTGATGAATTCAAGACGCCGCATCTCAAGGTTACTTCGCAAATATGTCCATGGCTCAAGCCGGGATTTGTACTAGGAAAAAGGTCTCAAACTATGTGAAGAAGGCGAGCAGCAGCAGACTACTAGATCGCTCTGCTGGTCACTCGCTAGTCACTCATTGGGAAAAAGAAGGCCCCAAAGTACAATACACGCCGCAGGCGAGGGAGGAAGAAGCGATGGTGGAGGAAGAGGTTTGAGACCAGATCTCTCGCCCAAAAACATTGAGTACATAGATCCAGGCAAGAAAGGAGGGATCTATTGGGATTTGGATTTGACGAAGTAGCCAACCCGCAAGTGGCTAAGAACAATCCGAGTATGTGAAGAGAATTGAAGAGGAAAATAAAAGACAAACTCAGCTATGGGAGAAAAGACAAGAAAGACAGAGAAGAGATGAAGTCGCCGAGAAAGGCGTGATGAGAAAAAGAAGGCGGTCAAGATGAGAAAAAGAGAAAAAGGTCGGAAGATGACAGAGTCAAGAATATGAAAGAAGGAGGCAGCCTGAAGGAGATGAAGTGTTGCTGCCCACCCCTTCATGTATTTTACTATGTAAATACATTTTTATGTAAGTCTTTTGTACATCCAATAAAATTGTTCAATTTCTATACTTGTGTAGATATAGAACAACATAGTTACTTTAAATTCTGTTTATGCTCTGATACACTATGTAAACAATTGTTGTAAAGAACAAGAATGTTATGATCAATAAAAGATTGATTCTACGCATACATTCGTGATTCGCATTGTCTCGTGCACGTATCTTTTTTATTACTTTATTGTATGAATGTTTTAAGTTTTGGCATCATCAAAAAGGGGGAAATTGTTGGGAAATTAATTTTTAGATTTTGATGAATGCCATGTAAAACTTAGAATAGAAAGTTGGCACCCCATTTTTCCGTTGTAAATTGCATTGTAATAGATAGGGTGGTCGAGCCGAGTCAAGTCGCCTATGCCTCGAACATGCAAGAAGACAACTAGAGACTAGAAGGAAGACTCATTGCAAGGCAATTGAGTGTGGCAAGAAAGAGAAG
Organism: Rehmannia glutinosa; assembly: GCA_016081115.2. Taxonomy (NCBI): domain Eukaryota; kingdom Viridiplantae; phylum Streptophyta; class Magnoliopsida; order Lamiales; family Orobanchaceae; genus Rehmannia; species Rehmannia glutinosa. Next base: position 48,212,038 of record CM071934.1, read on the forward strand.
ACAGGGAACTCGATCAAGGTGCGGTGAGATACAATCGAGTGAAGTATAAGTCAAGTCAACTCAAGACAATCAAGTCTCAAGTTGAAATGACAGAAGAGTCATCCAATGATTGGAAGTCGACTCAAGTCAATCGGGAAGTTAAGAAAATGCGGTCAAGTCGAGATAATCGAAAGAGATCCGTTGTACGTAAGTCAAGAAAATTACTTAAACAAGTAATACCTCCATCTTGCCTTTCTTGAAGTGCTCGGTCCCCCACAAGCGTGCAAAAGGAATAAACCAATGGGAAACATCGCACTGTGTCAAAACTCTGAAAAACTAAAGAATCATTCATACGAGGAAGTGACAATTCCAAGGACTGCAACAAGACAAGCCAACGACCACAAGTGTCTTTTAAAAATAAGCCTATCTCTTCAACAAGCAAATTTTTAAAAGATCACTATAAAAAGGTTGAGGAATCACTCCGAGAGAGAGGGTTACACGAACCACGAACATTCAAGCTAACATTCGAATGTAACCAAAAATATTCTCAAGTCATTCAAATTCAATCCTCAAGCCTACATTACGAAGGAAATCAATCCAACACTCACCTGTGAAGGAAAGACAACTTCTATCAGTTGAAGAGGAAACATTTGAAGAATCAAGGGGTCTACATTCCACGGAGGATTGTAGGAAGGTTCAAGGTGAACCAGTCTCAAGTTTTTGGAGGGCTTCGTGATCAAATCCAAGAAGCTTGAGCAAGTGGGCTATAGTAGCAAGGAAGCGCCTGTGAAGAAGCCGAGTCGTCACGAGAAGCCGGTTTGTGTGACCAAGGCATCTCGGATCGAGTCCCAAAGGATCAAGTCATTTGTGTGATCAAGACTTGTATCCGGACTATTAACCACTTTGTACACTCGATCAATACTTAGTGGATTCCTCCGGAGTTGGAGAAGAGAGGAGTAGAAGAATTACCCCATCTTCGAACCTCTATAAAAACTTATTGTGTCATTTACATTTCAAAGACTTTAATTTCTGCATATTACTTTTATATCTCATTTGATTAATTTTCTTTGTCAATTGATAATCAACCAAGTGCTAAAACTTTATATTAAAACAAACTTAACCAAATTCAAGGGTGTTAAGTCTTTCCAATAAAACATATCACAGTCGAGTTAAGTCTTTAGTCAAAACAAGCGAGTTATTCTATCAACGGCTCGGCCAGTGCATTTGAGTGACTAACTCACGATTAACTAACTTAGCATTTGTCCATCAAGGACTCAATTTGTGAAGTATTAACTCTGAACATTTTAAAAAGGACTAAATCAAAAAGTTGGTAAGGTTTATTCAACCCCCCTTCTAAATCTTACACTCACACCCCTTGGGACCTACAGTTTGCAGTTCCAAGACATTCCTATATTTCTTGGGTTATCAGCTCTCTGATATTCTACCCTTTGATGCTCAGCTCTCTTGGGTGGCCTGCCTATCTTCCCTTGATTTAGAGAGAGCTGAATGTCTTCTGGAGGTTTCACCCTTATTTCTTTTATAGTTCTTATTGAAGTACTTGTTGAATCTTTTAACCATTAGGGCAATCTCCTCCTGGTCTATGGCTTCCTTTGGTTCAACTCTCTTTCCATCCTTGACTACCAGTGCAACTGTCTTAGGTACAACTATTTCCTCTTGCTCTTTTCTTCTCAGCTCAAACTCGTAGGCTTTGAGGTCTGAGAATAGCTCATGGTTAGATGTTTTTGAGAGGTCCATGGAGTATCTCAGGGCCATAGTCTTCATTTCCCATTCAGCTGGAAGGCTCCTCAAGATCTTCATACACATTTCCTTTTGTGTGTATTCCTTCCCAAGAGCTGAAAGCTCATTTGTGATCTCAGTGAATCTGGCATCTAGTTGGTCCATGGATTCACCTGCAAACATTTTGAAATTTTCAAAATTTTGAACAACAACAAACAATTTATTTTCTTTAATTTGCTCTGATCCTTCACAAATTAAAGTTAGCTTATTCCAGATTTCTTTTGCTGTTTTGCAGGATTTGACTTTATTGAACATTGCTTTGTCCAAAGTCTTGTAAAGTATGTCCTTGGTCACATTGTCTAAGTTGTATCTCTTCCTATCATCATTAGTCCACTCAGTCTTTGGTTTTTCAACCATGGCTGGTCTTTCTTCAGCAACAACTTCTTCTCCTTCAGCTGCAACTGCTCTTTTTACAACCGTGTTCATTTTTAGTATTTGCAGTGGCCCATCCTCTATCACAAGCCACATTTCATCATGTAATGCAGATAGATGAGCCTAAATTCAATTAGGGGTTAGATATGAATCAACAATGTATTATCTAAGTTGATTAATTAATTGGATAAATTGTATCATGCTAGACTTAATCTGTGAATACGAGAGTTATTATGTTTAGGCTAGTTTATATCTATTTTCTTGATTGTTTAATCATATGATCAATTGATTGATATTCTGCTTGGTAATTTGAAGAAACAAATCTGAAGCCCTACACATTTCTCCACTCGTGTTTAATCCAAATTTTAGTTTGTTAGTTTTGAATATTCATTTTTAGTAATTAGTTTAATTATTTTCAAACCATAAAAATTAGATTATAGTGTTTAGGATTTTCTTTTCTGTTAATTTTGATATACAATAATTATTTGTCGGCTAAGTCTTCCAGGATTCTTGGGATTAACTTGTTATCCTATAATTGATCTCATACTCTTGCAAGGATCGCTAGATTAATTTAGGTGTTTAACGGTTGAACCTGTTTCACATATATATCGTGAAAATAAAAGGCAGTGAAAAACAATGATGTTATATGACATCGTGAAGGTATAAGATACACATATTGATATATGAACTTGTATGATCGTGCACATATCATGTATATATGCATCGTCTGAGACATATTTTTATGCAATAATTATTTTACACTGAAAACTTTGAATAGCCATGTTTTTTTTTATTTCTTGTCCGTTTAAGATGTATAATATATGAAATTATTTATCTCTCCGAGATCTACAATTTGACATAATATTATATACGTAAAAATAAAAATACAGATCCAAAAGCTTAGATGAGAATATTTTGCCAAGGAACAAGTTAAAGGTATTTTAGTCCTCATACCCTCTTTTGGTCTAGAAAATAGATTATTATCTCGTCTTGGAAAAAAAATATGTTTGCTATCCAAAATGAGTAGGTGAGGACATTTTCATGGATTGAAACTAAATTTGCATTGCCTAAAATAATATATTTCTTATTTTCCTTCCTTGTGCTAGACATAAGGGATTAAGTTCTATGGACATGTTTGTAAATTCAATACGCACCCATATTTAGTCCAAGGGCCTAACAATTCCATTAGATGGGGGAAAAGGGATTGCTCATCCCAAAAAATTGCAATTTGAGACTGGGCTCATCATCAAACATTGGGCCCGGAACATGACAAGTACACATGAGTTTACCTAAGATAAAATACTACGTTCCACCGAAGCCCACAAAGCAAACGCGTCCCAAATATCGTTATCCTAATTTGATCGAAACTATTTTAACAATTCATCAATAAATGCAAATGAGGCCATAAAGTATGATATTTCTCAACAATTATTATTATACTAGTACTTAAATGCTTACATAAATAATTGAATTTGAAATCAAAACATCCAAATCTTAGGACCTAACTATTAAACTAGAAGGGGCACAAAATTAGAGAAACTACAATAAATCAATGAAAAATAATTTAAGCAAACAAATAAGAAGATTTGATTTAATTGATCGAATCGAAAAGTGAGAGGTCAATTCATTCCTCTTGCATTAAATATATAATATTTCATTTTAATTGATGAATTTGAAGTCAGTAATTTGAAATCATTAAATAAAAGTATCCATTGAGTAAAACAAATATGATTAAAACATGATTTACATAACATTCTTTGGATAATTTCACTAGTTTAGAAAATCATGTCAGATTCCCATCTCATTGAGTTTTCCCCCATATTTTACTACTTGAGATATGTAAATCATGTTTGTTTTACTCAATCTCATTGAAAATATCAAATTTTAAATTTCTTACTATTCAATCTCAACCATATAATCTCAATTCTCACTCCTATATAATACTTTTTAACCCTATATTATATGAAAAGTCCTTGCTGTATTCACCATATACTCAATTTTAATCTTATGTTACATAAATGAGACCCACTATCACCAACCACATCCACATAAGCTATATTTCTAAATTTTTAAAGTGGATCACAATACTATCAATTTTATCCAATTATATTTTATTATTTTCCAACAATATCACTTTAAGTGGGCCTACCACTTACTTTTCATATATATATATATATATATATATACACACATATATATGATCAAATGAGACAACCACTTACCGTGAGACCGTAAGGACTAATCACATTTTTCAATAATTGTTTTAAGAAAAAACATACTAAACGAAACATATTTCAAACTTTTCACCCTGTAAATTTTACATCAAACTTTTTATATCACAAGTTTCAATAAAAAGTTTATCTCAATGAGATGAAAAATTACTTTACCAATTGGAATGAAAACCGTACAACTCTTAAGATTTTGGGAATTAAAGAAATTGAAGGATTCCATAAAAGAGACATCCGAGATAAATTCTCATTTGGATGTTTAACTATATTTTATTTTTTCTTATTCTTCACTACAACTTTTCCTAACCATATACACAATTGAAGTTAGTCGCTATCTTCGGCCAAATACAAAACCACCAGTGCCATCTCTTGCAATTTTCTTCCGCTACCATCATTTTCATCATTAGTGGAATGTCTAGGGGTGTTGATAATCCAGTTAACTAATCAAGCCGAATCAAAACCAAATTTTAAGCTCAGACTGAAACCAAACTGAAAAATTCAAATATCGTAAAAATTCAATTCGATATTTGATTGATCATTTTTAAGAAACTCGATCTTCGTTCCATTTTGGTTTTCGAGTTTATTTGTTTTGTTTTTCTTTTTATTTCTCAATATTAAATAACCTAAACAAGGTTATAAGGGACATGGTTGAAGGATGACATAAAACATAAGAGACGAGGAGAGAAGCATTGTAAATCATCAGAAAATCGAAACATGTTAGGAAATTAATTTTTAGATTTTGATGAATGCCATGTAAAACTTAGAATAGAAAGTTGGCACCCCATTTTTCTATTGTAAATTGCATTGTAATAGATAGGGCTGGTCGATCTGAGTCAAGTCAGCTATGCCTGAACATGCAAGAAGACAACTAGAGACTAGAAGGAAGATTCCGCTGCAAGGCAGCTGAGTGTGGCAAGGAAGAGAAGACAGGAACTCGACAGAAGGTGCAGCTGAGATACAACTGAGTGAAGTATCAGTCAAGACAACTCAAGACAACCAAATCTCTAGTTGAAGTGATAGAAGAGTCATCCAACGATTGGAAGCTGACTCGAAGTCAACTGGGGAAGTTAAGAAAATACAGTCAAGACAAGACAACTGAAAGAGATCCGTTGCACAGAAGTCAAGAGAATTACTTAAACAAGTAATACCTCCATACTGCCTTTCTTGAAGTGCTCAGTCCTAGAAGCGTGCAAAAGGAATAAACCAATGGGAACCACCGCTGTGTCGAACTCGAAAAAAGCTGAAGAATCATTCATACGAGGAAGTGGCAATTCCAAGGACTGCAACAAGACAAGCCAACGACCACAAGTGTCTTTTAAAAATAAACCTATCTCTTCAATGGGCAAATTTTTAAAAGATCACTTTAAAAGGCTGAGGAATCACTCTGAGAGAAGGTTACACCTGAACCACGAACATTCAAGCTAACATTTGAACTGTAATAAAAAATATTCTCAAGTCATTCAAATTCAATCCTCAAGCCTACATTACGAAGGAAATCAATCCAACACTCACATGTGAAGGAAAGACAACTTCTATTAGTTGAAGAGGAAACATTTGAAGAATCAAGGGGTCTACATTCCACGGAGGATTGTAGGAAGGTTCAAGGTCGAACCAGTCTCAAGTTTTTGGAGGGCTTCGTGATGAAATCCAAGAAGCTTGAGCAAGTGGGTCAGTAGTAGCACAGCAATTTGCCCCGTGAAGAAGAAGTTCGAGTCGCACGAGAAGCATTTGTGTGACCAAGGCATCTCAGATCGAGTCCCAAAGGATCAAGTCATTTGTGTGATCAAGACTTGTATACGGGACTGTTAACCACTCGTATATTGATCAATACTTAGTGGATTCCTCCCGGGAGTTGGAGAAGAGAGGAGTAGAAGAATTACCCCATCTTCGAACCTCTATACAAACTTATTGTGTCATTTACATTTCAGTACTTTAATTTCTGCATATTACTTTTATATCTACTGATAAATTTGCTATCCAATTGATAATCAACCAAGTGCTAAAACCTAGTATTAAAACAAACTTAACCAAATTCAAGGGTGTTAAGTCTTCCAATGAAAAACATATCACAATCGAGTTAAGTCTTTAGTCAAAAGCAGTGAGTTATTCTATCAACGGCTAGTCGAGTGCGTTGAGTGACTAACTCTATTTGATTAACTAACTTAGCTGTCCATCAAGGACTCAGCTATGAAGTATTAACTCTGAACATTTTAAAAAGAACTAAATCGAAAAGTTGGTAAGGTTTATTCAACCCCCCCTTCTAAACCTTACACTCACACCCCTTGGGACCTACAAGTGGTATCAGAACGGTTGGTTCATTGAGCCTTCCACACTGGTTACTGAACTAGATCTCCAAATTTTTCAAAGCTTGTTTTAGTACTTAATCTTTCAAAACTTTTTTTATTCAGCAAAGTTATTATCATGGAAGAAAATTTGACACGCATCCCTATGTTCACAATTGAAGAATTTGATGATTGGAAAATTCGTATGCAGGCTCATCTATCAGCATTACACGATGAGATGTGGATAGTGATAGAAGATGGGCCACTCCAAATCTTAAAAGTGAACATAACTGCAAGAAGAGCTGCTGCAGCTGAAGGAGAAGAGGATGCTGCTCCCAGACCAACGATGGTTGAAAAACCAAGAGCTGAATGGACAAATGATGATAGGAAAAGATATAACTTGGACAATGTGGCCAAGGACATTCTTTACAAAACTTTGGACAAAGCCATGTTCAACAAAGTCAAATCATGCAAAACGGCAAAAACAATCTGGGACAAGCTAACCTTGATTTGCGAAGGCTCAGAGCAAATCAAAGAAAATAAACTATCTGTTGTTGTACAAAAATTTGAAAACTTTAAGATGCTTGCAGGAGAAACCTTGGATCAACCTGGATGCTCGATTCGTAAATTACCAATGAACTATCTCCGCACTTGGAAAGGAATATACACAGAAGGAAATGTGTATGAAGATTCTAAGAAGTCTCCCAACTGAGTGGGATATGAAAGTCATGGCCATGAGACATTCCATGGACCTATCAAAAACATCCAACCATGAGCTATTCTCAGATCTCAAAGCCTACGAATTTGAGCTGAGAAGAAAAGACCAAGAGGAGACAAATTTGTGCCCAAAAAACAAGCTGCTCTAATTGTTAAGGATGGCAAGAGAGCTGAGGTCAAAGAAGTCATTGACCAAGAGGAAATTGCCCTGATGGTTAAAAGGTTCAACAAGTTCTTCAATAAGAATTACAAAAGAAGCAAAGGTGAATCCTACAGAAGACACTCAGCTCCCTCCAAGTCAAGGGAAGATAGACCACCCAAGAGAGCAGAGCATCAAAAAGTTGAATATCAAAGAGCTAACAATCCAAAGATGGAAAGAACTGATCAAAAAGTTGAAAATCTATGCTGGAATTGCAGGCAACCCGGTCACTATGCCATTGAATGCCCATATCCTGTAGTCAACAAATACAAGAATGAAGAGGAAAGAAAATCTTCAGGGAAAGAAGACAGGAAAAGAGAAAGGAATGTTGGCTGCAGAGATCGGGGCCGAGACTGATCAAGTCAAAAGACACAGCAGACTCGGAGAGTAGTGAAGCGACTACTAGTGACGAAGAAGAAGCCTTGATCCGTCTAATGGCTAAAGAACAAAACCAACCGACCAAGAAGATGAGGTACACTCTAACTCATCACACTCTCGGATACTAGTGACAAAGTGATTGTGACACACACACTTCATCACCCACCGATCTTTATGATTCATTAGGCAAAATGATGAAAGATTTTGAACACATTAAATCCTCACACACACTACTAAATGAGGAAAACAACCTACTTAAGAGCAAAACTCACGGTGACTAAGGAGCCGAGTACTCTAAGTCAAATAGCCGATGAGAATAAAAGTCTAAAAAGGTGAAAATGGTAAGTTAATAGCAGAGATAATGCTATAGAAAAGAGGGAGAATGACCTCAAAAATGTGATAGCCTCATTCACTAAGGCATCAAATCATTGGATGATCTTATTATGAGTCAAAGAGAATGTGGAGACAAGACAAAGCTTAGGATTTAATTCCTCTATGCTATGTCAAGTTTCAAAAGTGATTTTGGAAAAGGGATCTTCAAGCAATGAAGTATCTCTAATATCCAAAACTCCAAATGATGCACACACATTTATTCCAAAGCACAATCACAAGCAAACTGGCCTTGGTTATAAAGGAAAAGGAAAACAACCAGTTTAGTATACTGAGAGGACAGCTGAGAAGAAATCCCGAGTTCCTCGGCAAACTCCAAACGGGAGATATTCTGTAAGAAAGAAGAAAACATAGCTACCAAAAGTCCCAAATTCTATAAAAGAAACACATATGATGGGAATGGTAGAAAATACCCAAGCCAAGCTGATTGGAATAATGTGAACTATCAGCAAAGACCTATGGAATATAAGCCTAAGTGGCAAAGGCCTAGAACTCAGCAAAGGCCATTCCAAAGGCATAAGAGCTTTCATCAGCACACATATACACCTAGGCACTACACTCAGAGATATCACAACTACCCAAAGAAGGCAATTGCTAAAACACATACACATGCATATGGACAAAAGAGATAGTCGTGTATGAACCTAGAACCCCAAGCAATTTGCCAAAATTAATTATGATTATGGCATCGATAGATGACAACCCCTTAGAATCAAATCATTTGGCTATAGGTTGGTTGGATCATCTTACAATACTAACCCCTCGGGACCCAGGCAAGTATGGGTACCTAAAACCTAATTTCTTGATTGCAGGTTCAAGGAGCGGTGAGTGCCAAGGAACTGGTACATGGATAGTGGCATTCCAGACACATACATGACAGGAAACAAGAAAAATTTATCAAAATTCAAGGATATTAGAGGCGCAAAAGTCATATTTGGAGGAAATGAAGATCCAGGAGAAATAAGAGGCATTGGATCCATCAAGAAAAATGGATTAGAAATTACAGATGTTGCATATGTCAACTCTATGACAAAGGCTACAATGTTGGATTCAATATGGGTATATACCAAATCAAGGATGCTGAAACTAATGAAATAGTGTTACAAGGATGCAGACAAAAGAACATGTATGTGGTAGATTGGTCAACTGCAACACCAAGCACTTGTCTACTAGCAAAGAGCACAGCTGAATCAAGTTGGCTATGGCACAAGAAGCTGAGTCACCTGAACTTTAAAACTATTAACAAACTTGCAAGAAGTAATCTTGTGGAAGGACTTCCAGACTCAGTATACAAGAAGGAAAGTATATGTGATGCATGTCAGAAGGGAAAACAGATCAAATCATCATTCAAAGAAAAGGCATGTCCATCTTCAACAAGAATATTGCACCTGCTACATATGGATCTATTTGGTCCAGTTGAACCAGCCAGCATAAGTGGGAAGAAATACACCTTGTTGGTAGTAGATGACTACTCAAGATATACATGGACAATATTCATGTGTAAGAAGAAAGAAACTCTGTACAAACTACCACAACTAATGAAGAGAATACAAAATGAGAAGAGTCAAACCATTATCAAGATAAGATCTGACAGAGGAACTGAGTTTGTCAATGGTATAATAACTCAGTACTGTATTGAAAATGGTATTAGTCATGAATTATATGCAGCAAGGACTCCACAACATAATGGAGTTGCAGAAAGAAGGAATAGAACTCTCAAAGAAGCAGCAAGGACCATGTTAGCTGAAACAGGTCTGCCTAAAAGATTTTGGGCTGAAGCAATAAACACAACATGCTATACTCAAAATAGATGCATGATTAACAGACAGCTGACAAAGAATCCCTATGAGATTTGGACAGGGAGAAAGCCAAATGTTGCATATTTCAGAATATTTGGATGCAAATGCTTCATCCATAACAATGGCAAAGATAATTTAAAGGTTTTTGATGCTAAAGATGATGAAGGTATCTTCTTAGGATACTCGGTGAAAGCAAAGCCTACAGAGAGTGCTCAACAAAAGGACAATGGTTACGAGAGAATCCATCCATGTGGTGTTTGATGAACCCAAACGTAAATGGAGAAGACATTGAAGAGTCGGTGATAAGTGAATCAACCAACCATGCGAAGAGTCCCTATTTGAAGTCAAGTCGGAATTATAAATCCGGATGAAGATGAGATAGTTGAGTCTCAAAAAAATTTGGAAAATGCTGACTAAATGATGATGAGAGAGCGATCAAAATGACACAAGCTGTAAGACGATGAATCCAGCCTAACTTACTCCAACTTTGATGTAAGATGTCCGAGAGACCATCCACCAAAACTAATCATTGGAGATGTAAGAGAAGGTGTGAAAACTAGATCCGAACTCAACAAGAAGCAGTGTTTACTTGCTTCATCTCACAAATAGAGCCAAAAGATGTGTCACAAGCATTGGATGACACACATTGGATTCAAGCCATGCAAGAAGAGCTAAATCAGTTTGAGAGGAATAAAGTGTGGGAATTGGTTGAAAGACCTACCCATCAAAATGTTATTGGTACTAAATGGGTGTTCAGAAACAAGATGAATGAGGAAGGTTCTGTGGTGAGAAACAAAGCAAGATTGGTAGCCAAAGGGTATTGCCAAGAAGAAGGAATATATTTTGATGAAACTTTTGCTCCTGTGGCAAGATTGGAAGCAATAAGAATGTTTCTTGCCTATGCAGCTCACAAGAACTTTATTGTATATCAAATGGATGTAAAGAGTGCATTCCTTAATGGGTTATTAGAAGAAGAAGTATATGTTAAACAACCTCTAGGATTTGAGAAGAAGACTCTTGGAGATAAGGTATACAAACTCAAAAAGGCTTTATATGGATTGAAAAGCATTGCAGTGAGCATGGTATGATACATTATCACAATTCTGATCGAGAACAGATTCACAAAAGGCAAAGTGGATAGAACACTCTTGAGAATTCAAGATGGGAAGAGTATAACGCTTGTTCAAATATATGTGGATGACATCATCTTTGGATCCATAAACAAAGAGTTGTGTGATAAATTCTCAAATCTCATGCAAAGCAAATCGAAATGAGCATGATGGGAGAACCGACATTCTTCCTTGGACTCCAAGTAAAACAAATTTGAAGGATGGAACCTTCACAAGTCGACAAAATACACAGAGATTTAATGAAGAAATTTGGTATGGAAGAGAAGTCTTCTATGAAAATACCAATGAATACATCATCAAAATGGATATGGATGCAGATGGCAAGCTGTAGATCAAACAAGATACATAGCACTTATTGGATCATTACTCTATCTCACAAAGACAGGCAGACATCACCTTTGTGTAGCTATATGTGCAAGATTTCAATCGCTTCCAAAAGAAAGCCACATGATCTGCAGCCAAGAGAATATGGAGATATTTGAAAAGAAGCCAAGAAGTTGGCTTATGGTATCCAAAGGAAGGTGGATTCAAGCTAATTGGCTATTCGACTCGACTATCTTGGTTGTAGAGTTGACGGGGAAGAGTACATCGAGGCACATGTCAAATGCTTGGAAATAGGCTAATTTCCTGGTTTAGCAAGAAGCAAAATTCAATAGCTACCTCCACGGTGAAGCATAATACATATTGCTGGCAATGTTACAGGCCCAAGTCTTATGGATGAGACAACGGTGAGAGAGACTATGAGGTTGAGGAAAAGGAAATTCCAATTATGTGTGATAACACAAGTGCAATTGCAATCACTCAAAATCTTGTGTTGCATTCAAGAACAAAGGACATTGATGTCAGATATCACTTCATAAGAGATCATGTTGAAAAGAAGGACATCACCTTGGAATATATCTCAACTGATAAGCAATTAGCTGACATATTCACAAAATCATTATGTGAATCAAGATTTGAAGAACTCAAACATGAATTGGGGTTAATTGAGCTGAGTTGACACTCATAAGACTCAAAGAGAAGAGATGAAACACGAAAAGCTGAAAAAGCGCTGAACTCTTAAATCAACTAAGTGAATCAGCCGTATCGGAGAAACAGTGCATCGAGTTAGCTAACAGCTGAGTATGTATGTGCAAAGAGAGAAGAGTTAAATCAGCTAAGGAATAAGCTGAGTCATTTATGAGCAAAGTGACAAAAATGCAGTCATTTTTATGAAGCGGGAATGTTTTTAAGAATGACGTCAGCATAATTATGACGTGTACAGTCAAAAGCTGCACACAAAGCTTATGTTTGGATATAAATGCTGCCGCATTAAATACGAGAGATTAAAGGTTAATCGGCGTGCAAAATCTAAGCCGTTGATTTTGATCAAAATTTCAAAAACCACCTGCACGTCCTTTCATGACCCATACTTAAACCATTTCATCGATTCTCTCTCACTTTATCAAAACTGTTCATATCTCTCAAAGGCAAAAGAAAGAAATTTTCTCTCAAAACCCTACAAATCCTCAAGTTCATTTTCTAAGTTTCGTTCGGTAAAACATCTAGAAATGGCATCTACTCATGATTTCATCAAGTCGGGAAAGCAAATCCACACGGGTCTCTTGTGGATTCCGTCGGCATGCTTAAAAGGTCCGACGACACCCTTGTGAAGAAGATAGCACGAGAAAGCTGGAAAAATCTGGATTAAAGCCATTTTTGACGATGGAGTTTCCAATGACCTACGTGGAAGAGGTCGCACGATTCTACGTGAATGTTGAAGTTCACAATGAGGGCATCAAGTCCTCTGTTCATGGAAAAGAGTTTACCATTATCGCGCAAGGATCCGCGAACATCGCTTGTTCTTGCCGGAAGGAGTGCCGAGATTTATGAAGGCGATGTTGACCGACCATCGCTTGGAAGGAAGTAGCCAAGTCCGATCTGTCGCGAAAGTGGTCTATACAACTAATAAGAAGTCTTGAAAGAAAGAGGACTACCACAAATTCTTTGGACATCGTTGCCAAATGCATAAACATCAAATTTGGAAGCTTTGATCGTTTGTCCCAAAGCTAAGTTGATCGTGATTGCCGCGATCATTGAAGAAAAGAAGGTGAAGCTGGGCTGAGTTTGTATACACGGCAGACTACGCGAGAATATTGGGAATAAATCCTTCAAGGAGGAGGGCACGTTTGGAGGTTCCCTGGGATACGGCCTGGTGATTGGCCGAATGATGGAAGTAAAAGGAGTCCCTCTTCGACATGTGTTGGGAAATTATTTTGTAGATTTTGATGAATGACATGCAAAACTTAGAATAGGAAGTTGGCACCCCATTTTTGTTGTAAATTGCATTGTAATAGATAGGGTGATCGAGCTAAGTTAAGTCGGCTATGCCCGAACATGCAAGAAGACAACCGGAGACTAGAAGGAAGACTTTGTGAGGCGGTGAGTATGGCAAAGAAGAGAAGATAGGAACTCGATCAAGGTGCAGTGAGATGCTGGTGAGTGAAGTATCGATCAAGTCAACTCAAGATAGCCAAGTCTCAAGGTTGAAGTGACAGAAGAGTCATCCAATGATTGGAAGATGACTCGAAGTCACCTGGGGATGTTAAGAAAATGCAGTCAAGTCGAGATAACTGAAAGAGATCCGTTGCACAGAAATCAAGAGAATTACTTAAACAAGTAATACCTCCATATCTTGCCTTTCTTGAAGTCTTCGGTCCCGGAAGCGTGCAAGAGGAATAAACAATGGGAAGCACCGCACGTGTCGAACACCTTGAAAAAGTCAAGAATCATTCACACGAGGAAATGGCAATTCCAAGAACTGCAACAAGACAAGCCAACGACTACAAGTGACTTTCAAAAATAAGCCTATCTCTTCAACGGGCAGATTTTTGAAAGATCACTATAAAAGGATGAGGAGTTTATTTGAGAAGGGGTTACCTTGGTTACCTGAACCACGAACATTCAAACAAACATTTGAACTGTAACCAAAAATATTCTCAAATCATTCAAGATCAATCCTCAATCCTACATTACGAAGGAAATCAATCCAACACTCACCTGTGAAGGAAAGATAACTTTAATCAGTTGAAGAGGAAATTTTTGAAGAATCAAGGGGTCTACATTCCACGGAGGATTGTAGGAAGGTTCAAGGTCAAACCAGTCTCAAGTTTTTGGAGGGCTTCGTGATCAAATCCAAGAAGCTTGAGCAAGTGGGCTGTAGTAGCAAAGCGGCCCCTGTGAAGAAAAGGCCGAGTCGCACGAGAAGCTATTTGTGTGACCAAGGCATCTCAGATCGAGTCCCAAAGGATCAAGTGTTTGGGTGATCAAGACTTGTATCGGATCGTTAACTACTCGTATATTGTTCAATACTTAATGGATTCCTCCGGGGAGTTGGAGAAGAGAGGAGTAGAAGAATTACCCCATCTTCGAACCTCTATAAAAACTTATTATGTCATTTACATTTCAAAGACTTTAATTTTCGCATCTTATTTTTATATCTCTTGATAAATTTGCTATCCAATTGATAATCAATCGAGTGCTAAAACCAAGTATTACAACAAACTTAACCAAATTCAAGGGTGTTAAGTCTTCCAATGAAAAATAAATCACAATCGAGTTAAGTTTTTTAGTCAAAAACATTGAGTTATTCTATCAACAACTTAGTCGAGTCTGTTAAGTGACTAACTCTGCTGATTAACTAACTTAGCTGTCCATCAAGGACACATCTGTGAAGTATTAACTCTGAATATTTTAAAAAGGACTAAATCGAAAAGTTGGTAAGGTTTATTCAACCCCCCCTTCTAAACCTTACACTCACACCCCTTGGGACCTACAAGTGGTATCAGAGCGGTTGGTTCATTGAGCCTTCCACTTTGAGTTCTTGTCGAACTAGATCTCCAAATTTTTCAAAGTCTGTTTTAGTACTTGATCTTTCAAAACTTTTTTTACCAGCAAAAGTTATTATCATGGAAGCAAATTTGACACGCATCCCTATGTTCACAATTGAAGAATTTGATGATTGGAAAATTCGTATGCATGCTCATCTATCAGCATTTACACGATGAGATGTGGATAGTGATAGAGGATGGGCCACTGCAAATTTTAAAAGTGAACACATCTGTAAGGAGAGCTGCAGCTGAAGGTGAAGAGAATGTTGCTCCCAGACCATTCATGGTTGAAAAACCAAGAGCTGAATGGACAAATGATGACAGAAAAAGATATAACTTGGACAATGTGGCCAATGACATTCTTTACAAAACCTTGGACAAAGCCATGTTCAATAAGTCAAATCATGCAAAACAGCTAAAGAAATCTCGGACAAGCTAACATTGATTTGTGAAGGCTCAGAGCAAATCAAGGAAAATAAACTATCGGTTCTTTGTCTGAAATTTGAGAATTTCAAAATGATCGCAGGAGAGACCTTGGATCAACTGGATGCTCGGTTCACGAAATTACCAACGAGCTATACGCACTTGGAAAAGAATATACACGAGAATGAAATGTGTATGAAGATTCTAAGAAGTCTCCCGGTGAATGGGAAATGAAGGTCATGGCACTAAGACATTCCATGGACCTATCCAAGAATCCAACCATGAGCTATTCTCGGATCTCAAAGCCTACGAATTTGAGTGAGAAGAAAAGACCGGAGGAGATAGTCATTTGCCCAAAATAGCTGCTCTAATTGTTAAAGATGGCAAGAAGAGAGCCGAGGTCAAAGAAGTCATTGACCAAGAGGAAATAGCCACGATGGTTAAAGGTTTAACAAGTTCTTCAATAAGAACTACAAGAGAGGCAAGGGCGAATCCTCCGAAGACACTCGGCTCCTCCAAGTCAAGGGAAGATAGGCCAACCAGGAGAGCGGAGCATCAAAAAGTTGAATATCAAAGGGCCGACAATCCAAGAATGGAAAGAGCGATCAAAAGGTTGAAAATCTATCTTGGGGCTATGAGGCAACTAGGTCAATATGCCATTGATTGCACATATCCTGTAGTCAACAAATACATGAATGAAGAAGAAAGAAAGGTCTTGAGAGAGAAAGAAGACAAGAAAAAAAAAGGCAATGTTGGTGCAGAGATCACGAGACAGCCAAGTCAAGAGACAGAAGCGATTCGTAGAGAGTAGTGAAGCGACTACTCAAGTGACTGAAGAAGAAGCCTTGATCCGTTTGGTGGCCAAGGAACAAGACCAATCGACCAAGAAGATGAGGTACACTCTAATTCATCACATTCGATTCTAGTGATAGTGGGTGACACACACACTTCATCACCCACGGATCTTTATGATTCATTAGGCAAAATGATGAAAGACTTTGAACACATTAAATCCTCACACACACTACTAAATGAGGAAAACAGCCTACTCAAGAGCAAAACTCACGGTGACTAAGGAGCCGAGTACTATAAGTCAAATAGTGATAAGAATGAAAGTCTAAAAATTTGAAAATGCTAAGCTAATAGCAGAGATAATCGCTATAGAAAAGAGGAAAATGACTCAAAAATGTGATTGCCTCATTCACTAAGGCATCGAAATCATTGGATGATCTTATTATGAGTCAAAGAGAATGTGGAGACAAGACAAGCTTAGGATTTAATTCCTCTGTGCTATGTCAAGCTCCAAAAGTGATTTTGGAACAAGGATCTTCAAGTAATGAAGTATCTCAAAAATCCAAAACTCCAAATGGTGCACACACATTTATTCCAAAGCACAATCACAAGCAAACTGGCCTTGGTTATAAAGGAAAAGGAAAACAACTTGATTGAGTGTCTTGAGAGGACAGCTGAGAAGAAATCCAGTCGAGTTCCTCAGCAAACTCCAAACAGGAAATACTCTGTAAAGAAAAAATAGAGCTACCAAAAACCCCAGAAGTTCTATAAAAGAAACACATATGATGGGAATGGTAGAAAGTACCCAAGCCAAGCTGATTGAGATAATGTGAACTTTCAGCAAAGACCTATGGAATATAAGTCTAAGTGGCAAAGGCCTAGAACTAAGCAAAGGCCATTCCAAAGGTATAAGAGCTTTCGTCAGCACACATATGCACCTAGGTACTACACTCAGAGATATCACAACTACCCAAAGAAGGCAATTGCTAAAACACATACACATGCATACAGACAAAAGAGACAACTGTATGAACCTAGAACCCCCAAGCAATTTGCCAAAATTAATTATGATTATTGCACTGATAGATGGCAACCCCTTAGAGTCAAATCATTTGGCTATAGGTTGGTTGGGTCATCTTACAATACTAACCCCTCAGGACCCATGCAAGTATGGGTACCTAAAACCTAACTTCCTTGATTGCAGGTTCAAGGAGCAGCTGAGTGCCAAGGAACCTGGTACATGGATAGTGGCTATTCCAGGCACATGACAGGTAATAAGAAAAATCTATCAAAATACAAGGAAGTCAGAGGTGCAAAAGTCATATTTGGAGGAAATGAAGCTCCAGGAGAAAAAAGAGGCATTGGATCCATCAAGAAAAATGGATTAGAAATCACAGATGTTGCATATGTTGAAGGACTCAAATTCAATCTGCTAAGTATTAGCCAACTCGTGACAAAGGCTACAATGTTGGAATCAACATGGGTATATGCCAAATCAAGGACACTGAATCTAATGAGGTTGTGTTGCAAGGATGTAGTCAAAAGAACATGTATGTGGTAGATTGGTCAACTGCAACACCAAGCACTCAATCTACTAGCAAAGAGCACCTGGTGAATCAAGTTGGCTGTGTGGCACAAAAAGTCAATCACCTAAATTTCAAAACAATTAACAAGCTTGCGAAGCGATCTTGTAGAAGGACTTCGGACTCGGTATACAAGAAGGAAAGTGTATGTGATGCATGCGGATGGGAAAACAAATCAAATCATCATTCAAAGAAAAGACATATCCATCTTCAACAAGAATATTGCAATGCTACATATGGATCTATTTGGTCCATTGAACGACTAGCATAAGTGGGAAGAAATACACCTTGGTGGTAGTAGATGACTACTCAAGATATACATGGACAATATTCATGTGTAAGAAGAAAGAAACTCTGCAGAAACTACCACAATCGATGAAAAGAATCCAAAATGAGAAGAGTCAAACCATTATCAAAATAAGATCGACAGAGGAACCGAGTTTGTCAATAGTATAATCACTCAATACTGTATCTGAAAATGGTATTGGTCATGAATTATCTGCAGCAAGGACTCCACAACAAAATGGAGTTGCAGAAAGAAGGAACAGAACTCTTAAAGAAGCAGCAAGGACCATGTTAGCTGAAGCAGGGCTACCTAAAAGATTTTGGGTCAAGCAATAAACACATCATGCTATACTCAAAATAGATGCATGATAAAAGCAGGACAACCGAGAAAGACTCCTTATGAGATTTGGACAGGGAGAAAGCCAAATGTTGCATATTTTAGAATATTTGGATGCAAATGCTTCATCCATAACAATGGCAAAGATAATTTAAAGGCTTTTGATGCTAAAGCTGATGAAGGTATCTTCTTGGGATACTGGTGAAAGCAAAGCCTACAGAGTACTCAACAAGAGGACTATGGTTACTGAGATGAATCCATTCATGTGGTGTTTGATGAGCCAAATGTAAATGGAGAAGACATTGAAGAGTCAATCGATAAGTGAATCAACCAACCATGCGTAAGAGTCCCTATGATAAAGTCAAGCCGGATTTATAAACCAGATGAAGATGAGATAGCCGAGTCTCAAAAACAGTTGGAAAATCAGCAGCTAAGTGATGATGAGAGAGCTGATCAAAGCAACACACAGTGCAAGACGATGAATCCGCCTAACTCACTCCCACACGATGTAAGATGGCCGAGAGACCATCCACCGAGAACTAGTCATTGGAGATGTAAGAGAAGGTGTCAAAACGAGATCCAGAGCTCAACAAGAAGCAATGTTCACATGCTTTATCTCACAAATAGAGCCTAAAGATGTGTCAGAAGCATTGGATGACACACATTGGATTCAAGCCATGCAAGAAGAGCTGAATCAGTTTGAAAGAAATAAAGTGTGGGAACTGGTTCAAAGACCTACCCATCAAAATGTTATTGGCACTAAATGGGTATTCAGAAACAAGATGAATGAGAAAGGTTCTGTGGTAAGAAACAAAGTAATATTGGTAGCCAAAGGATATTGCCAAGAAGAAGGGATAGATTTTGAAGAAACATTTGCTCCTATGGCAAAATTGGAAGCCATAAGGATGTTTCTTGCCTATGCAGCTGACAAGAACTTTATTGTATATCAAATGGATGTAAAGAGTGCATTTCTTAATGGTTTATTGGAAGAAGAAGTGTATGTTGAACAACCTCCAGGATTTGAGCAGAAGACTCTTGGAGATAAAGTATACAAACTCAAGAAAACTCTATATGGGTTGAAACAGGCACCTAGAGCATGGTATGATACATTGTCACAATTCTTGACTGGGAACGGATTCACAAAAGGCAAAGTGGACAGAACACTCTTCAGAATTCAAGATAGGAAGAGTATACTGCTTGTTCAAATATATGTTGATGATATCATTTTTGGATCCACAATCAAAGAGCTGTGTGATAAATTTTCAAATCTTATGCAAAGCAAATTCGAAATGAGCATGATGGGAGAACTAACATTCTTCCTTGGACTCCAAGTGAAACAGCTGAAGGATGGAACCTTCATAAGTCAGACAAAATACACCAGAGATTTAATGAAGAAATTTGGTATGGAAGAGAAGTCTTCTGTGAAAACACCAATGAATACATCGTCAAAATGGATATGGATGCGGATGGCAAACGTAGATCAAAAAAGATCTGAGCACTTATTAGATAAATGCTTTATCTCACAAAGAAGCAGGCCGGACATCACCTTTTTTGTAGGTGTATGTGCAAGATTTCAATCTGCTCCAAAATAAAGCCACATATTGCAGCCAAGAGGATCTTGAGATATTTGAAAGGAAGCCAAGAAGTTGGCTTATGGTATCCAAAGGAAGGCGGATTCAAGCTAATTGGTTATTCAGACTCTGACTATGCTGGATGTAGAGTTTACAGGAAAAGCACCTCCGGCACATGTCAAATGCTTGGAAATAGGCTAATTTCCTGGTTTAGCAAAAAGCAAAATTCAATAGCCACCTCTACTGGTGAAGCAGAATACATAGTCATGGGACAAATTTGTGCCCAAGTCTTATGGATGAGACAGCAGCTGAGAGACTATGAAGTTGAAGAAAAGGAAATTCCAATCATGTGTGATAACACAAGTGCAATTGCAATCACTCAAAATCATGTGTTGTACTCAAGAACAAAGCATATCGATGTCAGATATCACTTCATAAGAGATCATGTTGAAAATAAAGACATCACCTTGGAATATATTTCAAGCGATAAGCGGTTAGGCTATCGACATATTCACAAAACCATTATGTGAGTCAAGATTTGAAGAACTCAAGCATGAGTTAGGGTTAATTGAGCTGAGTTGACACTCAGAAGACTCAAAGAAAAGAGATGAAACATGAAAAGAGGAAAAAGAGTCAATTCGTAATTGACTAAGTGAATCACCAGATCGGAAAATCGGCTATATCGAGTTAGGTTGACAATTTGAGTCACTAGGAGAGCAAATGAGAAGAAGGATTGAATCGGCTAAGGAGCAAGCGAGTCATTCATGAGCAAAGTGACAAAAATGCAAATCGTTTTTACTAAGCGGGAATATTTTTAAGAATGACGTCAAGATAATTATTACATGTACAGGCTAAAGCTGCACACCAAGCTTATGACTGGATATAAATGTTGCTGCATTAAATTCGAGAAATTAAATGTAAATTGGCGTGCAAGATCTAAGCCGTTGATTTTGATCAAATTTCAAAAACCACCCGCACGTCCTTTCATGAACCATACTTAAACCATTTCGTCCGTTTCTCTCACACTTTACCAAAAACTGGTCATCTCTCTCTCGAAAGCAAAAGCAAAAATTTTCTCTCAAAACCCTATCTATCCTCAGTTCAGTTTTCAAGTTTCGTTCGGTAAAACATCTCGAAATGGCATCTACACATGATTTTGTCAAGCTAGGAAAGCAAATCCACAGGGTCTCTTTTGTGGATTTCGATGGTATGGTTAAACAGGGGTCCGACGACACCCTAGTGAAGAATATTGCTGAGAAATTGGAAACGTCTGGGCTGAAATTGTTTCTAACGTTGGAGTTTCCGATGACCTATGTGGAAGAGGTCGCACAGTTCTACATGAACGCGAAGTTCACGATGAGGGCATCAAGTCCTCTGTTCATGGAAAGAAGTTCACCATCATCGCCAAGAATTTGGTCGAACATCGCTTGTTGTTCGGCGGAAGGAGTGCCGGAGATTCACGAAGCCGAGGTCAACCTCGATCTTTGCTTGGAAGGAAGTAGCCAAGTCCGACTATCTTGCAAAAGTGGTCTACACATGCCTAACAAGAGGATCTTTGAAAGAGGACTACCACAAATTCTGGACATCGTTGCCAAATGCATAGACATCAAATTTGGCAAATGAAAAAAAGAAGGTGAATCAATGAGTTTGTCTATAGACTCGCGTAATGTTGGGAACAAATCCGTCTCAGGAGGATGGAACGTTTGGAGGTTCCCAGATACGGCCTTTGATTGGCGGTGATGGAAGTAAAAGGAATCCCTCTTCAACATGGAAATGCGTTCCATGTAAACAAGAGGATGTTCGAGATCAAACCTATCGGCTCACGTAAGAGAGCATACGCCAAGAGGGCGATACGAGTGAGGGGAATCAGTGACCCCGAGGATACAAACTGTCTCCTCTCCTCCAAAGAAAAAGGTGCCCGTTTTGCTAAAAAGATCACGCCCCTGCAAAGAAAGAAAAAGAAATCTGCTCCCGCTGCCGCAGTGAGTCACCCGCCCGCAGCCGTGTCTCCGCCCCGCGGCCCGCAATGGAGAAGGAATCATTAATCCCTTCTCCAAGAATCAAGAAGAAAAGGATCGCCACAACAAGGAAGGCATTTTGCCTCTAAGACATCTGCGAAGGCATTTACCTTCAATGAACCAGAGGAAGTGGAGCCAGATATCCCTTTGGTAAAAACAAAGAGAAGAAGAAGACTTTCCAAGCTCTCCGAGCTTGAGAAGACAACTGAGTCTGTCACTCAGCTGGAGAAGATACCAGAGACTACTGGAGAAGTAGAATCTCCAGAAGTGATCGATGAAACGACCAAGTCCGCTGAGGCCGATCAGCAGAGGCAAGTCAAGGACCCAGCTGTAGACAGAACATCTGAGGAACAAGGAATGGCTGAGACAACCGAATCACTTGTTGACAAGGTTGTGTCTCCGCCTGTAACAGAGGCTACTGAGGGTGTCGAGCAGCGAAGTCTGCTACCCCTAATCCATGGAAATGAGGGCCAGCAAGAGAATGATGAAGACGATGTAATCATGTACTCTCCATTGTATCTAGACATCCAAAATCGTCTGCGAGAGTGGAGAAAATGGAAGCTGAGCCTATCCAGAGTGCAGTTTGAAAGACCAGAGTTCATTGCTGAAGAAGAAGAACTCTTCAGGTTTCTTGAGGTTGACACAGTGCTGCAAGCACTTGACGAGGATAATTGCATCAATATACTGCAGATTCGAAAAGAAAACGAACGGGCTAGAGCAGCTGAGGACGCAAAAGCACGTGAGAAGGCTAGCATCTGCCCTCTCACTGGCACCACCGATCATACACATTCTCACCTTGACATCCTATCAGAAAGTGATGAGGATCTGGACCCTGTTGCTGCCACAGAAGAATTGCAATGTAGCAAGCAATGCAAGAATCCAAAATCCTTCATGAGCAAAGAATGATGGAGGGACCAGGAGAGTCCTCCAAATCACAACTGGAGATAGACCCTATGGGAGTGGTGCAACATATTGCCACTGTTGTCGCTGCCACCACTTCCCTAACTCATTCGGAGGAAGGTGTTAAGGGAACTGGCGATGGCGGGATTATGGGGACCCCAGTCGAGCCAACCCCTAATGAAGGTGTCTTACTACCTGTCCCAACGGCTGAATACTCAGTGGGAACAACCGGGAGTCTAGAGACGAGTGACCCCATTCCAAGTCACTCTGCTAGTGTGCCGGTGAGGGGAAACTCCTCCACTACAAAAAGGTCCGAGGATGTGCGGTGACTCCACAATGAATTTCGGAGGCGAAGTGGAGAAGGAACAACCACGAGAATACACAGCAAGTTGTCATCGACGAGGCTCGACGATTGTGATCTCTCAAAGTGCCAACCGCTTTCTGCGAGCTAATGACGCCTGCTGCGATGCAGGTCGAGGCACTGAAGGAATCGCCCGGGAGTTAACACTCAGGCGATGAAAGTGCAATCCATGGAGTTGAGACTTCAATGGATGCCATCTCGAAAGACCCCAAGACAGTGACATGCCGAAAGGGATGTCCAAGGCCTCGCGATTGAGACTACAGGAGGTAATGAAGGCCAACGGGAGGTTGAGACTTCCAGGGTAGAGAAACCGAAGCCTGAGAACATCCCCTCCCGCTATCATTGATCCATCGAAAAGGAGATAAGTGCTCTTCACGATTCCCGGATAATCGATGTAACCTTTCCGGGATCGGAAGGAGACGATGAAGCCGAGTCATCCCCCGTGGATCGATCCCAAAGACTCAGCTGAGGATGTTCCAACCACGAGTAAGTCTGACCTCAAGACCACTCGCCAAACATTCAACTTTGATGATGAGCCACCCATGGAAATCTCATCATCGTTCGATGACGCTTCGATAACTATCAACTCATTTGGAAAAACCGGTGAGACCGACGGTCGTTGAGATATTGAGGCTCAAAGCAAGTCGGGTCGACTTCACAACATACCACAACAAACAAAGAGTCCACAAGGACTTCACGAGCACCAATTATCATTGAACAGATTCCGTTATTTGCCCGTGATGATCCTTTCATAGAATCATTTCCCTTCTCTCTGGAGGTACCTGACCTCCCTGAAGAATCAGTTAAAGATCGTGAGCGCTTCCACAGACCTGATCCTATTATTCCATCAGACACCACTGTTCCAGCTGACTATAACTTTGACGCTGCTTGGCCGTCAGCTGAAACAGAGGTGACAATCAAGTTAGGGGCGTGTTCAAAGCCTTATTTGCCGAGATAAAAAATGAAAGGCACCAGGCCTCACCGGACATGAGGCCGGATAACGTGGTGGACGCCAACCATCTGGCGATTTGAGAGGCATAATAGTCGGGATCCGTGAGTGGTGGCAACAGCAGCAAACAATGCGTGTGGAATAAGCTCGATATTTCAGGACATTGGTCAACAAGTTGTTAGCCTGGCGGGCTGAGAATGCTGATGCAAAGACAAAATTGCAAGAGCACATTGAACAAATGCATGAATCTCATACTACAGAGATAAAGCTGCTGATTGAATATAATAAGAATGAGCTCTGCGTGTGGAAGAGAATATGGATCGAAAATTCGATCTCCTCGGGTGAGATGAAGTTGGTAGCAATCGAATCCAACGCCACCCGCTCTGAGTTCCGTGCAGCTTACTCCGCAGCAGATTCGAAGCAGAACTCAACTATCAACAGACTAGACTTCTTGCTTGCTAGCTTGTTTCCAGGGGTTCCTCTCTCCTTTGATGATGCCAAAAAAGGGGAAGAGGAATACCTAAAGGCGCTGAAGGGATCCGAAGGAGAAGGAGGAAACAAATTTGTGAAGGGAAAGACAAGCGAGGAAGTAATAAGAGAGAAGAAAGGAAGTCGATTTGAGGGGGAAGGTTCGAAAGATGTGACCTTGATGATTGCTAAAACCCCACAACAAGGTCTTCTGGTGATATTATCAAAGCAAACTCCCAATGACTCGCCACTCCAACACAACTTTGTACCTATGGCTGAAAAGAGAAAGACAGTTGAAGCAGTGATGAGGAAGTGGAACCAGATCTCCCTCTGGTGAAAACAAAAAGAAGAAGAAGAATTTCCAAGCTCTCTGAGCTTGAGAAGACAGCTGAGTCTGCCACTCAGGTGGAAAAGATACCCGAGACTGCTGGAGAAGTAGAGTCTCCGGAAGTTTTTGATGAAACAACCAAGTCTGCTGAAGCCGATCAGCAGAGGCAATTTGAAGACACAGCTGTCGACAAAACAACTAAGATGGAAAAGACAGCTGAGAAAGCAAACTCTCCTATTGACAGGGTTGTATCCCCTCCTGCAATAGATGCTATTGAGGGTGTGGAGCACCAAAGTTTGCTACCCTCAATCCCTGAGCACGAGGGACAGCAAGGAGAAGATGACAAGGATAATGATGTAATGATCATATCCCCACCATATCCAGACGTCCAAAATCGTCTGCGAGAATGGAGGAAATGAAAGCTGAGTCGATCCAGGGAACAGTTCAAAAGACCGGAATTCATTGAAGAAGAAGATGAACTGTTGAAATTTCTTGGATTGACCAATGTGGTCCAAACATGGATGAAGAAAATCGCAGAGATATCTTGCGAGATCTTCAAGGACAAGAGAGAGGAGAGATGGCAGAGGAAGTCGGAGGCTCGTGAAAAGGCCGATTTGTCCTTTTTCGGAACCACCGATCATACACATCCTCATCTCGACGTTCTCTCTGGGAGTGATGAGGATCTGGACCCTATTGTTGCTACAGAAGAATTGCAGATGCAGCAAGCCATGCGGGAATCCAGGGTCCTACATAAGCAAAGATTGTTGGAAGGACCAGGGGAGTCCTCCAAATCACGGTGTTGGAGATTGATCCTATGGGAGTGGTGCAAAGATATTGCCACTATTGTCGCCGCCACCACTTTGACTCATTCGAAGGAAGGTGTTAAGGGAAATGGCGATGAAACCGGGATTGTGGGGACCCTAGTCGAGCCAACCCCTAATGAAGGTGTCTTACCACCGCCCCAACGACCGAATACTCAATGGGAACAGTAGGGAGTCCGAGACGAGTGACCCCATTCAAGTCACTCACCGGTGAGCCACCGAGGGGAAACTCCCTCCACCGCGGCAAGGTCGGAGGATCTTTGCGGTGACTCCACAATGAATCTCGGAGGCGAAGTGGAGAAGGAACAACAATCGAATACACAAAGAAGTTGTCACATCGACGAGGCTCGACGATTAAGATCGCTCACCGGTGCCAACCGCTCCGCAGCCAATGACGCGCTGATGTAGTGAGTCGCACAGGAAGGAACCGCCCGGGAGTTAACACTGGGCAATGAAAGTGCAATCCATGGAGTTGAGACTCGGTGGATGCCACCTCGAGAAGACCCTAAGACAAGTGACACACGTCGAAGGGCTCGTCAGTGCCTCGCGCATTGAGACTGCGCAGGAGGTAATGAAGGCCAACGGAGATTGAGACTTCAGGGGTAAAGAAACAAGCAGAACATCCCTCCCGCTATCATCGACCCATCTAAAAAGGAGATAAGTGCTCTTCACGATTCCCAGGATAATCCCCGATGTAACCTTTCGGGATCCGAAGGTGAAGATGAAGCCGAGTCAACCCCTATTGCCGATCCAAAAGACTCGACGAGGATGCTCTTCCAACCACGAGCAAGTCTGACCTTAAGACTACTTGCCAAACATTTAACTTTGATGATGAGCCACCCATGGAAATCTCATCATCGTCCGATGACGCTTCTGATATGGCCGAGGACCAGTCAACTCATGTGGAAAAACCAGCTGAGACCAAAGAAGTCATTAAGACACTGAGGCTCGGCAAAAGCTCGGGTCAACTTCACAAAGACCACAGCTAAAATAGAGTCAATCACCGCAGCTCCCAAGCTGCAGCAGGATCAACTCCACGGAGACTTCACGAGCACAAGTTGTCATTGAGCGATTCAGGTTGCCCGTGATGATCCTTTTGTAGAATCATTTCCATTCTCTCCGGAGGTACCGACCTCCCGAAGATCAACTAGAGATCGAGAGCGCTTCCATAAACCCGATCCTGTTATTCCCACAGACACCATTGTTCCAGCAGACTATGACTTTTGACGCTTGGCCGCCACCGAGACAATATAATTACAGCTGAGGTTCGGGATGTTTTCAAAGCCATATTTGCAGAGATTGAAAAGATGGAGAGGCACCAGGCCTCACCTGGACATGAGGTGGATAACGAGAGATGCAAACCTTATCAGCGATCTGCGAGGCATAATTGTCGAGGATCGGGAATGGTGGAAACAAAGCAGCAGACAATGCGCGCGTGGAACAAGCTCGATATTTCAAGACATTGTTCAACAAATTGTTAGTGTGGCGGGCTGAGAATGCTGATGCAAAGACAAGAATGCAAGAGCACATCGAACAAATGCATGAATCTCACACCACAGAGATATGGCTGCTGCGTGAATATAATAAGAAAGAGCTCCTGCGCGTAGAGGAGAACATGGATTGAAAGTTCAGCCTCCTCATGGCTGAGATGATGTTGGTAACAGCTGAATCAAACGCCACCCGCTCTGAATTCCGTGCAACATACTCCGCAGCTGATTCGAAGCAGAACTCAGCTATTAGCCGCTTAGACTTCATGCTTGCTAGCTTGTTTCCAGGGGTTCCTCTCTCCTTTTATGATGCCAAAAAAGGGGAAGAGGAATACCAAAAGGTCTTCAAGGATCTCAAGTGAAAAAGGAGGACACAAATTGTGAAGGGAAAGACAACTGAGGAAGTGAGAAGAGAGAAGAAAGGAAAATCTATTGAGGGGGAATGTTCGAAAGATGTGACCTTGATGATTGATAAAACCCCCAACAAGGTCTTGTCACACGGTGATATCATCAAAGAAACTCCCACTGATGACTCGCCACTCCAACACTCGGCAGACTATGGTGAAAAGAGAAAAGATTGAAGCGAGGGATGAAGGAAGTGGAAGGAAAGATGGATGCCGAGTTATGAACATTTCAAACAACATGGAGGTATTCCAATGATGAGACACCTATGCCATTTCGGATGCCGGAACCGAGCCAAGATCTGTTGATGAATTCAAGACGCCGATCGAAGGTTACTTCGCAAATATGTCCATGGCTCAAGCCACGGGATTCGATCGGGAAAAAGGTCTCAAACTATGTGAAGAAGCCGACAGCAGCAGACATCGCGCTCACTCACTGGACACTCTGCTAGTCACTCACCGGGAAAAAAAAGGCCCCAAGATACAATACACGCCTGAGGCGAGAGGAAGAAGCATGGTGGAGGAAGAGGTTTGCACCCAGATCTCGCCAAAAAACATTGATTCAAAGATCCAGGCAAGAAAGGAGGGATCTATTGGGCTGGATTTGACGAAGTAGCCAACCTGCAAGTGGCTAAGAACAATGCTGAGTATGTGAAGAGAATTGAAGAGGACAATAAAAGACAAACTCAGCTATGGGAGGAAAGACAAGAAAGAAAGAGAAGAGATGATGCTGACAGAAAGGCTTATGAGAAAAAGAAGGCGGCTGAAGATGAGAAGAAGAGGAAAAGGTCCGAGGATGACAGAGCTGAAGAAGAGGAAAGAAGGAGACAGCAAAGGAGATGAAGTGTTGCTGTCCACCCCTTCATGTATTTTACTATGTAAATACATTTTTATGTAAGTCTTCTGTACATCGAATAAAATCGTTCAATTTATATACTTGTGTAGATATAGAACAACATAGTTACTTTAAATTCTGTTTATGCTCTGATACACTATGTAAACAGCTACGTAAAGAACAAGAATGTTATGATCAATAAAAGATTGATTCTAAGCATACATTCTCCGTGATTTCGCATTGTCATGCACGTATCTTTCTTTGTTACTTTATTGTATGAATGTTTTAAGTTTTGGCATCATCAAAAAGGGGGAAATTGTTGGGAAATTAATTTTTAGATTTTGATGAATGCCATGTAAAGCTTAGAATAGAAAGTTGGCACCCCATTTTTCTGTTGTAAATTGCATTGTAATAGATAGGGCTGGTCGAGCTGAGTTAAGTCAGCTATGCCTGAACATGCAAGAAGCAAACTAGAGACTAGAAGGAAGACTCTGCTGCAAGGCAGCTGAGTGTGGCAAGGAAGAGAAGACAGGAACTCGACTGAAGGTGCAGCTGAGATACAGCTGAGTGAAGTATCAGTCAAGACAACTCAAGACAGCCAAATCTCTAGTTGAAGTGACAGAAGAGTCATCCAATGATTGGAAGCTGACTCAAAGTCAACTGGGGAAGTTAAGAAAATACAGTCAAGACGAAACAACTGAAAGAGATCCGTTGCACAGAAGTCAAGAGAATTACTTAAACAAGTAATACCTCCATACTGCATTTCTTGAAGTGCTCAGTCCCAGAAGCGTGCAAAAGGAATAAACCAATGGGAAGCACTGCACCTATGTCAGAACTTTGAAAAGCTGAAGAATCATTCATACGAGGAAGTGGCAATTCCAAGGACTGCAACAAGACAAGCCAATGACCACAAGTGTCTTTTAAAAATAAGCCTATCTCTTCAACGGGCAAATTTTTAAAAGATCACTATAAAAGGCTGAGGAATCACTCTGAGAGAAGGTTACACCTGAACCACGAACATTCAATCTATCATTTGAACTGTAACCAAAAATATTCTCAAGTCATTCAAATTCAATCCTCAAGCCTACATTACGAAGGAAATCAATCCAACACTCACCTGTGAAGGAAAGACAACTTCTATCAGTTGAAGAGGAAACATTTGAAGAATCAAGGGGTCTACATTCCACGGAGGATTGTAGGAAGGTTCAAGGTCGAACCAGTCTCAAGTTTTTGGAGGGCTTCGTGATCAAATCCAAAAAGCTTGAGCCAGTGGGTTGTTGTAGCAAGGCAGCTGCCCTGTGAAGAAGCTGAGTCATACGAGAAGCCAACTGTGTGACCAAGGCATCTCCAGACTAAGTCCCAAAGGATCAAGTCAGCTGTGTGATCAAGACTTGTATCTGGACTGTTAACCACTCTGTATATTGATCAATACTTAGTGGATTCCTCCAGGAGTTGGAGAAGAGAGGAGTAGAAGAATTACCTCATCTTCGAACCTCTATAAAAACTTATTGTGTCATTTACATTTCAGTACTTTAATTTCTGCATATTACTTTTATATCTGCTAATAAATTTGCTATCCAATTGATAATCAACCAAGTGCTAAAACCTAGTATTAAAACAAACTTAACCAAATTCAAGGGTGTTAAGTCTTCGCTGAAAACATATCACAATGATCGAGTTAAGTCTTTAGTCAAAACAGTGAGTTATTCTATCAACAACTCAATGAGTCCGTTGAGTGACTAACTCACGATTAACTAACTTAGCTATCCATCAAGGACTCAAATGTGAAGTATTAACTCGAACATTTTAAAAGGACTAAATCGAAAAGTTGGTAAGGTTTATTCAACCTCCCTTCTAAACCTTACACTCACACCCCTTGGGACCTACAAAACATTATCATCATTGTTCAATCATTCTCGCCATTCCTCACATTCTCATTCTCTCTTAGTTCCACAGTCTCCCATAGACTCTCTCTCTTCATCATCGACCATCCATCGCTCGGTGGACACCACTATCGTCTGTCAAGCTTGAGCACTTAAAGCGATCAAGGTCACCATCATGATTCATCTTATTGTTGCCCATTGCTACTCGTGTCAAGTTCAGTTAGTGATTTAAACGATATTTCAAAACTCTCAAAAAATATCTAAAATTAGAAAACCCTAGCAACCCACATATAATATTTCAATTCTTTTATATTTATTCTTGTATCTTCAAATTGTTGTTTGCCACCTTCTTTTTGTTTTGATTGTCTATTCAATTAATAAAATAACAATCAATTGTTTTTTCATATTTAGGAAAATACCGAAGAATTATATATATATATAGATATATATTGTGTAATATGTAATTTTTTAGGTTTATATGTCAAGAATAAAAATAACTTTTCAATTAAATGTCTGATTACATCAATGAATATACATTTTTGTAGACTTTTATATAAATTAATGTGCACAATTCTTCGTTTTTAAGATTCATAATACTAAAACCAATTTAGGTAATCTATTTTGTTATTAAAAAATTGTGTTACTTTGTTGGGAAATTTATTGTTTAGATTTTGATGAATGCCATGTAAAACTTAGAATAGGAAGTTGGCACCCCATTTTTGTTGTAAATCGCATTGTAATAAATAAATTTGGTCAAGCCGAGTTAAGTCGCCTATACCTAAACATGCAAGAAGACAACGGAGACTAGAAGGAAGACTCATTGCAAGACAAATTGAGTATGGCAAAGAAGAGAAGACGAGAACTCGATCAAGGAGCGGTGAGATGTAGCCGAGTAGAGTATCGGTCAAGTCAACTCAAGATAGCCAAGTCTCAAGTTGAAGTGACAAGAGTCATCCAATGATTGGAAGTCGACTCTAAGTCACCTGGGAAAGCAAGGAAATGCGGTCAAGTCGAGATAACTAGAAGAGATCCGTTGCACGTAAATCAAGGGAATTACTTAAACAAGTAATACCTCCATACTACCTTTCTCGAAGTGCTCACCCGAGAAGTGCAAAAGGAATAAACCAATGGGAAGCACTTCACCATGTCGTAACGAAAAAGTCAAGAACAATTCATACGAGAAATTGGCAATTCCAAGGATCGCAACAAGACAAGCCAACGACCACAAGTGACTTTCAAAAATAAGCCTATCTCTTCAACGGGCGATTTTTGAAAGATCACTATAAAAGGCTGAGGAATAACTCGAGAGTAGGTTACCCGAACCACGAACATTCAAGCAAACATTTGAATCAGAACCTAAGATATTCTCAAATCATTCAAGATTAATCCTCAAGCCTACATTACGAAGAAAATCAATCCAACATCTCACTTGTGAAGGAAAGATAACTTCAATCGGTTGAAGAGGAAATTATTGAAGAATCAAGGGGTCTACATTCCACGGAGGATTTTAGGAAGGTTCAAGGTCGAACCAGTCTCAAGTTTTTGGAGGGCTTCGTGATTAAATCCAAAGAGCTTGAGCAAGTGGGCTGTAGTAGCAAGGCAACCGCCCTGTGAAGAAGCCGAGTCGCACGAGAAGCCAATGCGTGACCAAGACATCTCCGTGATCGAGTCCCAAAGGATCAAGTCGATTGTGTGATCAAGACTTGTATCTGGACTGTTACCACTCGTATATTGATCAATACTTAGTGGATTCATCCAGGAGTTGGAGAAGAGAGGAGTAGAAAAATTACCCCATCTTGAACCTCTATAATAACTTATCGTGTCATTTACATTTCAAAGACTTTAATTCCCGCACCTTATTTATTTAACTCATTGATAAATTTGCTATCCACTTGATAATCTCTAAGTACTAAAACCAAGTATTAAAACAAACTTAACCAAATTCAAGGGTGTTAAGTCTTCCAATAAAAAAACAAATCACAATCGAGTTAAGTCTTTAGTCAAAACAATGAGTTATTTTATCAACAAACAATCAGTCCGTTGAGTGACTAATCACGATTAACTAACTTAGTTGTCCATCAAGGACACAACCGTGAAGTACTAACTCAACATTTAAAAGGACTAAATCGAAAAGTTGGTAAGGTTTATTCAACCCCCCTTCTAAACCTTACACTCACATCCCTTGGGACCTACATACTTAAATTTCTCCAGTACAAGAAAAATGGTCTATCTCAACTCTAATTTAATGACGCACCAAAAGCATGATTATAGATAAGTATTTAATGTCATTTTTTAAAAAAAAGTATCTAAATTATTAAATTAGTGAGACTTACTAGAAAACATTAGTATTTTAGTCAATTTAATGATGTTTCTATTGAAGCGCCAATATCTTTATAAAATTACTGAGATTTTATAAGTGTCACAAAATTTATAGAATTTACTTATGCTTTTATTATTTACATAATCAAAATAAATGATAAAATTGAAGATATTTTTTTGTTTTGCTTACGTATTTTTGTATGTGTCACCAAATTTTTATAATTTTCTTCACTTTATTGTTTGTGCATTTTGATACTTAGTACGCCACAAAGTAAAAAAATAGAATATATATCCCAAATTGAAAGATAGAAGTGCCGAAAAGGATAACGAGAGTTAATTAACAAAGACCATTTTTATAATTGACCAATAACTGTTAGGAAATTTATTGAGTAGATTTTGATGATACCATGTAAAACTTAAATTAGGAAGTTGGCACCCAATTTTCCTTGTAATTTGTATTGTAATAGATAGGGCTGAAAAGCTGAGTCAAGTCAGCTATGCCAAGTAATACAAGAAGTCAATCGCAGATCGATTGAAGACTCACGCTGTGCGTCGGTGAGTGTGGCCAAGAAGAAAGTCAAGGACTCGATCAAGAAGTGTCACCGAGGAACAATCGGGAGAAGTGTCACCAAGTCAACTCAAAAAGGCAAGTCTCAAAGTTGAAGTGAAGTTGAGTTATACAATGACTCGAGCTGACTCAAGTCACCTGGGGTAAAGACATCAGTCTAGTCAAGACAACTGACTTAGATTCGTTGATTAAAGTCAAGAATATTACTCATTATAGTAATATGTCAAAGCTGTCAGGTCTAAAGTGTTAGTCCTAGAATATTGCAAAAGGAATAAACCAATGGGAAACACTGCACCTTGGGTCAGGCACCTGCAATGCTACGAAGACATTTAATACGAGGAAATGTCAACATCAAGCACTGCAACAAGACAAGCCAATGAATAGAAGTGACAGTAGAAATCATCCTATCTCTTCAACGGGCAAAATTTCAAATGTACACTATAAAAGGCTGAGGAAGTTAGTGAGAAGAGGTTACCTGAACCATAAACAAGCAAGCAATATTCAAGCATTTAACCTGCAATATTCTCACGAACAAGCAAGCAAATTCCTCAAGCCTGAAACTCGAAGGAAATCGATCCAACACAAGTAGTGAAGGAAAGACAACTTCAAATCTGTTCAAGAGGAAACTTTTGAAGAAATCAAAGGGGTCTACTTTTCAAGCTAGGATTATAGAAAGGTTCCAGGTCGAACCATTATCAAGTTAGTTGGAGGGCTTCGTGATCAAATCGAAGAACTTGAGAAGTGAGCTGAAGTAGTAAGGCAGCTGCCCTATGAAGAAGCTGAGCCGCAAGAGAAGCCAGCTGTGTGATCAAGGCTTTCTCCAGACTGTTCACCGCTTTGTAAACTGATCTGTTACATAGTGGATTCCTTCAGGAGTTGGAGAAGAGAGGATTAGAAGAATTACCCCATCTTAGAACCTCTATAAAATATTTGTGTCATTTACTTTCAAAGAAATATACTTTCCTCGCATATTTACATTATATCTGCTGTTAGAATCATATTTGCTATCCAACCGATAAATAACCAAGTGCTAAGCATCAAGTGTTAAAACAAACTTAAATCAAATCTAAGGGTGTTAAGTCTTCCATCAGTTAAATACCAATCACCAAGTTAAGTATTTGGCTTAAGCAAATTAAGTTATACTATCAACAGATCTATCGAAGTCGTTGAGTGGGTAACTTAGCCGTCCATCAAGGACACAATCAACTGCTTGAGTCAACTCGTTGAACTATTTTAAAAGGACTAAATCGAAAATTTGCAAGAAAAGGACCCAAGAGAGTGATCATCAAAGAGCCGATTATCGAGAGTCATAATAAAAGAATCGACAGAGTCGATCAACGAAATGAGAAAGAAGATAGAAAAGAAGAAAG
This sequence comes from Rehmannia glutinosa, assembly GCA_016081115.2. NCBI lineage: Eukaryota > Viridiplantae > Streptophyta > Magnoliopsida > Lamiales > Orobanchaceae > Rehmannia > Rehmannia glutinosa. The sequence continues at coordinate 48,246,877 of CM071934.1, forward strand.
CCATGTTCCGCCGAGACGAGCACCAAGTGCAAAGAGACAAAGCAGACTCGAGATAGTAGTGAAGCACTACTCAAGTGATTCTGAGGAGGAGGCTATGATCTGCCTCATGGCCAAAGAACAAGATCAAGAAGATGAGGTACACTCTAACTCATCTTATTCTGATTCAAGTGATAGTGACTGTGATACACACACTTCATCACCCACAAATCCTTATGATTCATTAGGCAAAATGATGAAAGATTTTTGAACACATCAAATCCTCACACACACTTTAAAATGAGGAATATAGCCAGCTTAAAAGCCAAAACTCACAGCTGACTAAAGAGTTGAGTACTCTGAGTCACATAGCTAATGAGAACACTAAGCTGAAGGCTGAGAATACTAAGATAATAGCAAAGTTAGCTGCTACAGAAAAGAGGGAAAAAGATCTTAAAAATGTGATTGTCTCATTTACCAAAGCATCCAAATCATTGGATGAACTTATTATACCATGTAAGGTATAATAAACTGAATTTCTATGTATTATTGAAATAGCTGAAGCCAGCTTATATAGAGAATATAAAACAACCTATTCCAAATCAAAGTAGAAAACCTATACTAGTTAAAATAGAAGTCTAGAATATCTATTACATTAAATCTCCTATAATGAATATATATCTGTATCTATAACATGAGTCAAAAGGAATGTGGAGACAAGACAGGCATATGTTTCAATTCCTTTGTCCATAGTCAAACTCCAAGAATGATTTTGGAAAAGGGATCTTCAAGCAATGAAGCATTCCAAAAATCCCAAAATACCAAATGATGCACCCACATTCACTCCAAAGCACAATCACAATCACACTGGCCTTGGTTACAAGGGTAAAGAAAAGAAGCCAGTAGAGTATGTTGAAGGGACAACTGAGAAGAAATTCAGACAGGTCCATCAACAGACTCCTAACAGGAAGTACTCTCTAAAAGCCAAACAGGGCTACCAAAAACCCCAGAACTTTCATCAGAGAAATACATATGATGGGAATGGTAGAAACTACCCAAATCAAGCTGATTGGAATAATGTTAAACATCAGCAAAGACCTATGGAATACAAGCCAAAATGGCAAAGACCTAAACCTCAACAAAGGTCATTCCAAAGGCAAAAGAGCTATTATCATCACACATATGCACCCAAGAACTACACCCAGAAATACCACAACTATCCCAAGAAAGCAATTGCTAAAAAAACACACATAGGCATACAGACAAAAAAGAGAGACAGTTGTATGATCCTAAAACCCCTAATCAATTTGCTAATGTGCACTATGATTATGACACTGATAGATGGAAACCTCTTAGAGTCAGGTCATCTGGCTATAGGTTGGTTGGAACATCTTATAGCACTAATCCCCCAAGACCCAGACAAGTATGATAACCTAAAAACCGATTTCCTTGATTGCGGAGTTCAAGGAACAAGTGAGTGCCAAGGAAAATGGTACATAGATAGTGGTCATTCCGGACATATGACAGAAACAAGAAAAATCACAAGATTCAAGGAGATTAGAGGTGCAAAAGTCATATTTGGAGGTAATGAAGCTCCAGGGGAGATCAAAGGCACAAGATCCATCGAGAAAAATGGATTGGAAATCACAGATGTTGCTTATGTTGAAGGCCTCAACTTCAACCTGTTAAGTATCAACCAACTCTGTGACAAGGGCTACAATGTAGGATTCAACATGAGAATATGCCAAATCAAAGATGCTGAATCCAATGAAATAGTGCTGCAAGGTTCAAGACAAAAGAATATGTATGTGGTAGATTGGTCTACTGCTACACCAAGCACGTGTCTACTAGCAAAGAGCACAACCAAATCAAGTTGGTTGTGGCACAAGAAGCTGAGTCACCTGAACTTCAAGACAATCAACAAGCTTGCAAGGGGTCATCTTGTAGAAGGATTTCCAGACTCAGTGTACAAGAGAGAAAGTATATGTGATACATGCCAGATGGGAAAGCAAATCAAATCGTCATTCAAGGATAAGCCAAGTCCTTCTTCAACAAGGATATTACATCTGTTGCTTATGGATTTACTTGGTCCAGTGGAACCAACTAGCATCAGTGGAAAGAAATACACCTTATCGGGTGGTGGATGATTATTCAAGATATACATGGACAATTTTCATGTGTAAAAAGAAGGAAACACTGCAGAAGTTACCTCAACTGATGAGAAGAGTTCAAAATGAGAAGAGTCAAACCATTATAAAGATAAGATCTGACAGGGGAACTGAGTTTGTCAATGGGATAATCACTCAGTATTGTATTGAAAATGGTATTGATCATGAGTTATCAGCTTCAAGGACTCCACAACAGAATAGAGTAGCTGAAAGAAGGAACAAAACTCTCAAGGAAGCTACAAGGACCATGTTAGCTGAAGCTGGATTGCCTAAGAGATTTTGGGCTGAAGCCATAAATACAGCATGCTATACTCAGAATAGAAGCATGATTAACAGGCAATTGACCAAGACTCCCTATGAGATTTGGACATGGAGAAAACCAAATGTTGGATACTTCAAGATATTTGGATGTAAATACTTCATCCATAACAATGGCAAGGACAATTTGAAGGCTTTTGATGCTAAAGCTGAAGAAGGTATGTTTTGGGATACTCAGCTGAGAGTAAAGCCTATATAGTGCTGAACAAGAGGACTACGGTAATAATAGAATCTATCCATGTGGTTTTTGATGAACCTAATGTGAATGGAGAAGACATTGATGAGTTAGCTGATAAGCTGAATCAGCCAACTATGCAGAAGAGTCCTTATGTTGAAGCTGAAGTGAAGGCACTCAACCCTGATGATAATGAGATTGCTGAATCTCAAAGATAGTTGGAAGGTCTACAACTGAATGAAGATGAAGAGATGTTCAAGACAACTTAGCTGCGAGATGGCTGAATCCAGCAGACTTACTCCAACCAGATGTGAGATGGTTGAGAGACCATCCCATCCACCATAGTTAGTTATTGGAGATGTTAGAGATGACATAAGAACCAGATCCAGAGCACAACATGAAGCTATGTTCACTTGTTTTATTTCTCATATGGAGCCTAAAGAAGTGTCTCAAGCATTGGATGACACACATTGGATTCAAGCCATGCAAGAAGAGCTGAATCAGTTTGAAAAGAACAAAGTATGGGAATTAGTTCAAAGGACAACCCACCAAAATGTTATTGGTACTAAGTGGGTTTTCAGAAACAAGATGAATGAGGAAGGATATGTTGTTAGAAACAAAGCAAGATTGGTAGCAAAAGGGTATTGCCAAGAAGAAGGTATAGATTTTGATGAAACCTTTGCTCCTGTTGCCGGATTGGAAGCAATAAGGATATTTCTTGCTTATGCTGCACAAAAGAACTTCACTGTATATCAAATGGATGTGAAGAGTGCAATTCTAAATGGACTGTTAGAAGAAGAAGTCTATGTTGAACAACCTCCAGGTTTTGAGCAGAAAACTATTGGAGATAAGGTCTACAAGCTTAAGAAAGCATTATATGGATTGAAACAAGCACCAAGAGCATGGTATGATACATTGTCTCAATTTCTAACTGACAATGGATTTACCAAAGGCAAAATTGATAGAACAATCTTCAGGATTTAAGATGGAAAGAGTGTACTGCTTGTTCAAATATATGTGGATGACATCATTTTTGGATCCACAAACAAAGAGTTGTGTGACAAGTTCTCAAACCTCATGCAAGGTAAATTTGATATGAGCATGATGAGAGAGCTGACTTTCTTCCTAGGACTTCAAGTCAAGCAATTGAAGGATGGAACCTTCATAAGCCAAACCAAGTATGCCCGAGATTTGATGAAGAAATTTGGTATGGAAGACAAGTCTTATGTGAAGATTCCTATGAAGACATCAGTCAAGATGGATATGGATGCAGATGGCAAAGCTATTGATCAAACCAGATATAGAGCCCTCATTGGATCATTGCTCTATTTAACAGCAAGCAGGCCAGACATCACGTTTGCAGTAGGTGTATGTGCTAGATTTCAATCTGCACCAAAAGAGAGCCACATGACTCAAGCTAAGAAAATCCTAAGGTATTTGAAGGGATGCCAGGAAGTCGGCTTATGGTATCCAAAGAAATGAGGACTCAAGCTGGTAGGATACTCAGACTCAGACTATGCTGGATGTAGAGTTGACAGGAAGAGTACTTCAGGTACATGTCAAATGCTTGGAAATAGATTCTTTTCTTGGTTCAACAAGAAACAAAATTCAATAGGTACATCCACAACTGAAGCAGAGTATATAGTCAGCTATTGTGACCAAGTCTTATGGATGAGACAACAGCAGAGAGATTATGATATTGAAGAAAAAGAGATTCCAATTATGTGTGATAACACTAGCGCTATTGCAATCACTCAGAATCCAGTATTACATTCAAGAACAAAGCACATTGATGTCAGATATCATTTTATAAGAGATCATGTTGAAAAGAAAGACATCACCTTAGAATACATCTCAACTGATAAGCAGTTAGCTGACATATTCACAAAGCCATTATGTGAATCAATGTTTGAAGAGCTCAAGAATGAGTTAGGGTTAATTGAGTTGAGTTAGATTACTCAGAAGACCCAATCAACAGAGAAAGAAGATGAGAAAATGGAAAATGAGCAAGTTTCACATTTCAGCCAAGTGAAACAACCCAGTCGGGGAGTCAGATGTATCGAGTTAGCTGACAGATGAGTTATGATATGTGAAGATAGAAGCAGAGCTAAATCAGTTAGGAAGAAAGATGAATCATTTATAAACTAAGTTACAAAAATGCAGTGGTTTTAATTGAGCGGGAATATTTTTAAGGATGACGTCAACATAATTATGACTGTCAGTACAAAAGCTACACAGTAAATCATATGATTGGATATAAATGCTGCTGCATTTAATGTGGGAATTTAATGCAGTTTTGAAGGCTAAATTTTGACCGTTGATTTTGATCAAATTTTTCAAATTCTAAAAACCGTCATTTCACATCTATATGTACAAAATTTCATTTTTCTCTCCTCACGCAAACTTACTCGCCTTCAAAGAAGAAAGCATTTTTCTCTCTACAACCAAGTTCAAAACCCTAGTTCTTCAAGTTTCGCATTTTCAATCGGTAAAATCTTCTTCAAAATGGCTACTTCTCATGATTTTTAAGAAAGTTGTTGGAGAAAATCCACTGGATTGTCCGTGGATTTTGTTGAATGATCAAGCAGGCGTGGATGGTGCCCTGGTAAAGAAGATAGTCGAAAAGTCGAAAAGTCCGGCCTAAAGGACTTTCTATCGATGTAGTTCACGACACTTATCCGGAAGAAGTGGCTATGTTCTATGTGAAAGATAAGGTCCACGGCAAGGCCATTAAAATCACCGCAAAGGACCTTGTTGAGCACAAGCTTTCCTACCCTCTTTAGGGTTGAAGGACATCGCCGAGAAGGATGTCAACCTTGGAAGGAAGTTGCAAATGCAGTGCAAGGGGCGTTGGACCAAAAAGACTTCTGAAGGAAGATTATCACAAGCAGTTTGATATCGTGTCCAAGTGCGTGGACATGAAATTTGGGAGTTTCAGTTAGTTGTCCAAGAATAAGCTGATCGTGATGGTTGAAATCAGGCAAGAGAAGAAGGTGAATTGGGCTTAGCTCGTCTTCAGCCGAATGTGCCAGAACGTGAGGAACAGGTCCTACAAGGAGGATGGGACCTTTGGTTGCTCGCTGGGATATGGCCTTGTCATTGGCCATTTGATGGAGATGAAGGGTATTGCATTGCGCCATGGCAAAGCCCTTCCATGCAAACAAACGGATGTTCAAGGCGAACCTATCCGGAGCCCAAAAGAAGGCACATGCAAGAAAGGTGGACACAAGTGGGGGAATCAGCTAACCCTACTAAAGACACAACTGAGACCTCCCCAACTCTCTCTCCAAAGCAGATATCCAAAAAGAGAGTTGCTACATCAAAGACAGCCCCTGCCCCAACAGACAAGTCAAAGAAGGCACCTGCCCCCGCAGCCAAACCCAAAGCTCCTGCCCACGTAGCCGATGCTCCTACCCAAGCAACTCAAGCCCCTGTCCCCGCAGCCGAGACTGAGGAGGAACCCAAAATTTCCTCACCAGTTGTGAAGAAGAAGCGCACTGCCAAGTCAAGGAAGGCAGCTGCAAAGGCTTCTATTGAAACACATGCCTTCACCATTGAAGAGCCTACTCGAGTGGAGCCAGAGATTTCATTGGTTGCCACTAAGAGAAAGAGGCTGTTTAAGAAGCATGAATTGGAGAAAACAGCTGAGTCCGGCACTCAGCCGGAGAAGCAAGAGGAGACTGCTGATGCTCAAGAGGAGTAGTCTCCAGAGATAGTAGATGTGCTTGAGAATTCTGCTGATGCTGATCAGCAGAGAATAAAAGATCCAATCGTAGGGAGACAATCGTGGAGATCGAAACAATCGAGACAACCGAGCCCATGAAAGAACAAGTTGTCTCATCCCCTCAGATAGACGCAGTTGAGTCTAAGGAGGAGCAAACCCCTCTAACCACCTTTTAGGAGACCAGGAGGAAGATGAAGATGATGATTTAATAATGTACTCTCCAGTCTACCCAGACATTCAGCGCATACTGAAAGAATGGAGGGCATGGAAGTTGGACTATTCAAGGGGGAAGTTTGCTCATCCTTTGTTCATTGAGGAGGAGGAAGCGCTTAGATTTTTTGGACATGCATCTGTCCAATTTGCCCTTAATGAAAAAATCTGCATGGAAACTCTTCATCCATCAAGGAGGAAGAGAAGGAGAAAGTTGAGGAGCGAGCCAGAGCCTTGGAGAAATCCAAGATATGTCTGCAAACAGGGACATATGAGCATATCAATGAATCCACTGACAATGAAATGGAGGACATGGACTGTTGGGAAATTATTTTGTAAGATTTTGATGAATGCCATGTAAAACTTAGAATAGGAAGTTGGCACCCCATTTTTGTTGTAAACTGCATTATAATAGATAGGGCTGGTCGAGCTATGTTAAGTCAGCTATGCCTAAACATGCAAGAAGACAACTGGAGACTAGAAGGAAGATTCCGCTGCAAGGCAACTGAGTATGGCAAAGAAGAGAAGACGTGAACTCGATCAAGGTGCAACCGAGATGCGGTGAGTGAAGTATCACCAAGTCAACTCAAGACAGACCAAGTCTCAAGGTTGAAGTGACAAAAAGTCATCAAATGATTGGAAGTCGACTCGAAGTCACCTGGGGATGTTAAGAAAATGCAATCAAGTCAAGACAATCGAAAGAGATCCGTTGTACGTAAATCAAGAGAATTACTTAAACAAGTAATACCTCCATAACGCTTTCTTGAAGTGCTCAGTTCCTAAGCGTGCAAAAGGAATAAACCAATGGGAAACACGCACCATGTCGTAACTCAAAAGTCAAGAATCATACATACGAGGAAATGGAAATTCCAAGGATCGCAACAAGACAAGCCAACGACCACAAGTGACTTACAAAAATAAGCCTATCTCTTCAACGGGCAGATTTTTGAAAGATCACTATAAAAGGCCGAGGAATAACTCGAGAGAAGGTTACTAACCACGAACATTGAAGCAAACATTTGAATCAGAACCTAAGATATTCTCAATTCATTCAAGATCAATCCTCAAGCCTACATTACGAAGGAAATCAATCCAACACTCACCGTGAAGGAAAGATAACTTCAATCAGCTTGAAGAGGAAATTTTTGAAGAATCAAGGGTCTCGCATTCCATGGAGGATTGTAGGAAGGTTCAAGGTCGAACCACTCTCAAGTTTTTGGAGGGCTTCGTGATCAAATCCAAAAAGCTTAAGCAAGTGGGTCAGAGTAGCAAGGCAAACTGCCCCGTGAAGAAGCTCGAGTCGCACGAGAAGCCAACCGCGTGACCAAGACATCTCCAGATCGAGTCCCAAAGGATCAAGTCACCTGTGTGATCAAGACTTGTATCGGACCGTTAACCACTCGTATATTGATCAATACTTAGTGGATTCCTCCAGAGTTGGAGAAGAGAGGAGTAGAAGAATTACCTCATCTTCGAACCTCTATAAAAACTTATTGTGTCATTTACATTTCAATACTTTAATTTCTCGCATATTACTTTTATATCTCGCTAATAAATTTGGTATCCAATTGATAATCAACCAAGTGCTAAAACCTAGTATTAAAACAAACTTAAGCAAATTCAAGGGTGTTAAGTCTTCCAATAAAACATATCACAATGAACCGTTAAGTCTTTAGTCAAAATAGCCGAAGTTATTCTATCAACAATCTACCAAGTCCGTTGAGTGACTAACTCGCCGACATTAACTTAGTTGTCCATCAAGGACACAAATTGTGAAGTATTAACTCGAATATTTAAAAGGACTAATTTGAAAAGTTGGTAAGGTTTATTCAACCCCCTTCTAAACCTTACACTCACACCCTTGGGACCTACAAGTGGTATCGAGCGGTTGGTTCATTGAGCCTTCGTGACCGGTTATCGAACTAGATCTCCAAATTTTTCAAATTCGTTTTAGTACTTGATCTCTCAAAACTCTTTTTACCAAAGAAAAGTTATTATCATGGAAGCAAATTTGACACGCATCCCTATGTTCACAATTGAAGAATTTGATGATTGGAAAATTCAGATGTGCTCATCTATCAAAGATTACATGATGAGATGTGGATAGTGATAGAGGATGGGCCACCGCAAATTTTAAAAGTAAACACAATCGTAAGAAGAGTCACAGGCTAAAGGTGAAGAGGATGTTGCTCCCTGCACTGCTTATGGTTGAAAACCAAGAGTCGAATGGACAAATGATGACAGAAAAGATATAACTTGGACAATGTGGCCAAGGACATTCTTTACAAAACCTTGACAAAGCTATGTTCAACAAAGTCAAATCATGCAAAATGGCTAAAGAGATCCTGGGACAAGCTAACATTGATTTGTGAAGGCTCGTGAGCAAATCAAGGAAAATAAACTATCTCATATTTGTACAAAAATTTGAAAATTTTAAAATGCTTGGAGGAGAGACCTTGGATCACCGGATGCTCGGTTCACGTAAATTACCAATGAGCTATCTACACTTGGAAAAGAATATACACGTAAGAAAATGTGTATGAAGATTCTAAGAAGTCTCCCAAATTGAATGGGAAATGAAGGTCATGGCACTAAGACATTCCATGCACCTATCCAAGACATCCAACCATGAGCTATTCTTAGATCTCAAAGCCTACGAATTTGAGCCGAGAAAGAAAAGACCAGAGGAGACAAATGTAAAAAAAACAACCGCTCTAATTGTTAAGGATGGCAAGAGAGCCGAGGTCAAAGAAGTCATTGACCAAGAGGAAATAACCCCGATGGTTAAAAGGTTTAACAAGTTCTTTAACAAGAACTACAAGAGAGGCAAGGGCTAATCCTCCGAGAAGACACTCACCTCCCTCCAAGTCAAGGGAAGATAGGCCAACCAAGAGAGCAGTAACATCAAAAAGTTGAATATCAAAGGGTCGAAAATCCAAGAATGGAAAGAGTCGATCAAAAGGTTGAAAATCTATCTTTGAACCGCAGCAACCAAGACACTACGCCATTGATTGCCCATATCCCGTAGTCAACAAATACAGAATGAAGAAGAAAGAAAGGTCTTTGAGAAAGAAAGACAAGAAAAGAAAAAGGCAATGTTGGTCGCAGAGATCGCCGAGACAACCCAAGTCAAGAGACACATCCGATTCGCAGAGTAGTGAAGTCGACTACTCAAGTGACTCTGAAGAAGAAGCCTTGATCCGTTTGATGGCCAAGGAACAAGACCAACTCCGACCAAGAAGATGAGGTACACTCAAATTCATCACACTCGTATTCTAGTGATAGTGATCGTGACACACACACTTCATCACCCACCGATCTTTATGATTCATTAGGTAAAATGATGAAAGACTTTGAACACATTAAATCCTCACACACACTACTAAATGAGGAAAACAAAGATACTCAAGAATCAAAACTCACAGTTGACTAAGGAGCCGAGTACTCTAAGTCAAATAGTCGATGAGAATGAAAGTCTAAAGACCGAAAAATGCTAAGCTAATAACAAAGATAGTCGCTATAGAAAAGAGGGAAAATGACCTCAAAAATGTGATTGCCTCATTCACTAAGGCATCTAAATCATTGGATGATCTTATTATGAGTCAAAGAGAATGTGGAGACAAGACAGGCTTAGGATTTAATTCCTCTGTGCTATGTCAAGATCCAAAAGTGATTTTGGAAAAAGGATCTTCAAGTAATGAAGTATCTCAAAAATTCAAAACTCCAAATGGTGCACACACATTTATTCCAAAGCACAATCACAAGCAAACCGGCCTTGGTTATAAAGGAAAAGGAAAACAGCCAGTTGAGTGTGCTGAGAGGATAGCCGAGAAGAAATCCAAAAGTTCCTCAAAGAAACTCCAAATAGGAAATACTCAGAAAGAAGAAACAGAGCTACCAAAAACCCAGAAGTTCTATAAAAGAAACACATATGAAGGGAATGGAAGAAAGTACCCAAGCCAAGCTGATTGGAATAATGTGAACTATCAGCAAAGACCTATGGAAAATAAGTCCAAATGGCAAAGGCCTAGAACTCAGCAAAGGCCATTTCAAAGGTATAAGGGCTTTCATCAAAGACACATATGCACCTATGCACTACACTTAAATATCACAACTACCCAAAGAAGGCATTTGCTAAAGCACACACACAAGCATACAGACAAAAGAGACAGCTGTATGAACCTAGAACCCCCAAGCAATTTGCCAAAATCAATTATGATTATGGCACTAGTAGATGGCAACCCCTTAGAGTCAAATCATTTGGCTATAGGTTGGTTGGATCATCTTACAAGGAAGTCGAGGTGCAAAAGTCATATTTGGAGGAATGAAGCCCCAGGAGAAATAAGAGGCATTGGATCCATCAAGAAAAAAGGATTAGAAATCACAGATGTTGCATATGTTGAAGGACTTAAATTCAATCTGCTAAGTATTAGCCAACTCTGTGACAAAGGCTACAATGTTGGATTCAACATGGGTACATGCCAAATCAAGAACATCAATCCAATGAGGTTGTGTTGCAAGGATGCGCAACAAAAGAACATGTATGTGGTAGATTGGTCAACCGCAACACCAAGCACTTGTCTACTAGCAAAGAGCACATTAATCAAGTTGGTTGTGGCACAAGAAGTCGAGTCACCCGAATTTCAAAACAATTAACAAGTTTGCTGTATAATCTAGTGGAAGGACTTCCGACATCAGATACAAGAAGGAGAGTAAATGTGATGCATGTTAGAAGGGAAAACAAATCAAATCATCATTCAAAGAAAAGACATGTCCATCTTCAACAAGAATATTGATCCGCTACATATGGATCTATTTGGTCCAATTGAACCAGCTAGCATAAGTGGGAAGAAATACACCTTGGTGGTAGTAGATGACTACTCTAGATATACATGGACAATATTCATGTGTAAGAAGAAAGAAACCCTAGAGAAACTACCAAATTGATGAAGAGGATTCAAAATGAGAAAAGTCAAACCATTATCAAAATAAGATCTCGACAAAGAGGAACCGAGTTTGTCAATGGTATAATAACTCAAAGATTGTATTGAAAATGGTATTGGTCATGAATTATCTCGGCAGCAGAAGGACTCCACAAACAGAATGGAGTTGCAAAAGAAGGAATAGACCTCTCAAAGAAGCAAAGATGGACCATGTTAGTCAAGCAGGCTACCTAAAAGATTTCGGTCAAGCAATAAACACAACATGCCATACTCAAAATAGATGCATGATAAACAGACAGCTGACAAAGACTCCCTATGAGATTTGGACAGGAAGAAATCCAACTATTGCATATTTTAGAATATTTGGATGCAAATGTTTCATCCATAACAATGGCAAAGATAATTTAAAGGCTTTTGATGCTAAAGTCGATGAAGGTATCTTCTTGGGATACTCAATCGAAAGCAAAGCCTACAGAGTACTCAACAAGAGGACTATGGTTACAGAGGAATCCATTCATGTGGTGTTTGATGAGCCAAATGTAAATGGAGAAGACATTGAAGAGTCGGTGATAAGTCAATCAACCAACCATGCGTAAGAGTCCCTATGTCAAGTCAAGCCGAATTATAAACCCGGATGAAGATGAGATAGCCGAGTCTCAAAAATAGTTGGAAAATCTGCGGCTAAGTGATGATGAGAAAGTCGATCAAAGCAACACAACTTCAAGACGATCAATCCAGCCTAACTTACTCCAACCTCGATGTAAGATGGGCCGAAAGACCATCCACCGTAACTAGTCATTGGAGATGTAAGAGAAGGTGTCAAAACAAGATCGAGTAACTCAACAAGAAGCAATGTTTACCGCTTCATCTCACAAATAGAGCCTAAATATGTGTCACAAGCATTGGATGACACACATCGATTCAAGCCATGCAAGAAGAGTGAACCGGTTTGAAAGAAATAAAGTGTGGGAATCGGTTCAAAGACCCACCCATCAAAATGTTATTGACACTAAATGGGTATTCAAACAAGATGAATGAGGAAGGTTACGTGGTAAGAAACAAAGCAAGATTGGCAGCCAAAGGATATTGCCAAGAAGAAGGAATAGATTTTGATGAAACTTTTGCCCGTAGCAAGATTGGAAGCTATAAGGATATTTCTTGCCTATGCAGCCCACAAGAATTTTATTGTATATCGATGGATGTAAAGAGTGCATTCCTTAATGGTTTATTGAAGAAGAAGTATATGTTGAACAACCTCCAGGATTTGAGCAGTAAGACTCTTGGAGATAAGGTATACAAACTCAAGAAAGCTCTATATGGATTGAAACAGCACCCGTGAGCATGGTATGATACATTATCACAATTCCCGACTAAGAATGGATTCACAAAAGGAAAATGGATAGAACACTCTTCGTAATTCAAGATAGGAAGAGCATACGCTTGTTCAAATATATGTGGATGACATCATTTTTGGATCCACAAACAAAGAGTCGTGGTGATAAATTTTCAAACCTCATGCAAAGCAAATTCGAAATGAGCATGATGGGAGAGCTAACATTCTTCCTTGGACTCCAGTGAAACAGATGAAGGATGGAACCTTCATAAGTCAAACAAAATACACCAGAGATTTAATGAAGAAATTTGGTATGGAAGAGAAGTCTTCAAGAAAATACCAATGAATACATCACCAAAATGGACATGGATGCAGATGGCAAGCCAGTAGATCAAACAAGATACAAAGCACTTATGGATCATTGCTCTATCTTACAAAGAAGCAGCCGTACATCACCTTTGTCGTAGGTGTATGTGCAAGATTTCAATCGCTCCAAAAGAAAGCCATATGATCGCAGCCAAGAGGATCTTGAGATATTTGAAAGGAAGCCAAGAAGTTGGCTTATGGTATGCAAAGGAAGGTGGATTCAAGCTAATTGGCTATTCAGACTGACTATGCTTTGGATGTAGAGTTGACAGAAGAGCACCTCGAGGCACATGTCAAATGCTTGGAAATAGGCTAATTTCTGGTTTAGCAAAAAGCAAAATTCAATAGCCACCTCTACAAACCGAAGGTAATACATATCTGCGGGCAAATTGCAGCCCAAGTCCTATGGATGAGACAAAGAATTTGAGAGACTATGAAGTTGAAGAAAAGGAAATTCCAATCATGTGTGATAACACAAGTGCAATTGCAATCACTCAAAACTCGTGTTGCACTCAAGAACAAAGCATATCGATGTCGATATCACTTCATAAGAGATCATGTTGAAAAGAAGGACATCACCTTGGAATATATTTCAACCGAGCAAGGCTGGTCGACATATTCACAAAACCATTATGTGAGTCAAGATTTGAAGAACTCAAGCATGAGTTAGATTAATTGAGCTGAGTTGACACGTAAGACTCAAAGAAAAGAAATGAAACACAAAAAGAGGAAAAAGAGTGAACTCTTAAATCGCCTAAGTGAATCGGCCGATCGGAAAAAACAAATTTATCGAGTTAGAATGACAACTGAATATTTACATGCGAGGAGAGAAGAGTTAAATCAGCTAAGGGACAAGCTGAGTCATTTATGAGTAAAGTGACAAAAACGCAGTCGTTTTTACTATGCGGAAATGTTTTTAAGAATGATGTCAAAGATAATTATGACGTGTACAGCAAAAGCCGAACACCAAGCTTATGATTGATATAAATGTTGCTGCATTAAATACGTGACATTAAATGCAAATCGGCGTGCAAGATCTAAGCCGTTGATTTTGATCACATTTCAAAACCACCCGCACGTCCTTTCATGAACCATACTTAAACCATTTCGTCCGTTTCTCTCTCACTTTACCAAAACTGTTCATCTCTCTCTCGAAAGCAAAAGCAAAATTTTCTCTCAAAACCCTTTCAATCCTCAGATCATTTTCTTAAGTTTCGTTCGGTAAAATACTGAGAAATGGCATCCACTCATGATTTTGTCAAGTTAGAAAGCAAATCCACACGGGTCCCACTGTGGATTTTGATGGTATGGTGAAACAGGGTCCGACAACACCCTAGTGAAGAAGATTGCTGAGAAATTGGAAACGTCTGGGCTGAAACCGGTTCTGACGTTGGAGTTTCCGATGACCTATATGGAAGAGGTCGCATAGTTCTACGTGAACGCTGAGGTTCACGATGAGGGCATCAAGTCCTCTGTTCATGGAAAGGAGTTCATCATTATCGCCAAGGATTTGGCGTAACACCGCTTGTTACCGGCGGAAGGAGTGTCGGAAATTAATGAAGTCGATGTTGACTGATCGCCGCTTGGAAGGAAGTAGCCAAGTCCGACCATGCCGAGAAAGTAGTCTACACAACTAATAAGAGGTCAGCCAAGGAGGACTACCACAAATTGCTGGACATCGTTGCCAAATGCATAGATATCAATTTGGCACTTTGACCATTCAAAGCAAAGTTAATCGTAATGGTTGTGATCATTGAAGAATAGAAAGTGAATCGGGCCGAGTTTGTCTACAAAGCAGATCGCGAGAACGTTGGGAACAAATCCTTCAAGGAGGATGGAACGTTGGAGGTTCCCAGACACTACCGGTGATTGGTCGCCGATGGAAGTAAAAGGAGTCCTCTTCGACATGGAAAGGCATTCCATGTAAACAAAAGGATGTTTAGATCAAACCTCTCGGGCGCACAAAAGAGAGCCTACGCTAAGAGAGCTGATACGAGTGAGGGGGAATCAGCTGACCCTGAAGATACAACCGTCTCCTCTCCTCCAAAGAAAAAGGCCGCCCCGCACTGCTAAGAAGACGCACGCCCCGCAAAGAAAGAAAAAAAATCGCTTCCCGCCCGCAGCCGAGTCACCTACCCCGCAGCCGTGTCTCCCGCCCCTCAGCGTAGCGGAGAAGGAATCTCAAATACCTTCTCCGGTCATTAAGAAAAGGAGAACTGATAAGCCAAGACGGCCAGCTCCTCAGAAGAAGACAACATCATTGGCCCCCGCCGCCCAAGACTCATAAGAAACCTTATCCGAACCGTAAATCCTCCGGTACAAACAAAAAGAAGGAGAAGAATTTTCAAGCGTTCGAGCTTGAGAAACCGGCCGAGTCACCACTCACCGGAGAAGATACCGAAACGCTGGAGAAGTAGAGTCTCCACACATGATCGATGAAACGGCCAAGTCACGCCGAGGCCGATCACAGAGGCAACTCAAGACCCACCAGAGATGTAATAGCCGAGGAACTAGGAATGGCCGAGACAACCGAATCACTGCTGATGTGGTTGTTTCTCCACCGTAATGGAGGCTACCGAGGGTGTCGAACAACAAAGTCTCTGCTACCCTAATACCCGGAAACGAGGGCCAAAGAAGAGAATGATGAAGACGATGTAATCATATACTCTCCATTGTATCCGACATCCAAAATCGCCTCATGAAAGTGGAGAAAATGGGAGCCGAGCCTATCCGAGTGCGCTTTGAAAATCCGAGTTCATTGCCGGGAAGAAGAACTCTTAAGGTTTCTTGAGGTGGACACAAGTCGCAAGCCCTGATGAGGATAATTGCATCAATATCCCGCAGATTCAAAAGAAAACGAACGGGCTAAAGCAAATGAGACGCAGAGGCACGTGAGAAGGCCAAGATCCGCCTCTCACGGCACCACCGATCATACACACCCTCACCTTGACGCCCTATCGTGGAAGTGATGAGGATCCGGACCCCGTTGTCGCCACAAGAAGAGTTGCAAATGCAAAGAAGCAATGCAAGAGTCCGTAATCCTACATGAGCAAAGAATGATGGAGGGACCAGGAGAGTCCTCCAAATCATAGCCGAAATAGATCCTATGGGAGTGGTGCAACATATTGCCCGTTGTTGTTGCCGCCACCACTTCCCACCTCATTCATTCGGAGGAAAATGTTAAGGGAAATGGCGATGAAACTGGTTTAGTGGGGACCCCAAATGAGCCAACCCCTAATGAAGGTGTCTTACCACCGCCCCAATGGCCGAATACTCGGTGGGAACAACCGGGAGTGTGGAGACGAGTGACCCCATTCCAAGTCACTCGGTTGGTGTGCCAACCGAGGGGAAACTCCTCCACCAAACAAGGTCGGAGGATGCTTTGCACTGACTCCACAATGAATTTAGGAGGCGAAGTGGAGAAGGAACAATCACTGTATCACACAACAAGTTGTCACGACGAGGCTCGCATAATTGTGACTCTCTCGGTGAAGTGCCAATCGCTCCGCAGCTAATGACGCCGCGATGCGCTTGAGGCACAAGAAGGAACGCCATGGGAGTTAACACTGGCGATGAAAGTGCAATCCATGGAGTTGAGACTCCAATGGATGCCACTCGAAGACCCCAAGACATACTGACATCGTCGAAAGGGATGTCCAGTGCCTCGCCGCAGCTTGAGATCGCAGAGGTAATGAAGGCCAACGGAGGTTGAGACTTCTCGGGTAGAGAAATCAAGCACGTAACATCCCTCCCGCTATCATTGATTTATCGAAAAGGAGATAAGTGCGCTTCACGATTCCCGTGATAATCCCGATGTAACCTTTTCTAGGCTCGGAAGGAGACGATGAACCGAGTCATCCCCTCGTGATCGATCCCAAAGACTCAGCCGAGGATGTTCCAACCACGAGTAAGTCTGACCTCAAGACTACTCGCCAAACATTCAACTTTGATGTTGAGCCACCCATGGAAATCTCATCATCGTCCGATGACGCTCGATAAGGCCGAGGACCATTCAACTCATTTGGAAAACCATTTGAGACCGACGACGTTGATCCACTTCCAGTCGGGTCCACTTCACAAAGCACCACACAAACAGAGTCCACTGCGCAAGCTCCCCAAGCTGCAGCAGGTTCGACTCACAAGGGACTTCACGAGCACCACTTATCATTGAACAAATTCCAGTTGCACGTGATGATTCTTTCATAGAATCATTTTCCTTCTCTCTGGAGGTACCTAACCTCCCTGAAGAATCAGACAAAGATCGCGAGCACTTCCACAGACCTGATCCTGTCATTCCATCCGACACCATTGTTCCAGCTAACTATGACTTTGACGATGCTTGTCCGTCAGCTGAAACAGAGGAAGCAGCTAAAGTTCGGAAGGTGTTCAAAGCCCTATTTGTTGAGATTGAACGGATGGAGAGGCACCAGGCCTCGCTGGACATGAGGCTGGATAACAGGGACGCCAACCTTACTGCTGATTTGAGAGGCATCATAGTCAGGATCCGGGAGTGGTGGCAACAACATCAAACAATGCGTGTGGAACAAGCTCGATATTTCGGAACATTGTTCAACAAATTGTTGGTCTGGCGAGCTGAGAATGCTGATGCAAAGACAAATTGCAAGAGCACATTGAACAAATGCATGAATCTCACACTACTGAGATAAAGCTGCTGCATGAGCAAAGTAAGAATGAGCTCCTGCGTGTGGAAGAGAACATGGATCGAAAATTCAGTCTTCTCATGGCTGAGATAAAGTTGGTAGCAGCTGAATCCAATGCCACCCGCTCTGAGTTCTGTGCAGCTTACTCCGCAGCAGATTCGAAGCAGAACTCAACTATCATCAGACTAGACTTCCTGCTTGCTAGCTTGTTCCCAGGGGTTCCTCTCTCCTTTGATGATGCCAAAAAGGGGGAAGAGGAATACCTAAAGGCGCTGAAGGAATTTGAAGCTGAGAAGGAGGAATAAGAATTGTGAAGGGAAAGACAATGAGGAAGTAATAAGAGAGAAGAAATGGAAGTCCGCTGAGGGGGAAGGTTCAAAAGATGTGACGTTGATGATTGCTAAAACCCCCAACAAGGTCTTGTCACAAACCGATATTATCAAAGAAACTCCCAAATGACTCGCCACTCCAACACTGTACCAATGGCCGAAAAGAGAAAGACAGATTGAAGAAGCGAGGGATGAAGGAAATGGAAGGAAGGATGAATGCCCGAGTTATGGATATTCTCAAACAACATGGAGGCATTCCAATAGACAGAGACACCTATGCCATATCGATGCCGGAATCGAGCCAAGATCTATTGATGAATTAAAGACGCCGATCTCAAGGTTATTTCAAACATGTCCATGGCTCAAGCCTGGGATTTGTATCGGGAAAAAGGTCTCACACTATGTGAAGAAGCCGACAGCAAAGAAACCACCGGCAATACTCACCGGGTCACTCACCGGGAAAAAGAAGGCCCCAAAGACAATACACACCCGAGGCAGAAGAAGAAGCAGTGGTGGAGGAAGAGGTTTCGAGACCTTAACTCGCCAAAAATATTGAGTACATAGATCCAGTGCAAGAAAGGAGGGATCTCACTGGCTGGATTTGACAAAATAGCTAACCTTCAAGTGGCAAAGAACAATGTTGAGTATGTTAAGTTTAATTGAAGAAGAAAATAAAAGACAAACTCAACTGTGGGAGGAAAGACAAGAAAAACTAAGAAGAGATGAAGTCGCTGTATGGGCGTATGAAAAGAAGAAGAAGAAGGTCAAGATGAGAAAAAGAGAAAAAGGTCAGAAGATGACAGAGCTGAAGAAGATGAAAGAAGGAGGCAGCGAAGGAGATGAAGTGTTGCTGTCCACCCCTTCATGTATTTTACTATGTAAATACACTTTATGTAAGTCTTCTGTACATTGAATATAATTATGCAATTTCTATACGTGAATAGATATAGAACAACATGGTTAGTCTAAGTCCCGTTTAATCTCTAATACAATGTTTTTTGGCTTAAGCTCTGATACACTCTGTAAACAGCTATGTAAAGAACAAGAATGTTATGATCAATAAAGATCGATTCTAAACATACATTCTGTGATTCTACATTTGTCTATATGTATCTTTGCTATTAAATAATTGTATGAATGTTTTAAGTTTTGGCATCATCAAAAAGGGGGAAATTGTTGGGAAATTATTTTGTAAGATTTTGATGAATGCCATGTAAAACTTAGAATAGGAAGTTGGCACCCCATTTTTGTTGTAAATCGCATTGTAATAGATAAATGGGTCGAGCCGAGTTAAGTCGCCTATGCCTAAACATGCAAGAAGACAATCAAGACTAGAAGGAAGACTCCACCGCAAGGTGAGTATGGCAAAGAAGAGAAGACGTGAACTCGATCAAGGTGAGATGCAACGAGTGAAGTATCGCTCAAGTCAACTCAAGACAACCAAGTCTCAAGGTTGAAGTGACAGTAAAAGTCATCAATGATTGGAAGTCGACTCAAGTCACCTGGGGATGTTAAGAAAATGTAGTCAAGTCAAGAAAACAAAAAGAGATCCGCTGTACGTAAATCAAGAGAATTACTTAAACAAGTAATACCTCCATACGCGCTTTCTTGAAGTGCTCGGTGGCCTAAAAAGCGTGCAAAAGGAATAAACCAATGGGAAGCATCGCACCATGTCGAACTCGAAAAGTCAAGAATCATACATACGAGGAAATGGAAATTCCAAGGACTGCAACAAGACAAGCCAACGACCACAAGTGACTTACAAAAATAAGCCTATCTCTTCAACGGGCAGATTTTTGAAAGATCACTATAAAAGGCCGAGGAATAACTCGAGAGAAGGTTACTCGAACCACGAACATTCAAGCAAACATTTGAATCAGAATTAAGATATTCTCAATTCATTCAAGATCAATCCTCAAGCCTACATTACGAAGGAAATCAATCCAACACTCACCGTGAAGGAAAGATAACTTCAATCAGTTGAAGAGGAAATTTTTGAAGAATCAAGGGGTCTGCATTCCACGGAGGATTGTAGGAAGGTTCAAGGTCGAACCAGTCTCAAGTTTTTGGAGGGCTTCGTGATCAAATCCAAAAAGCTTGAGCAAGTGGGTCAGAGTAGCAAGGCAAACCGCCCGTGAAGAAGTTCGAGTCGCACGAGAAGCCACTGCGTGACAAGGCATCTCCGATCGAGTCCCAAAGGATCAAGTTAGCTGTGTGATCAAGACTTGTATCCGGGACTGTTAACTACTCGTATATTGATCAATACTTAGTGGATTCCTCCAGAGTTGGAGAAGAGAGGAGTAGAAGAATTACCCCATCTTGAACCTCTATAAAAACTTATTGTGTCATTTACATTTCAAAGACTTTAAATTCTCGTGATCTTATTTTATCTCACGATAACTTTGCTATCCTATTGATAATCAATCGAGTGCTAAAACCAAGTATTAAAACAAACTTAACCAAATTCAAGGGTGTTAAGTCTTCCAATGAAAACAAATCACAAGAGAGTTAAGTCTTTAGTCAAAACAAATTGAGTTATTCTATCAATAGCTCACCGAGTCTCTGCTGAGTGACTAACTCGCTGACATTAACTTAGTCTGTCCATCAAGGACACAATGTGAAGTATTAACTCTAAATATTTAAAAGGACTAATTTGAAAAGTTGGTAAGGTTTATTCAACCCCCTTCTAAACCTTACACTCACACCCCTCGGGACCTACATGGACCATGTTGTCGCACCGCAGAAGGCCGAGTTAGAGCAGGCCACTTGAGAATCAAGAGCCATGCATGAGATGAATCTTCAAGAAGGTCCGAGAGAGTCCTCCAAAGTCTCTCCTAGATCGATCCTTTGGGAGTGGCACAACAGGTGCATCCGTTATCGCCGAGACCACATCCCGTCTTTGTCGTCAAGATGGATCCAGGGAATTGGCAATGAAGCTGGGAATTTGGGAACCCAAGCCAAGCCTAAACCTGAAGAAGGTGTTGAGACACTTGCCCCTACAGTTGAACACTCAAGGGAAACAACAGCCGTGTCTCAGGAGTAGAGTGACCCCATCATTGTTCACTCAGCTGGTGCACCAGCTGAGAGGGAAACTCTCTCCACCACAGCAGGGTCGGAGGATGTTGTGGGAGACCAAACCAAGAAGTTAGGAGGCAAAGGAGATAATATCATTGAGCAGCAGAGTGACATTAACGATGCTCAGACAATTAAGTCTATTTCAGCTATGATGTCAAATGCTATGCATGCCGATGAAGCTGCTGCCACAACTAAGGCAAAGGATGGAGATGCCCTGGGAGTTGAGACTCCAAAGGATGCCACCCTTTAAGACCCTAAGACAACAGAGTCTGTCGAAGGGACTATTGAAGGCCCTACACCGGTTGAGACTGTTGGGGGTAAAGAAGGCCTAAGGGAGGTTGAGACTTCCTTAGGTAAAGAGCAAGGTGAACAGAACATTCCTCAACTTGAAGGAGCTGCTGCAGAAGAGGAGATCAGCACCCTTCATGATTCCCAAGAGCACATAGACACATCATTTTTGGGATCAGAGGATGAAGCCGAGTCCACACACCCTAAAGATTCTTCGATGGACAAGGCTGATGATGTTCTTAAATCTCAAAGCCATGTCAGTGATAAGACAGCTCGAATGAGATTCAATTTTGATGATGAGCCAACCCCAAAGGCCACATCGACTCGATGATTGATGAATCAACTGAGCAAATGGTTACTCAATTGGAAAAACACACTGAGACCAAAGACGCTGTTAAGACAGCTGAGGCTTAGTCAACTGAGCAAACACTTACAACTGCTCCAGATGCGATAGATTCAGCTGCGCAGGCTACCACAGCTGCAACAGTAATGACTCCTATAGCTCAATCGCAGGCTTCCACAGTTGCACCAACATCTGCCGATGACGCTATCGCAGCCGAGGAACAAAGAGTTGGATCATTGCAGGAACTTCAAGGACAAGACCCCCAAAGTGAAGCTTTGGGGATACCATTTTTACGCAATGATGTTTTTGAGGATATGTTCCCATTCACTGGTAAACTGCCCGACATGGAGGAAGAATCTACCAGAGACCAAGAGAAATATACCGTGCAAGAAGAGCCCGTTATTCCTACAGATTCAATAGTGCCAATGGACTATAACTTCAATGTAGTGTGGCTGGAAGCTGAGTAAAATCCAACAGCTGAGTTCTGTGAAGCCTTCAGGAAGATATGTGAAGAGATTGAGAAGATGGAATGCCACCAAGCATCTCTGGATCTGAGATTGGACAATCGGGATGCTACCCTCACTGCACATTTTAGAGGGATTATTGTTAGAATAAGGGAATGGGTTGCACAGCAGACAACCATGCATTCGGAGCAGGTCCATTACTTCAAGGCCTTATTTGCCAAGATGCTTGTATGGAGTGCGGTCACTTCTATGTTTCAGCAACGGATGAAAGAATACATGGTAAGGATGGAAACCTCTCACAAGTCGGATATGGATCTGCTTAAGCACTATCACTAGACTGAAATTACTCGCCTAGAGAACAACATGAATGAAAAGTTACAAAGCAAAGGGGGAAGAAAGCTCGAAAAATCTTCCTTTGAAATTAATGTATACTGAAACCCTACAGCTAGGTGAAGTCACAACTTCTATTCTCAACAAGCTACCCCAGAACATACCCATTAAGAGAGTGGAGGTGGCCATGAAAGATAAAAGGAAGGCCATCGAAGCTGCATTCGAGGAAGTAGTTGAGAAGTAGTTAGCTCGCGTTGAAGAAATCATGAAGCAATATGGTGGTCCTCTAGCCGGAAAGGACTATGCTGCGATCAAGCCCCCGAAAGACATTACTATGCCTGATGCTGGATCTGAGCCCAGATCTCTAGAGGAGTTTCAAACTCTAGAAGCAGAAGGTTACTTTCAAGGGATGACTATGCCTCAAGCCTGGTAATTGTATTGGGAGAAGGGATTGGAATTGTGTAATACAATTGATAAGCAGCAGACTTCCAATAGTCACTCAGCTGGAAAGTCAAAGGCTCCAATACAGTATACTCCTAGAGGTAGAAGAGCTGAGTCAGGACGGGGAAGACATGGTGGTGGTGGAAGAGGTTCTCAACCACGGCCAAGACCAAAGGATGTTACGTATGTTGATCCACATAAGAAAGGGATCACATATTCAATCGACATGACCATCTTGCAAACCTTGAGGTTGCACGCAAGCTAGATGAAGCCAATAGAAGGCAAGAGGAAGAGAATAAGAGAGAAAATCAAGAATGTCTTGAGAGGCAGTGAACGGATGACCATGCTGCTAAACGAGCTTATGAAAAGAAGAAGAAAGAGGAAGAAGAGAAGAAGAGAAGAAGACCAGAGGATGACAGGAAGATGGCTGAAGATGAAGAGAGAAGAATGAAGCAGCAAAGTGATGAAGTGTGTTGTGAACCCGTTCGTTTATTTTAGTTGATGTAAATACATAAATGTAAGTGTTCTGTAATAGCTCCGTGAATTTCCCTGTAATTTTCACTCTCTATGTATCTTAGCTTAGATGTACGATGTATTGTCATATTTGTATAAAACTTTGATACTTATTGTAAACAACTTTGTAAAGGACAAGAATGATATGATCAATAAAATGATTATTCAAAGCATACATTCTTTGTTACTGCACTGCTTGTATGTTTGTTGTTTACTTATGTTATATGTTTTAAGTTTTGGCATCATCAAAAAGGGGGAAATTGTTAGGAAATTTATTTGTTAGATTTTGATCATACCATATAAAACTTAGACTAGGAAGTTGGCACCCCATTTTCCTTGTAATTTTTTATTGTAATATATAGGACTGGAAGAGCTTAGTTAAGTCAGCTAAGTCTAGATTACAAGAAGTCAACTGCGGACTGGAATGAAGACTCTGCTGTGTGTCAGCTGAGTATGGCCTAGAAGAAAGTCAAGGACTCGACTAAAGGAGAGTCAGCTGTGGAACAGCTGTGAGAAGTGTCAGTCGAGCTAACTCAAGAAGTCAAGTCTATTAGTTGAAGTGATAGTTGAGTCAATCCCATGATTGGAGCACACTTAAGTCACCTGGGGTAAAGGCAATAGTCAAGTGAAGAAAACTAACTGACTTAGATCCGTTGCAATAAAGTCAACAATATTACTCGATATAGTAATATGTCAAGTGCCAGTCTTAAAGTGTTTGGCCCGTAATTGTTCAAAAGGAATGAGCCAATGGGAAACACCGCACCTTCAGGTCGAACCGCAAAGCTGAAATGTCATTTAATACGAGGAAAGGTCAACATCACAAAGGCTGCAGACCAAGACAAGACAAGCCAACGAACACAAAGTGACATTGGAAACTAGCTTATCTCTTCAACGGGCAAATTTCAAATGGGCACTATAAAAGGCTGAGGAAGTATTTGAGAAAGGGTTACCTGAACCAAGCAAGAGCAAGCAATATTCAAGCAATTAACCTGCATATTCTCAAAGCATTTCAAGCTATTCCTCAAGCCTAAAACTCAAAGAAACTCGATCCAACACAAGCTGTGAAGGATAGATAACTTCAACCAGTTGAAGAGGAAACATTTGAAGAAACAAAAGGGGTCTACTTTCCAAGTTGAAGGATTGTAGAAAGGTTCAAGGTCGAACAAGCATCAAGTTTGTTGGAAGGCTTCGTGATCGCCCAAGAACTTGAGAAGTGAACTGAAGTAGCCAGGCAGCCACTTCGTGAAGAAGTTGAGTCGCAAGAGAAGCCAGTTGTGTGATCAAGGATGTCTCCAGACTGATAACCGCTTCGTAAACTGATTTGTTACTTAGTGGATTTCTCCCTCTAGGAGTTGGAGAAGAGAGGACTAGAAGAATTACTCCATCTTCGAACCTCTATAAAAATACTTGTGTCATTTTACTTTCAGCATTTACTTTCCTGCATATCTATTTAATATTTGTTGTTAGTTTATATTTGCTATCCAACTGATAAATAACTAAGTTCTAAAAACTAAGTGTTAAAAATAAGCTTTAAACTAATCAAAGGGTGTTAAGTCTTCCGCTGTTAAAAACCAAATCAGTCAAGTTAAGTATTTGGCTTAAGCAGCCGAGTTATACTATCAACAGCTCAGTCGAGTCTGTTGAGTGGGTAACGTAGCTGAATAGCCAACTTAGCTGTCCCCCAAGGACACAATTGATTTGAGTCAACTCTTTTGAATTATTTAAAAGGACTAAAATCGAAAATTTGGTAAGGTTTATTCAACCTCCCCCCTTCTAAACCTTACACCACACCCCTTGGGACCTACAACATGGTATGATATTGTCTTAGTTTCTTATAGACAATGGATTCACCAAAGATAAAGTTGAGTAACACTCTTCTTTAATCCAAGATGGAGAGATTATATTGCTTGTTCAAATATATGTGGATGACATCATCTTTGGATCCACAAACAAAGAGCTGTGTGACAAATTCCCAAACCTTATGCAATGGAAGTTTGATATGAGCATGATGGGAGAGCTGGCTTTCTTCCTAGGTCTTCAAGTCAAGCAAATGAAGGATGGAACATTCATAAGTCAAACCAAATATACCAAAGATTTAATGAAAAAAATTTGGTATGGAAGAGAAGTCATCTGTGAAGATTCCCATGAATACTTTTGTAAAGATGGATTTGGATGCAGAAGGAAAATCAGTTGGTCAAACAAGATATAGAGCACTTATTGGATCATTACTCTACTTGACTGCCAACAGACCAAACATCACCTTTGTTGTAGGTGTATGTGCCAGATTTCAGATTGCTTCAAAGGAAAGTCATATGACTACAATTAAGAGAATCCTAAGATATTTGAAGGGAAGCCAAGAAGTTGGCTTATGGTATCCAAAGGAAGGTGGATTTAAGTTGATTGGATACTCAGACTCAGCCTATGCTAGATGTAGAGTTGATGAAGAGTACATCCGCACTGTCAAATGCTTGGAAATAGATTGGTTTTCTTAGTTCATGTTAGCGTAAAAACACTCACTTAATTTACCGCAAGAAATGTGTGTAACTATCAAATATAGTGTAATGAGTAGGGTTGTTGTATCCACATTAAATGTGTGTAACTATCAAATATAAATCGCCTATGCTATATTTGACTGATCAATAATAGGTGGATGATTTGTAATTAACAATAATTAAAAGTAAATAAAAATACAAACATCTAAATCTATGGGAGAATTATTCTAGAGGTTGATTTCATCAAGTTATCACTTATGTAAGATAAATAATTTATCTATTTCAAGCAATGGTGTATAAGTTGAAATTCTCAATTTAATAAACCACCTCTCTCGAGTGCCTAGTGATTTTAAATTATAAAACCAGATTTAGATATCTCTATAAAAATCTCAAGAATTATAATTCTAAATAGAACAGTGGAATTTCTACAACAACTTCAAAGGATTTATAAATCTCTCGATTATATAATTTCCTATGTTTTGTTATTCTAGATCTGGTATTAAACCCCTTCTCTCGAATGTGGATTAACACATCATGCATCAAAGATTAATGACCAAGTAATCAAGATGTAATTAATACAAATAACACAAATAAATGATGAATTGCACGAAATAATATAGATCTACAAATCTAACATAAGATCAAATAAGATGACATCAAGCCCCTAGAATATCTAATTAATCCATCAAACAACGCATAAAAGAAATTCGATACATAAGAATTAATACAAGAATTATATTGGGAAGAAAGTGAAGAATAAGGAAGAACTTATATTTGATGATTTGATCGGTAATTCTCCAAGTATTTGTTGAAGAATTAATCTGGTTCCCTTCTTGTTCCTCTACTTTCTTTCCAACTGAGCTCCATCTTTTGTATCTTCTTCCTTGGTTTTCCGTGCTCTCCGGTGTCCGATCTGTCCTTCCAACCGCTCAATTAGACCTATTTATAGCGAACATTTCCTTTCTTCCCCGCTAATAAAGAGTTTCTTTGTCAAAATAGGTTCTTTGTTGTCCATCATCAGATGTCTTCCACTAATTTTCCTTTTGTTGTGTAGATTGTTGTCTTATTCTTATTCTTTTGGTTGATAATGCTTCCCCGTCGTTAAATAATTCGTTCGTGGTTTTCTGCCGTGTAAAGTCGAATTTTTGCTGAAAGCTATTTTGTAGGTACCGCGGTAGGTGTTGAATGCATCGTGTTGAAAGCAGTGAAATCGGGATCAAAACTCAGCACAAACGAATTGCACCGCAGTACAAATTGTGTATCGCATTAATATGCATATATTTCTCATTTGGTGTACCGGGTACATATTTTAATTATTTTTTTCTTTTTATTTAATTATATTTTCTTTTTTCTTTTCTTTTCCTTTTCCTTTTCTTTTCTTTTCTTTTCTTTTCCATTCTTTCATCGCCGTGATTCATTTTTCACTGTCTTTTGCCCGTTTCTTGATTTCTTGGTACCTTGATACCTATTACAACTCGATGTATAATTTTAACAATAACCTGGACTCAATCTACTTAAAAACAATATAATTTTAAGTTTTAGGATACCTATTTTGTTGGTAAAATTCCAACTTAACAAATACCCCCAAACTTGAATTGTTGCTTGTTCTCAAGTAATCTGGAAACCACTCCAAGAAGGAATGAACTTTTGAGTTTTACAAGTGATATTATTGCCTAAGGAGATTTCAGATATTACATGAATTAAGGAATTTGCAAAAATGTAGATATATTCATTTGTTTGTTAGGCATGCAAGTTTACCTAAATTTCGTGACCTTCACATATAAATATAATCGATGTCTCAATTTTATTTTCGTTGCTCAAATAAATAGTCAAATATTTTCCAATGATCACCTGTTTAACTTATTGGATATAATTCTACATTGATCTCTACATTGTATGTAATAAAAACATAAGAATCAATAGAACTTTTCGGGTTGTAATGTAAGCTTCGGTTAAATGTATGAAAATATAAGATAAGTGATTACAATTCACCCAACCATATATAGCAATGACCAATTTCAAGGATTTGTATGCGTTTTCCCTTCTTGTCCCGATTTTTTTTTTCTTTTCTTTTCTTTTTCTTTTTTTTTTAATTTTCTCGTGGACAACCTTCTTCTATCAAAAATATACCCTTATTGACTCCAAGTATCTCGTTTGTATGGATTTCATATGTATGGATGAAAACATGTTACTTTTGGAAGATTTTCCCATTTTTGGCTTGAATAACCAATAGGCTGTCAACAAAAAAGTTTTATTAAGCTCAAAAGGGTACTACGGAAAAATTGATTTTGGTAGGCTATATAGGCTTTAGCTTTTAAAACAAAAAAATGGTTAAATCATTTTCCTAATATTATATCACTATACAAAATTATTTTGAAAAATATTTAAAAATATCCTTGTGTTATAGGGGATCATTTCGTTAATATTTTGAAAATCATTTGAGCAACTTATTAAAAATTGATTCAAAGATTATGTATAATAATTATGTTTTTTGAATAAATTCGAATATATATATAAAAAATGAAAAAGAGAGTTGTCCTGATCACAGGCTGATCAGGTAGCCAAACAAGTAAGCCTAAAAAAGAGTTTGAAAGAAAAATGAAATGGCCACAAGCCGACCAGATGGTTGAATGGTTGGGGCCTCGTTAAAACCTCCCAAGGTAAAACCCACCCTTGTGGGAAAAACCCTTGGAAGGAAAAAGAGTACCCCCAATAAAAGAAAAGTAGGCGTGCAACAGTACATCAAGAGAAACCCGGATGCATTAATTAACGAACCTATAATTGGACTGACCAACATAGTCTTCCGTGAGAAACTGCACAATATCCACAGGCGGGACGCCCCACCAAGTCCCAGAGTCTGGCCTTTTACTCAAGATGTCTGCCACTCGATTGCCTTCCCGATAAATATGAGGGACCACCAGTTCCATTTGTTAAAGCAGATGAATAATGTAACGCCACTTGCCAAGGTGGCGCAGGGAACATCAAGGGATCTCTTATGAAGCAAGTTCACCACATAAGCAGAATCCGACTCAAGCCAAAGTTGTGTCCAGCCCTTAGCGAATGCATAATGAACGACCCACATTGCTGCCACTAGCTCAACCTCAAACGCATAGCCCGCGCCACAACGCTCCACAAAGCAACCCAAAAAGAAGCCTCTGCAATTCCGGAAGATGCCCGAAGCTGTAAGACTTCCCGGCGCCCCTGAAGTACTGACATCCGTATTCACCTTGATCCAACCTGAAAGGGGTTTCTACCAACTAACTTCCACAATCTTTAGGGATTGTCTAGCCCGTCCTGGAACACGCAGCCTATGAGGGATGAAAAGGTCTTGTTGATCATTGGTCATGTAGCCCCGGTCTAGAGAAGTGGATTCGATGATAAGAACACGGAGCTGGAGAATTGCCGCGTCCACCATCCAGGGATTGTTATTAAAGACCAACTCATTCCGAATATGCCAAATGAGCCAGATGCATGACAAAACAACCACACACCATAAGAAAGCAACCTGCTCAGTAAAACAAAAATTCATTAAATGCACCAGAAATTCATTAAAGCTATAAGCCGTAAAGAGATTAACATCAAATGAACCAAAAATCCAACGCCAAAGAGCCCCAACAAAGACACAGGATACAAATAAATTGTCAACCAATTACGCGGAGGCACAACAAAGAGCACAGACCGAGGGGCCAATGAAACTCCCTCTAGGTCGTAATAAGTCCAAGACTGCAAGCCGATTGTGGATGGCACGCCACACCATAGTCGACCGACGTTCCGGAATGTTAGGTGACCAAATCTAAGAACCCCATTGGACCACCGGGGAATGGGGACAAACATGATAGTATGCCGCTTTCAAAGTAATATTCCCATCATCAGAGTTCAACCAGACCCGCTTGTCCTGTGAAGAATGCATGATAGGGACACGAACAATATCCCAGACCAGCTCCAAATAAGTCTCAACAAATGCAAAAATGAAGTTCCAAGACTCATCATAGAAGTAATCCGAAATGCGATGGTCAAATAAATATATGTACTCATGTGGAATACCAATTCGATCTACAATTGAATAACCCAACCAGTCGTCAAGCCAAAATAAACCCTCGGAATTACCCCCTGGGATCCAACGAGAATCATCCAAACAATCCGCAATGCAAGGCCTAATCCCATTCCAAATAGACGAAGGGATGAATGACCTATGGATCGAACCGTCCGAATTCAAGTACCGATTCCTAAGCATTTTGAAAATCACCAAATCTGAATTAATCATTTTCCAACACAGCTTCATCAGGAAGGCAGTATTAGCCACAATAATAGATCTGACGCCCAAGCCCCCCTCAGCCTGAAGCGTGCAACATTGATTCCAATTGACCACCACCGAACCCTTAGAGTTAACATCCCCAGTCCAGATAAAATTATGCATGGCCCTTTCCATATGCTTGAGCAGGGATCTAGGCCATTTGTAAACCATCATCGTGTGCACAAACGAACTGATAATCACTGATTTAACAAGGCATATCCGACCAGCAAGGGATAAAGAAGTCCCTTTCCATCTTCTAAATTTTAGGATCACCTTATCAAAGACGGGTTGTAAATCCGCAGCTTTTGGGGCACCTTTAAATATCGAGGCCCCTAAATAAATCATAGGGAAGGCTCCGAGCTGGATACCCATGATTTTCTGAACCCGTCCACACACATGATTCGAGTCGCTTGAGCCAAAATAAACTTTAGATTTCCGAGGGTTGAAAGCCTAACCCGAGATATCGGCATATAAGTTGAGGGTCTGAAGCAGGACACGGGCGTTAGCTGAAGAGGCCCCACACATAATAAAAATGTCATCAGCGTAAAGAATGGAAGACGGGAAAATGACTTGTCTAAGCGCAATGAACGACCCTAATTGATTCTGAGAAACCGCGGCCCCAATAAATTTGCTCAGTACCTTTTCCGCGATAAAAAAGAGTAACGGGGATAGAGGATCACCCTGTCAAACATCTCTAAAACAGGAGAAGTACCCCACCGACGTCCCATTAAGTAAAATCGAAATTCTGGAAGACCAAAGAATAACGTCAATCCAATGAATGAAAATCTCTCGAGAAATCGAAGCCACAGTAACGTGAAATAAAAATCCCCATTTTAACGTGTCAAACGCCTTGCGGATATCAATCTTCAATATCATATTAGCATCATTCCTACCATTCAAAACATTGAAGCCTTCAGAAACCACATCGATACAATCGTGAATCTGCCTTATCGGAATAAACCCAAACTGTGTAGGAGACAAATAAGCAGAAATAATTGAGCCCAAATGAGTAGCCAAAATCTTGGTAATAATCTTGAAAAGAAAATTACCATAAAATTTGACCGAAAGTTCTCAATAGTATTAGCATCCTTAGTTTTCGGGATGAGCTCCATAAAACTAGCGTTCAACTCTGGAGGTAGGGACGAGCTAATGAAGAAAAATGGACAGCGGCGGACACCTCTGCTGAGATAACATCCCAGAAATGACGATAAAATGTCCCATTGAAGCTGTCCGGGTCAGGAGAGTTGTTTGAACCCATATAAAAAACTGCTTCCCTAATCTTCGAATTCGAAGGAATAACAGTCAAATTAGCATTATCCGACGCCCCCACCATTGGAGAAATCACTTGATCATCCATAAAATAATCTGAAATGATACCCCCTGTGTCCACATATAGCTCCTTATAGAAGGATATAATATGATTCTCAAGAACAGCTGGATCATCCGAGTAACTACCATCGATCATCAGACCCTGTATCCCAGAGCGACCACTACGAATCTGGCAACGACGATGAAAAAATGTTGTATTACGATCCCCATACTTAAGCAAGGCCGAGCGGGCTTTCTACTTGAGGAATACAGATTGTAATAATAGCGTGTGAGACAACGCGTTTTGAGCCAAAAGCTCCACGTCCCGACGAGCAGTTGTAAAGCCCAATGTCTCAATATCAGCCTGAATCTGATGAACTTTCTCCATCTAACTCTCCACCATACGATTAACATCCCCAAAAACATCTCTGTTCCAGACCTTACTAGCCCGACACAGCCTCTTAAGCTTCTATATGACGCACAACAGAGGATTGGCAAAGCAAATGGAAGGGCCCAAGAAGAAGTTACCAGGTCGTGAAATGAATCATGATAGACCCACATACGCTGGAAACGAAATGGAATTAGACCCCTGCTAATAGAGGATGAGCAAGAAACCAAAATGGGATGGTGATCCGAGCCAATGCGAGGAAGAACCAAACTTTTGACAACTTGCCAAAGAGAGAAAAATCAACACGTTGCTAGGGCTCGATCCAACTTAGCCTGGAGAAGGGATATGGGCGTGCGGGGGGATCACCAAGTGAACGAATTCCCCGTAGTCTATACCAAAACCAAACCAGCATCCTCCACAAAATCCCTGAAAACCTGACAAGAGGCCAGGAATAAAATAACACTGCCTGAGCGCTCATGATGACCTAAAACAACGTTAAAATCCCCAATAAGCAATAAATCATCAAGACCCAAATTTCTCAAATCAAACCAGAGCGTGCGCCTAGAAATATGATCGCATAAACCATGAGCAAAACCAATATGAAAAATCATAGAACTCAATTGAACTTGCAGAATAATACACTGAGAAGAAGACCAAACCTGTTGCAACACGGAGATGCCAGAATCACAGAAAACCAAAATATCAGCCCGACCGTTAGCACGAAAATTCTAAGTCACGAAACTCAAACCTAGACTACTCCAATAGGAAATCGAAATCGGTGACATGTCCACCTTAGGTTCACAGATAGCCAAAATAGAAGGTTTATGCTTCTGACATAAAGCCTAAAGAACATTACGAGAGGCAATGTTCCCAATCCCCCGGATATTCCAAAAGATGCAATTCATTGAGACGGAGGGGGTCGAGGCACCTGTGTCGAGCACACAGTAAAGATAGGGGTGTGGTGTGTCGTAGAATCTGACGATTGAGCGTTAGCAACCTCATGATTTATCACATGCCTTAGCCAACAATTAAATACATCACATTCAGACAATTCATCAAATCATGCAAATTCAAAATCAAAAACATCATCGGCTACAAAAATGTACTCAAAAGTTATCATGATGCAATATTACCCCCAAACTTAAAATATGCATTGACCTCAATGTACGAATGATAAGCAATAAGGAGTTTAAGGCCAATAAAACTTCCTAAAAATCCATCAACCGGTGGGCTCATCGTCATCGATGAAGTGGGTGAGTATCATCAAACTTTAATTAGGCGAAGTCGAATCGACCTTTGGCTAAGAAAATTATATCTTGCATATTCACACCTTAACCCAAGTATGTTGTTCGGGTCTCCGTCTGTTGACATTCGTGGAGCACGTCAAGTAATTCCTCATTTTTTGTTTTTTGAAAGATGGCAAAAATCCATGTCCGGGCACAATAGAATGAGGTTTTACTTGTTGAAGACTTAGACGGTAGGTAACCATTCTTTGTTGTCGATATTTGGCTCCAAGGGATTGGAAGTGGAAGTCTGGTGGCGTGATGATATATACGTCATTGATTTGTGTGAGTCATCCTGAAAAGTTAGCGCCAAAAGAAGACAAAAGGTAAAATCCACAATTAAACAGGTTATAAGGTAATTTGTATTCTTAACCCCTTTAAACATTGAATTATCATTCAAAAATTCAAGTATATTGCATCCAAATATATCATGAAGTAATATCTTGGGATATGGAATACAATTTATTCAAAAATTAGTGAAATTTGTCATTGAAGCATTTTATCGAACACCTTATGGGCATCAACTTAGATAATGTGAATTTGTGAAATTTGAAATTGTTTAAGCCCCAAAAGTCTCCTCCAAATTTTGAAGGATGCCCACCTTTTTCATATTGGGCTATTCCTCATCATGCTCATGATTTTCTACTTCATCAGGTCCCAAGAATGATGAGAACTTTTCATTACTAATTTGGTCAATCAGTTGTTGGAGTGACTTGGATATATGTTGACATTTAATCTCAATTTGTTGAAATCTTATCTCAGTTCGTAGTATTCTATCCTCAATGTCCCGATGTCTCATCGTACTCTCTACGATAAATTGAGCAAGAATTTCCTTCAATTTGGACTAATGTTTATCTCAACTTGTTGTTTTCTTGTCTCACAGTCAGCTAAGAATTGATAAAATGCTTCTTCCAAGTGAGGCAACTGTTCTCGTGGCTGATAAGAGATTTCATGATTTGTAATATCATGGGCCCATATATTTTCTTGAGGTGGATAATAAGGAACAAAAGTTTTCACTCCTTGACTATCAAAAATCCCCGTAGCATCATCGGTTGGCAAATTATAAGCATGAATGACGAGCCTCCAATAAAAAGAAATTAAACAAATTAAAACAATAAAGATTGAAAGAAAAATAAAAATAAAAAATAGTTAATTTACAACTAGGCAATCAACCTTGATATCA
This sequence comes from Rehmannia glutinosa, assembly GCA_016081115.2. NCBI lineage: Eukaryota > Viridiplantae > Streptophyta > Magnoliopsida > Lamiales > Orobanchaceae > Rehmannia > Rehmannia glutinosa. Next base: position 48,281,482 of record CM071934.1, read on the forward strand.
CACAAAACACATTCCCCGGCAACGACGCCAAAAACATGTTAGGCGTAAAAACACTCACCTAATTTACCACAAGTGTACGGTTGTCAAGTTTTAATATAGTGTAACGAGTAGGGTTGTGGTATCCACAAGGAATGTGTGTGTAAGTACCAAATATAAATCACCTATGCTATATTTGACTGATCAATAATAGGTGGATCATTTATAATTAACAATAATTAAATGAATATACAAATACAAACATCTAAATCTATGTGATAATTACTTTAAAGGTTGATTTCATCAAGTTATCACTTATGTAAGATAAACAATCTATATATTTCAAGCAATGGTTTATAAGTTGAAATTCCCAATTTAATCAACTACCTCTCTCGAGTGCCTAATGATTTTAAAATAATAAAACAAGATTTCGACATCTCTATAAAAATCTCAAGAATTATAATTATAAATAGAATAGTGGAATTTGTACAACAACTTCAAAGGATTTATAATTCTTTCGATTATATAATCTCCTATGTTGTGTTATTCTAGATATGGTATTAAACCCCTTCTCTCGAATGTGGATTAACACAATAGGCCTCAAAGATTAATGGCCAGGTAATCAAGATGTAATTAATACAAATAAACCATGAATTGCACGAAATAAAATAGATCCATAAGATAGAACAAGATTACATCAAGCCCCTAGAATATCTAATTAATCCATCAAACCACGCATAGAAGGAATTCGATACATAAGAATTAATACAAGAATTATATTGGGAAGAAAGAGAAGAATAAGGAAGAACTTATATTTGATGATTTGATCGGTAATTCTCCAAGTATTTGTTGAGGAATTAATCTGGTTCCTTTCCTGTTCCGCTACGTTCTCTCCAACTGAGCTCCATCTTTTGTATCGTCTTCCCTGGTTCTTCCGGTCTCCCCCAGTGTCCTGATCTATCCTTCCAACTGCTCAATTAGACTTATTTATAGTAGAACATTTCCTTTCTTCCGATGATAAGAGTTTGTTGTCAAAATGGGTTCTTTTTTGTCCATCATCGATTTGTCTTCCACTAATTTTCCTTTTGATGTGTAGATTGTTATCTTTTTTTTTTTTGGTGATAGTGCCTCCCATCGTTAAATAACCCATTCATGGTTTTCCGTCTTGTAAAGTCAAATTATTCTTTGAAAGCTATTTTGTAGGTACCGCAGTAGGTTTTCATGTATCGCGGTCGAAAGCAGTGAAATCGGGATCAAAACGCGGCACAAACGAATTGCATTTGGTGTACCGCGATACACATTTAATTATTTTTTTCTTTTTCTTATTATTTTCTTTTCTCTTTTCTTTTTTATTTTCTTTTCCTTTCCTTTTTCTTTTCTTTTCTTTTCTTTTTCGTTCTTTCACCCCCGTGATTCATTTTTCACCGTCTTTCGCTCGTTTCTTGATTTTTTTGGTACCTTGATACCTATTACAACTCGATGTACAATTTCAATAATAATCTGGACTCAATCTACTTAAAGACAATACAATTTTAAAGTCTTAGGATACCTATTTTGTTGGTCAAATTCCAACTTAACAGTTCAGCAAGAAACAAAATAGCTACATCCACATATGAAGCAGAGTACATTACTGCAGGCAGCTACTGTGCCCAAGTGTTATGGATGAGGCAACAACTGAGAGACTATGACATTTAAGAAAGATAGATTCCAATTATGTGTGATAACATAAGTGCCATTGCAATTACTCAAAATCTAGTATTGCACTCAAGAAGCAAGCACCTTGATGTCATATATCATTTTATAATAGATCATGTTGAAAAGAAAGACATCACATTGTAATACATATCAACTGAGAAGCAATAAGCTGATACATTCACAAAGACATTGTGTGAATCAATGTTTGAAGAACTTAAGGATGAGCTTGGATTGGTTGAGTTGTGTTAGGATGCTCAGAATACTCATTCAGCAGAGTTAAAGATGGGATAATTGCATGTTTGAAGAGTTTCACTCATTCAGCCAAGTGAAACAGCTTATGTGGCTAATCAGCTGAATTGTGTTAGCTGGACAACCAAGTATCATTTAGTCGAATTAAATGAAGAGAGAAGCAGAGTCCTGTCATAAATGAAAAAAGCTGAAACATTCATGAGCTAGGTGACAAAATGAGGTCATTTTCCTTGATCGGAAATATTTTTAGGCTTGGCGTCAGTAACATTAAATGTTGTCAGTCAAAAGCTACGATGGTTTACCCATGATTGGATATCAATGTTGTCGCATTTAATGCGATGAAATTAATGTGGTTTGAAACTTTTAATCACAGTTGTTGATCATGTTTTAAACATTTGAAATTCTAAAATCGTCAGTTCAAGTCATTTATATACTCAAAAGTCATTTTCTCTCACTTCACTTTCATTCTCAAACACTCAACTTTCAGAAAACTCTCTCTACAAAGGACAAAACCCTAGTTCTTCATTTTCACTCTCAATATTCGATATGGCACCAAAGGAAGTCGCTCCTCACTTTCCTAAACTCATTTGAGAAGATTCACACATGATCTTTGGTCGATTTGAAGGCCTTGTCAAAGGTACATTGTGAGGGAGTTGGCCGAGAAAATCACAAAACACTTAGAGAAATCGGTCTCAAAAGATTTCTCACGCTAAAGATGACCCACATGTTCCAGGAGGAAGTTGGCATATTTTATGTGAACGCATCAGTTCATGATGACGGAATCCATTCGTCTGTGAATGGAAAGGACTTTAAGTTGGCTGCGGCTGACTTGGCGGAATACTTGCACCTTCCCACCGGTGGACTGAAAGAGCTTACTGGGAAGGACTTTGATTTGGCGCAGGCTTGGAAAGAGATAGCTAAGCCAGAGTCAGCTGCCAAGCCTAACTACTCAGCTTTGAAGAAGCTGATCAAGGATGACTAATCAAGCTGATGGATGTGGCAGCCAAGTGCGTGAATATGAAGTTTGGCTTCTTCAATCAGTTGTCTCAGACTAAGCTGATTGTTATGGCTGCCATCATGGAAGAGTTGGAGGTGAACTGGAGTGAGTTCATCTTCGAGAAATTGTGTCAGAATATGCACAATGTGAAGGTTGCTGATGGGAAGTTCATAGGTTCCCTTGGATATAGCCTAATCTTAGGCTACTTGATGGATAAGAAGGGTGTGCCCCTGTGCAAGGGAACACTCTTCCATGCCAATGAGAAGATGTTTAAAGCCAACCTTTTTGGTGCTCAGAAGCAGGCTCATGCAAAGAAGACTGCTACCTCTGAAGGAATCAGTGAGCATGTCCCCGAGAACACAATTGCTTCGCTTCCACACAAGCTCCTCACCCAAACTGTTGCGTTCCTCCCCAAAGTGACAAAGAAAAGGAGGACAATTGCACCCGCAAGGTAGCTTGTGAAGAAGCGAAGGCATCGAGTCGGCCGTTGTGGTTGAAGAAACCGGAAGAATAGCTTAAGTCCTCCTGGAGAGGAGAACCAGGGAGACGACCGGTCAAGGGTCGCTAACAAAGCTACCGAGCACCAGTATCCACCATAGCCGAGACCAAGCAGTTTGCCATTCTTGACCATCCGAAATCAAATGATGGTGATGGTGAGCAAAGCACTGCTGAAGGAACTCAAGCAGTTTCTCCTCAACCGCTGCTGATAGAGGCACTACTCAAGAAACTCAAGATAATCCAGCAGTGGCCTCCCAAACCTTAGTTGACCGAGCTAATGGTGAAAAAGCTCAAAATAGTTCAGTTGTTGCTGAGAGGACTGGAGATAAACTCAAGATAACTTAACTGCCAATCCTTAGACTGATATTGTTGCTGCTGAGGTGGATAAGGTTGCTGAAGAGCCATCCAAGAAGAAATTTATGATGAAGTTCGTCCAGATACCCAACATACCTAGACATAGAGAAACAGTTGCATGCATGGAGGGCTTGGAAGCTAAGGGCCAGCCGAGTTCAATTTCAATGACCAGATATGATGGATGATGAGGAATTTCTCCTAGGTTTCTTGGACAACACCACCGTTCGCATTGCACTTGATATGCGATTCTTTCGCACAACCATATTATATGAAAAGAAAGATGTGGAGAAGCTGAAGAAAGTAGAGAAAGGGAAGTCGGTGACCCAGCAGACTCAAGCAGGAGCGACGTGGAGATTATAGATGCAGCTGACCCAGTTGACAAGGCTCGGTTGCAACATGCTTCGAAAGAGTCCCGTGAGCTTCATGAGCAATCCTTGCTCGGGGGTGTGCGATGATTCATCTATTCAAATTCTCCAACCCCAGCTATTGTTCAAATGGTAAGAACCATCGATGCAACAACCTCACCCGCTCATTCAGACGGACGAACCTAGGAAACTAGCGATGAAGTTAGGAAAGATGATGTAGAGGGCAACCTAACCGAGCCACGCCCTGATGAAGTTGTTGAGACAACTACCCAAATAAGTGAACATTCAAAACACACAACCGAGTCTCCAGTGTCAGCTATCCCCAATGCCCGTGATTCAGCTGGTGAGCCATCTGAGGGGGAAGCTAAACACAATACAGCCAGGTTGGAGGAGGCTGTAGGAGACCTTGAAAAATTGATTTAGGAGGCGCTGGTGAGACTCAAGAAGAACAACAGATTGGGACTAACGATGCTTCGACGGTTGAGACTGTCTTAGCTGAGGTTCCAACTGCACTGAAGGCCAATAAAGCTGCTCAAATAGCTAAAGCACAGGATGGACAGAGGAGGACCATGGCAGTTGAGACTGCTTGTCTTGAAAGTGCAATCCAAGAGCATGAGACCTCGAAGGATGCCAATGTCCAAGACCCTAATGCAGCTGAGTCAGCATAAGGGAATGTCGAGGGCCTTGCAGTGGTTGAGACTGCTTCCAAGGTAGCTGAAGACCTCCAGGAGGTTGACACTTCCAGGGGTGTAGCACAAGAAAAGGGAAAAATGCCTGAATCCATTCCTACTGTTAGGAAAATTTATGTTTAGATTTTGATGATACCATGTAAAACTTAGAATAGGAAGTTGGTACCCCATTTTGCTTGTAATTCAACTTGTAATAGTTAGGACTTCATGAGCTGAGTTGGAGTCAGCTAAGTTGAAGAAATACAAGAGTCGACTAAAGATTGAAGTGAAGACCCAGCTATGTGTCAGCTGTGTGAAGCCAAGTGAAGAATCAGTCAAGTGACAGAAAAGTTGTCTCAGTCAGCTGATTGACAGCTAAGTCATTCCAAAATGATTGGAATCAATCAAAGGGGTTTGCAGCAGACAAGATTTGAAGAAAGCTGATAGATATCCATTGTCAACACAAGTCAAGACTTTGCTGAAAATAGGCATGTGTCAGGCTGCCAGCAATAAAGTTGTTTTGCTGAAAGTGTACAAAAAGCAAGGAACCAAGAGGATGTACCTGAAAACTTGCAGAGACCAAGAAAAGGTTGCAGAGCATTAAAAACATGGTACGATCCTCATTAATGCTGCAAGGACATGACATGCCAACAACCTACGAGTGGGATTTGAAATATATGTCTATCTCTTCAACGGACATGTTTTCGAATCTTCACTATAAAAGGTTGAGGAAGCAAGTGAGAGAAGGTTACCAATTTTACAGACATTCAAGCAAGCAAACCTGCAAAAATACTCTCAAGCTTTCAAAGATATTCCTCAAGCCTAAAATCGAAGGAACTCGATCCAAAACACTCAGTGAAGGAAAGAATACTTCATCAAGTTGAAGAGATAACTATCTGAAGATCAAAAGGGGTCTACTCTCCAAGGTTTAAGGAGAAGCAGTAAGGTTCAAGGTCGAACCAGAAGCTTTGAGCTCGTTGGAAGGCTGTGTGAATAATTCAAAGAGTTCGAGGGAGCTCAAGTAGCAAGACAACCGTTTTGTGAAGAAGTTCGAGTCTAGGAGCGCAAATAAACTTTGTGTGATCAAGGCTGACTCGGACTGATAAATGCTTTGTAACTAGATCTGTTACTTAGTGGATTCCTCTAGGAGCAAGAGAAGAGTGGATTAGAGGAATTACCCCATCCTCAAACCACTATAAAATTTGCATGTCATTTTTACTTACAACATTTTATTTTTCCTGCATATTATTCATATTTCGTTGCTAAGTTAAAATTGCTAAACTCGCTGATAATAACCTTTGCTAAAAACAAGTGTTGAAAATAAGTTTAAAACATTAAGGGTGAAAAGTCAAAGTATTTAGCCGTTTTGAATAAAAACCAAATCAATCAGTAAAGTTAAGTGTTAGCTAACCCAGCTGAGTTATACTATCAACAGCTCAGTCAGTCTGTTGAGTGGGTAACTTCGCTGATGAAAGCCAACCTAGCTGACCCTAAAGGACTTAGCTGATTTGAGTTAACTCTGTAAAAATTATTTAAAAAGGACTAAGTTAGAAAATTTGGTAAGGTTTATTCAACCTCCCTTCTAAACCTTACAACTCACCCCTTGGGACCTACAAGTGGTATCATAGCGGTTGGTTCATTGAGCCGTCCACATTGGTAACTGAACTAGATCTCAATGTTTTCAAAAGATACAACACTTGAGTTGAAAGCTTTTATTTCAAAAGTAAAGTTATTATCATGGAAGCAAATCTAACTCGCATTCCCATGTTCATTGCGGAAGAGTTTGATGATGGGAAAATTCATATGCAGGCTCATCTATCAACTTTGCACGATGAAATGTGGCTAGTGATAGAAAGATGGGCCACTGCAAATCCTAAAGGTCAACACTGCTGTAAGAAGAGAACATCCAATTGAAGAAGAAGATGCTGCAGCCAAGCCCAGACCTGCTATGGTTGAAAAGCCACGTTGTGAATGGACCAACGAAGACAAAAAAAGATACAATCTTCACAATGTTGCCAAGGACATCCTTTACAAGACCTTGGACAAGGCTATGCTCAACAAAGTCAAATAATGCAAATCAGCCAAAGAAATTTGGGATAAACTAACCTTGATTTGTGAATGATCTGAATAAATAAAGGAAAATAAATTAATTGTTGCAGTCCAAAAATTTGAAAATTTTAAAATGCTTGCAAGTGAGAGTCTGGATCAGCTGGATGCCAGATTCACAGAAATTACAAATGAGCTTTCAACTCTTGGAAATGAGTACACTCAAAAGGAGATGTGTATGAAGATCCTACGATCCCTCCCAACTGAGTGGGAAATGAAGGTCATGGCCCTGAGACATTCCATGGACCTCTCCAAAACATCAAATCATGAGCTATTCTCATATCTCAAAGCATATGAGTTTGAGCTGAGAAGAAAGGAGCAAGGAAAAAAAGATGTACAAAAGACGGCCTTCACCGATGGCGATGAAGGGAAGAAAGTTTGAGCAAAAGAAATAATAGACCAGGAGGAAATTGCCCTTATGGTGAAAAGGTTCATCAACAAGTTCTTCAATAAGAACTATAAAAGACACAAGAGTGAAACCTCCAGAATACACTCAGCACCCTCCAAAGCAAGGGTGGACAGGCCACCCAAGAGAGCTAAACATCAAAGAGCTGACTATCAGAGAGCTGATAATGAGAGAGCGAGAGAGTTGAAAACGTGTGTTGGGCTGAGACAACTAGGACATTTTTTGTTGATTTGCTCTTATCCACTAGTCAACAAATATAGAAATGAAAAGGATAGAAGAGTCTTCAGAGAAAGAAGATAAGAAAAGAAGAAAGCCATGTTGGCTGCTGAGACTACTGAACCAGCCAAGTGCAAGGAACCAACAAACTTATATGTAGTCAAGCAGACTACTCTAGTGACACTGAGGAAGAGGCTATGGTCTGCCTCATGGCCAAAGAACAAAATCCAAAAGATCAAGAAGATGAGGTGCACTTTAACTCATCTCATTGATTCTAGTAATAGTGATAGTAACACAAACACTTCCTCACATGAGATCTTTATGATTCAACTGGCAAAATGATGAAAGACTTTGGGCACATCAAAACCTCACACACACTATTAAATGAGGAGAACAGTCAACTTAAATGCCAAAACTCACAGCTGACTAAAGAGCTGAGTACTCTAAATCACATAGGTGATGAGAATACTAAGCTGAAGGCTGAAAATGCCAAGATCAAGCAAAATTAGCTGCTATTGAAAAGCGAGAAAAAGATCTTAAAAATGTGATTGCTTCATTTACAAAGGCATCCAAATCATTGGATGAACTTATAATGACTCAAAAAGAGTGTGGAGACCAAACAGGCATAGGATTCAATCCATTTGTGCATGCTCAAGCTCCTAGAGTGACTTTGGAAAAAGGATCCTCAAGTAATGATGGAGTCCAAAAATCCAAAACATCATATGTTGCACCAAGACCCACACCAAAACACAATCACATATCAAACTGTCCTTGGATATAAGGGAAAAGGCAAGAAACCAGTAGAGTATGTTGAAAGGACAGCTGAAACTAAATTCAGAAAAGTCCATCAGCAAACTCCAAACAAAAAATACTCTGTGAAAGCTAAACAGAGCTACCAAAAGCTCAAAGATTTCAGCAAAGAAATTCATATGATGGGAATGGTAGAAACTATCCAAACCATCTGATTGGAATAACCAAGTGAGATATCAGCAAAGACCTATGGGATACAAGCCAAAATGTCCAATACCTCCACTTCAGCATAGGTCATTCCCAAGGCAAAAGAGCTATTATTAGCACACATATGCACCCAGGCACAAAACCCATCAAACACAAAAACTTTAATATTGCCCCAAGAAAGCAAATACTCAGACAAACACATAGGCATACAGACAAAAGAGACAAATGTATGATCCTAAAACCCTGAAGCAATTTGCTAATGTGCACTATGATTATGGAACTGATAGATGGAAACCTTTTAGAGTGAGATCATCTGGATATAGGTTGGTTGGAACATCTTATAGCACTAACCCCCTAGGACCCAGGCAAGTATGGGTACCGAAAAACTAATTTCCTTGATTGTAGGTTTAAGGAACAGTTGAGTGCCAAGGAACCTAGTACATTGATAGTGGCTGTTCCAGACATATGACAGGAAACAAGAGAAATCTATCAAAATTCAAGGAAATCAAAGGTGAAAAAGTAATATTTGGAGGAAATGAAGGTCCAGGGGAAATCAAAGGCACAAGATCCATAAAGAAAAATGGATTGGAGATCACAGATGTTGCATATGTTGAAGGTCTCAACTTCAATCTACTAAGCATCACCAACTCTGTGACAAAGGTTATAATGTGGGATTCAATATGGGAGTTTACCAAATCAAAGATGTTGAATCAAATGAAATTGAGTTATAAGGAACAAGGCAGAAGAACATGTATGTAGTGGATTGGTCGACTGCTACACCAAGCACATGTCTACTAGCAAAAAGTACACTCGAATCAAGTTGGTTGTGGCACAAGAAGTTGGGTCACCTGAACTTCAAGACAATCAAGAAACTTGCAAGGAGTCATCTTGTGGAAAGATTGCCTGACTCAGTATACAAGAAAGAAAGCATTTGTGATGCATGCGAGATGGGAAAGCAAATCAAGTCATCCTTCAAGGTTAAGCCAAGTCATTCTTCAACAAGGATATTACATCTGTTGCACATGGACTTATTTGGTCCTGTTGAACCAACCATCATCAATGGAAAGAAATACACCTTAGTGGTAGTGGATGATTACTCAAGATATACATGGACTATCTTCATGTGTAAAAAGAAGGAAACACTGCAGAAGTTGCCTCAGCTGATGAGAAGAGTTCAAAATGAGAATATTCAAACCATTATAAAGATAAGATATGATAGGGGAACTGAGTTTGTCAATGGGATTATAACTCAGTATTGTGTTGAGAATGGTATTGCTCATGAGTTATCAGGTTGCAAGAACTCCACAATAGAATGGAGTAGCGAAGCTTGGATTGCCTAAGAGATTCGGGCTGAAGCCATCAATACTGCTTGTTATACTCAGAACAGATGCATGATCAACAGGAAATTGACTAAAACTCTCTATGAAATATGGATGGGGAGAAAGCCAAATGTTGGATACTTCAAGATCTTTGGATGTAAGTGCTTCATCCACAACAATGGCAATGACAACTTAAAAGCTTTTGATGCTAAAACTGATGAAGGTATCTTTTTGGGATACGCAACTGAGAGTAAAGCTTATAGAGTGCTAAACAAGAGTACTATGATAATAGAAGAGTCTATCCATGTGGTATTTGATGAACCAAATGTAAATGGAGAAGACATAGATGAGTTAGCTGACAAGCAAAATCAGCCAACTATGTAGAAGAGTTCATATATTGATTGTAGGTCCCAAGTGGTGTGAAGTAAGGTTTAGAAGGGGGGTTGAATAAACCTTACTAAATTTTTGATTTTAGTCCTTTAAAAATATTCAACAGAGTGGACTCAAACAGTTGTGTCCTTGATGGACATCTAAGTTGATTTTTCAGCTATGTTCACTTAATAGACTCGATAGAGCTGTTGATAGTATAACTCGACTGCTCAAGCCAAATACTTAACTTGGCTGGTTTGGTTTTTAACAGCGGAAGACTTAACACCCTTTTATTTGTTTTAAGCTTGTTTTTAACACTTAGTTTTAACCACTTGATTATTAATCAGTTGGATAGAAAATATAATACTAACAGCAGATATAATGTAAATGTCCAGGAAAGTAAGTTTGCTGAAAGTAAATGTCACAAATATTTATTGAGGTTCGAAGATGGGGTAATTCTTCTAATCCTATCTTCTCCAACTCCTGGAGGAATCCACTATGTAACAGATCACACAGTTGGCTTCTCTTGTGACTCAGCTTCTTCACAGGACAGCTGCCTTGCTACTTCAGCTCACTTCTCAAGTTCTTGGATTTGATCACAAAGCCCTCCAACAAACTTGATAATGGTTCGACCTTGAACCTTCCTACAATCCTAACTTGGAAAATAGACCCCTTTGTTTTCAAATGTTTTCCTCTTCAATAATTTGAAGTTATCTCTCCTTCACAGTGTGTGTTGGATCGAGTATCTTCTAGTTTCAGGCTTGAGGAATTTCTTGATATGCTTTTAGAATATTGCTTGATCGTTCATAGTTTAGGTGTGTAAGGTCACCTTTTCTCAATAGCTTCCTCAGCCTTTTATAGTGCACATTTGAAATTTTGCCCGTTGAAGAGACATGCTAATTTCAAATGTCACTTAGTGTTCGTTGGCTTGTCTTGTCTTGGTCTGCAGCCTTGGTGATGTTGACCTTTCCTCGTATTAATGGCATTTCAGCATTTGCAGGTGTCTGACACAAGGTGCAGTGTTTCCCATAGGTTAATTCCTTTTGCACAATTCTGGGACAAACACTTTAGACCTGGCAGCTTTGACATATTACTATATTGAGTAATATTATTGACTTTAATCAACGGATTTAAGTCAGTTGTCTTGACTAGACTGTTGCCTTTACCCCAGGTGACTTGAGTCTGCTCCACTCATTGGATTGACTCAACTGTCACATCAACTTGTAGACTTGGCTTCTTGAGTTGACTTGATTGACACTTCTTATAGTTGTTCCTCAGCTGACTCTCCTTCAGTCGAGTTCTTGTCTTCCTTCATAGCATTACTCAGCTGACACACATCAGAGTCTTCACACAGTCCACAGTTGACTTCTTATAATCTTTAACAAAGATGACTTGACTCAGCTTTTTCAGTCCTATCTATTGCAATACAAATTACAAGAAAAATGAGGTGCGAACTTCCTAGTTTACGTTTTACATGGTATCATCAAAATCTATCAAATAAATTTCCTAACAATTTCCCCCTTTTTGATGATGCCAAAACTTAAATAAATAAGAAAACAACAAAAAGATATACAAGCAGTGCAGTAACAAAGAATGTATGCTTGAATGAATCATTTTATTGATCATAGCATTCTTGTCCTTTACAAAACAGTTTACATAAGGTATCAAAGATTTTCCGATACAAAGCTCTATACAAGTACATCAGTACAGAATGTATCTAAGCTAAGTTACAAGGAAATTTACAGAGCTTATTACAGAAGACTTACATTGAGATGTATATACACAAAAACACACGAGCATCACACTTCAACACCTTTGATGCTTCTTTCCTCTCTCTTCTTCAGCTCTTCTGCGATCTTCATCATCAGCTCTTTTTCTTTTCTTCTCTTCTTCTTCTCTTTTGTTTTTCTCATATGCTCGCTTTGCAGTAGGGTCATCCCTTCTCTGCCTTTCTTCCCATTCGCGAGTTGCTCTAGCTCTTTCTTCTGCCATCCTTTTCTTGGCTTCTTCAATGTTACGCGCAATTTCTATATTCGCCAGATGGTCATGCCCAGCCCAGTATGTGAGTCACTATTTCTCAGGATCCACAAAAGTGACATCTTTTGGCCTTGGCCGTGATTGAGAACTTCTTCCAGTGCCACTTTGTCTTCCTTTTCTCGACTCTGCTTCTCTTCCTCCGAGAGAGTATCTTTGTCTGGGAACCTTGGATATTCCGGTGAGTGGATGCTAGTACTCATTGCTTCTCGTTGTGTTGCACACCTCCAAGCCTTTTTCCCAGTACAACTCCCAGGCTTGTGTCAGAGTCATTCCTTCGAAATAGCCTTCAGCTTCCAGAGTTTGAAATTCTTCCATAGATTTGGGCTCAGATCCAACATCAGGCATTACTTCTCTGGGGGGCTCTATCATGGCATTGTCTAATCCAGCTGGGAGACCACCATGCTATTTTAAAAGTTATTCCACTCGTATTGATTGCTTCTCAGCTACCTTCTCAGATGCATCTTCGATAACCTTTCTTTTATCTTTCATGGCCACTGCAGCTTTTTCAATTGGTAAGTTCAAGGGTAGCTTGCTAAGAATATCAGCTGCGACTTGACCTAATTGTGGGGTTTCAGCGTACATCAACTTCATATCCTTCGAACTTCTTTCCCCTCAGTTGTGTCACCTCCTTTCTTTGGTTCTTTCTTCAATCCCTTAAGGGTATCCTCTTCCCCCTTTTTGGCATCATCACCAAAAAAAAGGTATCCCGGGGAACAATCCACTAAGGATAAAGTCCATCAACTGCTTTGTTCGTCGAGTTGTGCTTGGAGTCTCTTGCATCATATGCCTTAAAAATTCGATCGTGTGGCCTTAGACTGGCTGCCACTATCTTCATTTTAGCCATGAGAAGATCGAATTTCTCATTCATGTTGTTCTCGAGTCGACAATCTCATTCTTATGAAAGTGTTGTAGCAGCTCCATATCCGAATTGTGGGACTTGTCAATCCTCACAATATACTCCTTCATCCGTTGTTGATACATGGAATTGTCCGCACTCCATAATAGAATTTTAGCAAATAAGGCTTTGAAGTGGCGGACTTGCTCAGATCTCATAGTTGTCTGTTGCGCAGCCCATTCCCGAATCCTAACAACAATCCCTCGTAAATTAGTTGTGAGGGTGGCATCCTGATTGTCCAATCTGAGATCCAATGATGCTTGGTGGCGTTCCATCTTCTCAATCTCCTCATGAGATAGTCTTGAAGGTTTTACGAACTCAATCATGCGGAGGTCGACTTAGCTGGCAAGCAGTGCATCAAAGTCGAAGTCCATTGGAACAATCATGCCTGTGGGGATGACGGGCTCTTCTTGCACTGTATATTTCCTTAATTCTCTGGCAGATTCAGCTTCTAATTCTGGCAATTCACCGGTGAATGGAAATTCTTCTTCAAAAACATCATCCCGAACAAATGGGATCTCCGAGTCTTTTGCTTGTGGAGCCTTCGCTTGTTCTTGATGAGTAGAGCAGCTGCGTGCCTCCTACGGCAGCATCATCGGCAGATGTCACAGCTGTGGAAGCCTGTGATGGAGCTATAAGAGTCGTTACTGCTGCAGTTGTGGGACCCTGCGCAACTGACTCTTTCGCAGCTTGAGCACTTGCAGATGTTTGCTCAGCTGACTGAGCCTCAGCTCTCTTAACAACGTCTTTGGTATCAGTGGGTTGGTCCAAATGAGTAACCTTGTCATCAGCTGTATCACCAGCGTCATCGGAGGATGATGAGACCTGAGGTGTTGGCTCATCATCGAAATTAAACCTCATAGGAGCCGTCTTCTTACTGACTTGGCTCTAAAATTGCAGAACTTCTTCAGCTGGGTCCACTATTGGATTTTCATGCTAGGTGGACTCAGCTTCATCCTCTGACCCTAGAAAAGATATGTCAACGTTTTCTTGAGAGTCATGAAGGGCACCAATCACTTCTTCTGAAGCAGCACCTTCAAATTGAGGAATGTTCTGATCATCCTTACCCTTACCCAGGGAAGTCTCAACCTCCCTTGGGCCTTCAATACCCCCACCAGTCTCCACTGCTGCAGGGCATTCTACATTCCCTTCGACAGTCTCAACTGTCTTAGGGTCTTCAACTATCCCTTCGACAGACGCATCTATCTTAGGGTCTTGAATAGTGGCATCCATCGGAGTCTCAATTTCTTGGATTGCACTTTCAGAGCCCAGAGTGTTAACTCCCAGGGCTTCACCATCCTTTGCCTCAGCTGCGGCAGCAGCGTCGTTGGCCTTCAATGCAGCTGACATTTCAGCTGAGACAGACTTAACTGTCTGAGCGTCGTTAATGTCACTCTGCTCTTCTGTGTTTTTCTCAACTTCGCCTCCTAACTGCATTGGTTTGTCTCCCACAACAATCTCCAACCCAGCTATGGTGGAGAGAGTTTCCCTATCAGCTGGCAAACAAGCTGAGTGAATGATAGTGGGGTTACTCTGCTGCTGAGACGCGGCTTTTCCTTCTGAGTGCACAGCCGCAAGGGCAGGTGTGTTAACACCTTCTTCAGGGGTTGGCTTGGCTTTGGGGCCCAAAGTTCCAACTTCATCGCCAATTCCCTTGGAGCCATCCTCTGACTACACGGGGGATGTGGTTATAGCTATGTCCGTTGTGATTTGCTACGCCACTCCCAAAGGATCAGTCTGCAAGAAGAGTTTTGGAGGACTCTCCTGGACCTTCTAAAAAACTTTTCTCATGCATGGCTCTGGATTCCTGTAAAGGCTGCTGCATCTCTAACTTCTCTGTTGCAGCAGCTGGATCCATATCTTTATCACTGTCAGTGTACTCAGGAAGGTGCTCATGTGTATGCTCATGAGTCCCTGTAAAAGTACACATCTTGGATTTCTCCAAGGCTCGAGCTTGCTCTTCAGCTTTCTCCTTCTCATCATCCTTAATAAGATGGAGGGTTTCCATACTGCTCTTTTCATCGAGGGCATCTTGAACAGTGGCATGTCCAAGGAACCTAAGAAGTTCCTCCTCCTCCTCTATGAATTCTGGGCGAGCAAACTGACTCCTTGAATAGTCCAACTTCCAAGCCCTCCATTCTCCTAGTCTTCTCTGAATATCAGGGTAGACGGGAGAGTACATGATTAAGTCGTCATCATCATCATCATCGCCTTCTTCTCCTATCTCATGGATGGTGGCTAACGGGCCTTGCTCTTCCTCAGACTCATCAACGTCTGTCCGAGGAGGTGAGACAACTTTTTCTTGCATGGGTTCTGTTGTCTCAGCTACTTCTATTTCCTCAGTTGTTTGCCGCACAACTGGGTCTTCAGATCTCTCTGATCATCATCGCAGATCTTCTCAGTACATCAGCAACTCGAGATCGCTTCTTCCCGAGTATCGCAGCTGATCTCGATTTCTTTCTCCGAGTTGGGACCGAATTTTGTCTTCTCAAGCTCGGAAAGCTTGTACAACTGTCTTCTTTTGGTGCGAACCAGCTGGATCTCAGGTTCCACCTCTGTAGATTCTTTAGTCTTTGGGGCCTGGTCACCTTTCTTAGAGGCAGCTGCCTTTCTTAGCTTGGCAGTCCTCTTCTTTTTCACTATAGGGGATGGAATATGGGGTTCCTTCTCTATCTCGGATGCTGGGGAAAGGAGCTCGGCTGCATAGGCAAGTGACTCGGCTGCATGGGCAGGAGCTTTGGACTTAGCTGCGGGAGCAAGTGCTTTCTTTGTTTTGGCTGCGGGGGCAGGAGCAGGCTTGGATAGCGCAACTTTCTTCTTGGGTAGAGAGGTCTCAGTTATGTCTTCGGGATCAGCTGATTCCCCCTCACTGGTATCAGCCTTTCTAGCATGAGCCTTCTTCTGGGCTCCGGAAAGATTCACCTTGAACATTCGCTTATTGGCATGAAAAGGCTTGCCATGGCAGAGAGCAATGCCCTTTGCCTCCATTAGATGGCCAATAACCAGACCATAAGCCAAGGAACATCCAAAGGACCCATCCTCCTTGTAAGTCTTGTTCCAAATTCGCAAATCCGAACACAAACTCAACCCCGATTGACTTTCTTCTCTTACATGATTGCAGCCATCACGATCAGCTTAGTCTTAGATAGCTGATCGAAGCTTCCAAATTTCATGTCCACGCACTTTGAGATGACATCCATCAGCTTATGGTAGTCATCATTCAAAGTTTCTTTCTTGGCTATATACACAACCTTCGCAGCATATTTCAACTTGGCAACTTCTTTCCAAGCAGCAGCTAAGTCGACATCCTTCTCAGCGATGTCCTTCAATCCCTCCGCGGGCAAGAAGCAGTGCTTAGCAAGGTCTTTTGCAGTGAGTTTGATGACCTTGATGTGCACGGAAGACCTAATTTCATCGTCCAGCATCTCTGCATTCACATAAAACATGGCTACCTCTTCAAGGTATGTATGTGTGAACTGCATCGTCAGAAAGTCTTTCAGACTGGACTTCTCCAATTTTTCAGCTATCTTCTTGACCAGGGTTTCATCGACACCCTGTTTGATCATGCCTTCAAAATCTACTGAAGCACCAGTGTGGATTTGCTTTTAGACTTTCACGAAATCATGAGTTGGGGCCATTTTTAGAAGTTTCTACCGATTAAAACACGAGATATATTGCTTGAAAGAACTAGGGTTTTCACTTAGTTTCAGGGAGAATGCACTTTCTTTGCTGGAGATGAATAGTTCGCGCGAGGAGAGGAAAAACTGAGGTTTCGTATATAAGGAACGTGTAAGGACGATATTCGGATTTTGAAATTTTTGATCGAGATCAACGGCTAAGATTAGAGCTTCATAACCGTATTTAATTCCCCGCATTAAATGCAGCAGCATTTATATCCAATCATATGGTTTACTGTGCAGCTTTACTATGACCGTCATTATTACGCTGACGTCATCCTTAAAAACATTCCCGCTTAATTAAAATGACTGTGTTTTTGTCACTTAGCTCGTAAATGATTCAGCTTATATCCATAGTGACTCAACTATGCTTCTCTCTTCTCATGAAGTAACTCAGCTGTCAGCTAACTCGATACAGCTGACTTCCTAATTGGGCTCTTTCACTTGACTGAAATGTGAAACTTGCACTTCTACAATTTTCTCATCTTCTATCTCTGCTGATTGAGTCTTCTGAGTATTAACTCAGCTCTATTAACCCTAACTCGTTCTTGAGCTCTTCAAACCTTGATTCACATAAAAGACTTTGTGAATGTATCCTAATCGCTTATCGGTTGAGATGTATTCCAAGGTGATGTCTTTTTTTTCAACATGATCTCTTATAAAATGATATCTGACATCAATGTGCTAGGTTCTTGAATGCAATACTGGATTTTGAGTGATCGCAATAGCACTAGTGTTATCACACATAATTGGAATCTCTTTTTCTTCAATGTCATAATCTTTGTTCTTTGTCTCATCCATAAGACTTGGGCACATTTTTGCTCTGACTCAGACTGTTTCATTTGTGGATGTAGCTATTGAATTTTGTTTCTTGGTGATCAAGAAATCAATCTATTTCAAGCATTTGACATGTACATGAGGTACACTTCCGACAACTCTATATCCAAAGATAGTTCGAGTCCGAGTAACCAACCGGCCTTGAATCCACCTTCCTTGGATACCATAAGCCGACTTCCTGGCATCCCTTCAAATATCTTAGGATTCTCTTTTTTCTTTGTCATGTGGCTCTTCTTAGGTGCAGATTGAAATCTTGCACATACACCTACTGCAAACGTGATATCTAGTCCCGCTTGTTGTTAGATAGAGCAAAGATCCAATGAGGGCTCTATATTTTATTTGATCAACAGCTTTGCTATCTGCATCCATGTCCATCTTGACTGAAGTATTCATAGGAATTTTCACAGAAGACTTCTTTTTCATACAAAATATTTTCATTAAATCTCTGGTATACATTGTTTGGCTTCTGAAGGTTCCATCCTTCAATTGTTTGACTTGAAGTTCTGGGAAGAAAGTTAGCTCTCCCATCATGCTCTTCTCAAATTTGCCATGCATGGGGTTTGAGAACTTGTCACACAGCTCTCTATTTGTGGAACCAAAAATGATGTCATCCACATATATTTGAACAAGCCGTATACTCTCTCCATCTTGAATTCTGAAGAGTGTTCTATTGACTTTGCCTTTGATGAATCCATTGTCAGTTAGAAATTGAGACAATGTATCATACCATGTTCTTGGTGATTGTTTCAATCCATACAATGCTTTCTTGAGCTTGTAGACCTTATCTCCAATAGTTTTCTACTCAAAACCTGGAGGTTGTTCAACATAGACTTCTTCCTCTAACAATCCATTTAGAAATGCACTATTCACATCCATTTGATATACAGTGAAGTTCTTATGTGCAGCATAAGAAAGAAACATCCTTATTGCTTCTAATCTTGCAACATGAGCAAAGGTTTCATCAAAATCTATCCCTTCTTCCTGGCAATACCCTTTGGCTACCAATCTTGCTTTGTTTCTTACAACAGATCCTTCCTCTTACATCTTGTTTCTAAAAACCCATTTTGTGCCAATAACATTTTGATGGGTTGGCCTTTGAACTAATTCCCATACTTTGTTTCTTTCAAACTGATTCAGCTCTTCTTGCATGGCTTGAATCCAATGTGTGTCATCCAATACTTGAGACACATCTTTAGGCTCTATCTGGGAAATGAAACAAGTAAACATAGCTTCTTGATGTGCTCTAGATCTGGTTCTTATGCCATCTCTAACATGTCCAATGACTAACTCTGGTGGATGGTCTCTTAGCCATCTGACATCAGGTTGGAGTAAGTCTGCTGGATTCAGCTGTCTCGCAGATAAGTTGTCTTGAACAACTCTTTCATCTTCATTCATTTGTATACCTTCCAGTTGTCTTTGAGATTCAACTATCTCATCTTCATATGGGTTGAGTGCTCTCACTTCAGCTTCAACATAAGGACTCTTCTGCGTAGTTGGTTGATTCAGCTTATCGGCTAACTCTTCAATGTCTTCTCCGCTCACATTAGATTCATCAAAAACCACATGGATAGACTCTTCCGTGACCATAGTCCTCTTGTTTAGCACTCTATAGGCTTTACTCTCAGCTGAGTATCCCAAAAAGATAACTTCATCAGCTTTAGCATCGAAAGCCTTTAAATTGTCTTTGCCATTGTTATGGATGAAGCATTTACATCTAAATATCCTAAAATAGCCAACATTTGGCTTTCTCCCTGTCCAAATTTCATAGGGAGTCTTGGTCAATTGCCCATTATTCATGCATCTATTTTGGGTATAACATGCAGTATTTATTGCTTCAGCCCAAAATCTCTTAGGCAATCCAGCTTCAGCTAACATGGTCCTTGCAGCTTCCTTGAGAGTTATGTTCCTTCTTTCAGCTACTCCATTCTGATGTGGAGTCCTTGCAGCTGACAATTCATGAGCAATACCATTTTCAACACAATAATGAGTTATTATCCCATTGACAAACTCAGTTCCTCTGTCAGATTTTATTTTTATAATGGTTTGACTCTTCTCATTTTGAACTCTTCTCATCGGCTGAGGTAACTTCTGCAAAGTTTCCTTCTTTTTACACATGAAGATTGTCCATGTATATCTTGAACAGACATCCACCACTACCAGGTTGTATCTCTTTCCACTTATGCTAGTTGGCTCAACTGGACCAAATAAATCCATATGCAACAAATGTAAAATCCTTGTTGAAGAAGGACTTGGCTTATCCTTGATTGAAGATTTGATTTGCTTTCCCATCTGGCATGCATCCCATACACTTTCTTTTTTGTACACTGAGTCTGGAAAACCTTCTACAAGATGGCTCCTTGCATGCTTGTTGATTGTCTTGAAGTTCAGATGACTCAGCTTCTTGTGCCACAACCAACTTGATTCGGCTGTGCTCTTTGCTAACAGACAAGTGCTTGGTGTCAGTAGACCAATCTACCACATACATATTCTTTTGCCTTGACCCTTGAAACACTATTTCATTTGATTCAGCATCTTTGATCTGGCACACTCCCATGTTGAATCCCACATTGTAGCCTTTGTCACATATTTGGTTGATGCTTAACAGGTTGAAGTTGAGGCCTTCAACATAAGCAACGTCTGTGATTTCCAATCCATTTTTCTTGATGGATCATGTGCCTTTGATCTCCCCTGGAGCTTCATTTCCTCCAAATATAATTTTAGCACATCTAACCTCCTTGAATCTTGACAGGTTTTTCTTGTTTCCTGTCATATGTCTGGAACAGCCACTATCCATGTACCAGATTCCTTGGCACTCAGTTGTTCCTGGAACCTACAATCAAGAAAATCGGTTTTTAAGCACCCATACTTGTCTGGGTCCTGAGGGTTTAGTGCTATAAGATGCTCCAACCAACCTATAGCCAAATTATTTGACTCTAAGAGGTTGCCATCTATCAGTGCCATAATCATAATGCACATTAGCAAATTGCTTAGGGCTTTTAGGCTCATACAAATTGTTTGTCTCTTTTGTCCTCCACGCCCATGTTTGTGTTTTAGCAATTGCTTTCTTGGGATAGTTGTGGTATTTCTGAGTGTAGTGCTTGGGTGCATATGTGTGCTGATAATAGCTCTTTTGCCTTTGTAATGACCTTTGCTGAGGTTTAGGTCTTTGCCACTTTAGCTTGTATACCATAGGTCTTTGATGATGTTTCACATTATTCCAATCAGCATAGTTTGGATAGTTTCCACCATTCCCATCATATGTATTTCTCTGATGAATTTTATGGGATTTCTGGTAGCTCTGTTTGCTTTTCACAGGGCTATTTGGAGTTTGCTAAAGAACTCGGCTGGATTTCTTCTCAGCTGTCCTCTAAGCATACTCAATTGGTTGTTTTCCTTTCCCTTTATATCCAAGACCAGTATGTTTGTGATTGTGCTTTGGAACAGATATGTGTGCAACATTTGGTGTTTTGGATTTTTGGGATGCTTCATCACTTGAAGTCTTTTTTCCAAAATCACTATTGGAGTTTGACTATGCACAAAGGAATTAAATCCTATGCCTGTCTTGTGTCCACATTCTTTCTGACTCATAATGAGGTCATACAAAGATTTGGATGCCTTTGTAAATGAGGCAATCACATTTTTCAGATCTTTTTCTCTCTTTTCTGTAGCAGCTAACTCTATTATGATCTTTGCATTTTCAGCTTTTAGCTTAGTGTTCTCATCAGCTATGTGACTCAGAGTGCTCAGCTCTTTAGTCAGCTGTGAGTTTTGGCGTTTAAGCTGGTTGTTCTCCTCATTTAGAATTGTGTGTGAGGATTTTGTGTGTTCAAAATCTTTCATCATTTTGCCTAATGAATCATAAAGATCATTGGGTGAAGAAGTGTGTGTATCACAATCACTATCACTTGAATCAGAATGAGATGAGTTAGAATGTACCTCATCTTCTTGATCTTGTTCTTTGGCCATGAGACAAATCATAGCCTCTTCCTCAGAGTCACTTGAGTAGTCTACTTCACTACTATCCGAGTCTGCTACCTCTTCGCACTTAGATGGCTCAGCTGGCTCTTCTTTTCCTGTCTTCTTTCCCTGAAGACTTTTCTTTCTTCTTCATTCCTGTATTTGTTGACTGGTGGATAGGAACATTCAATAGCAAAATGTCCTGGTTGTCTGCAGTTCTAACACAGGTTCTCAGCTCTCTGATCAGCTCTGTCTGTTCTTCGATTATCAGCTCTCTGATAATCAGCCCTTTGACACTCAGCTCTCTTGGGAGGCCTATCTTCCCTTGACTTGGAAGGTGTTGAATGTCTTCTTGACGTTTCACCCTTGTTTCTCTTGTAGTTCTCATTGAAGAACTTGTTGAATCTTTTAACCATCAGGGCAATCTCCTCCTGGTCTATGGCTTCCTTTGGCTCAGCTCTTTTCCCTTCACTGATCATCAATGCAGCTTTTTTGGGGACATTTGTCTCCTCTTGCTCTTTTCTTCTCAGCTCAAACTCGTAGGCTTTGAGGTCTGAGAATAGCTCATGGTTAGATGTTCTTGAGAGGTCCATAGAATGTCTCAATGCCATGACCTTCATTTCCCATTCATTTGAGGCTTTTAAGATCTTCATACACATTTCCTTTTGTGTATATTCTTTCCCAAGAGCCGAAAGCTCATTTGTAATTCTGTCAGAATCGGCATCCGGTGATCCAGAGTTTCACCTACAAACATTTTAAAATTTTCAAATTTTTGAACAACAATCGATAATTTATTCTCTTTAATTTGTTCTTATCCTTCACAAATTAAAGTTTTTTTATTCCGATTTCTTTTGCAGATTTGCAAGATTTAACTTTATTGAACATGGCTTTGTCCATTGTCTAGTAGAGTATATCCTTGGCTACATTATCCAAGTTATATTTCTTTTTATCTTCATTTGTCCATTCAGTTCTTGGTTTTTCAACCAAAGCTGGTCTTGCTTCAAAGAAACGCCTTCTTCTCCTTCGATTTGGTTGCTCTTGGTAGTAGCCGTGTTTACTTTGAGTATTTGCAGTGGCCCATCATATATCACAAGCCACATTTCATCATGTAATGCAGATAGATGAGCCTGCATACGAATTTTCCAATCATCAAATTCTTCAACAATGAATATAGGAATGCGTGTTAGATTTGCTTCCATGATAATAACTTTGCTTGAAAAATGAAAGACTTTGAAACACAAGTGTTTAAAAACTTTTTGAAAATATAGAGATCTAGTTCGGTAACCAGTGTGGAAGGCTCAATGAACCAACCGCTTTGATACCACTTGTAGGTCCCAAGGGGTGTGAAGTAAGGTTTAGAAGGGGGGGTTGAATAAACCTTACTAAATTTTTGATTTTAGTGCTTTAAAAATATTCAACAGAGTTGACTCAAACAGTTTTGTCCTTGATGGACAACTATGTTGGCTTTTCAGCTAAGTTATCCACTCAACAGACTCGATAGAGTTGTTGATAGTATAACTCTAAATTTTGCTTCAAGCCAAATACTTAACTTGGTCGGTTTGGTTTGGTTTTTAACAGCGGAAGACTTAACACCCTTTGATTTCTTTTAAGCTTGTTTTTAACACTTAGTTTTAAGCACTTGATTATTAATCAGTTGGATAGCAAATATAATACTAACAACAGATATAATGTAAATGTGCAGGAAAGTAAGTTTGTTGAAAGTAAATGACACAAATATTTATAGAGGTTCGAAGATGGGGTAATTCTTCTAATCCTCTCTTCTCCATCTCCTGGAGGAATCCACTATGTAACAGATCAGTTTACAAGTGGTTATCAGTCTGGAGACAACCTTGATCACTATTTGTTAAGTTGGTTTTGTACCAACGTATTAAGTATTCTAGACTAGGATTTTGCATTGTTTTCGGGTATTTTTAGTGTCGTTTGAGTCGAATTCATATAACTAGTTGTCGTTTGAGAGTTGAGATAGTCTTGGATGCCGAAATTGATTAAGAACGAGGAAAAACATGTTTGGATGTTGAAGATCGCATTTTAGAAGCGGAAAAATGGAAAATTATCGAGTAAGATCGAGTGTCGCAGCACCAAAACCCCCGCGCCATAGCGCGGGACAAAAATGGTACAAGACATGAACATTGGTGGCGCTGCGGCGCCATACACAAGGGTGTGTAGGTCCAAGGGGTGTAAGTGTAAGGTTTAGAAGGGGTTGAATAAACCTTACCAAATTTTCGATTTAGTCCTTTTAAATCTCTGAGTTAATTCTACACGATTTGTGTCCTTGATGGACGATCGAATTAGTCACTTTCAAGAGAGTTAATCTCTCATGATTTCGGTGAGTTGTTGATGGAGTAACTCATTGGCTGGCTACAATTTAACTCATTTGTGGTTTTATTTTCATTGGAAGACTTAACACCCTTAAGTTTGATTTTAGAGCTTGATTTAGTTCTTATAAATTATCAATTGGATAGCAAATTTATCGCCAGATATAAGCGAGTTAAAAGTGCGAGGAATTTAAATTTGAAATGTAAATGACACAAAGAAAGTTTTTATAGAGGTTCAAGATGGGGTAATTCTTCTACTCTCTCTTCTCCAACTCCGGAGGAATCCACTAAGTAATGATCAGTTTACAAAGTGGTAATGAGTCCGGATACAAGTCTTGATCACAACAGCCGACTTGATCATTTGGGACTCGATCCTGGAGACGCCTTGATCACTCGGTGGCTTCTCGTACGACTCGGCTTCTTCACAGGCAATTTTGCGCTTTGCTACTGACTCACTTGCTCAAGCTCTTTGGATTTGATCACGAAGCCCTCCAAATGCTTAAGACTTAGTTCAACCTTGAACTTTTCTACAATCCTTCCTGGAAAGTAGGCCCCTTGTTTTCAAAGGTTTCCTCTTCAACTGGTTGAAGTTCTCTTTCCTTCACAGGTAAGTGTTGGATTGATGTACTTCGAAATGTAGGCTTGAGGATTGAGATTGTTTCAGTTTTTCTAATGTGCTTGTCTATCTCACGTATGTGTCATTCATGCATCATCTTTTCTCAAACAAACTCCTCAGCCTTTTATAGTGAACTTTCAAAAATTTGCCCGTTGAAGAGATAGGCTTATTTTTGAAAGTCACTTTGCGAACGTTGGCTTGCGATTCTTGGAATTGCCATTTCCTCGTATGAATTGTTCTTTCACCTTTCGAGTTCGACACGGTTTGGTGCTTCCCATTGGTTCATTCCAATTGCACGCTTCGGGATCGAGCACTCGAGAAAGGTGGTATGGAGGGAGATATTACTTGTTTAAGTAAATCTCTTGATTTACTCGGGCAACGGTTCTTTTTGATTATCTCGACTTGATTTTGCATTTCCTTGCTTTCCCAGGTGACTTAGAGTCAGCTTCCAATCATTGGATGACTCTTCTGTCACTTCAACTTGAGACTTGGCTTTTCTTGAGTTGACTTGACTCGATGCTCCACCAAATTGCATCTCGTTGCTTCTCCAAGAGAGTTCTGTCTACTCTTCTTGCCATGCTCATTTGTCTCAATGCGAGTCTTCCTTCAGTCTTGATTTGTCTTCTTGCATGTTGGGCGTATTTGTCTTGACTTAGCTTGGCCAGCTCTATTCATTATAATGCATTTTACAACAAGAATTGGGGTGCCAACTTTCTATTCTAAGTTTTACATGGCATTCATCAAAATCTAAACAATAAAATTCCTAACAATTTCCCCCTTTTTGATGATGCCAAAACTTAAATCATACAAAGATGCAAATAACAAAGATACATACAGATAGTGTATTGACATAGAATGTATGTGAGAATCAATCTTTTTATTGATCATATCATTCTTGTACTTTACACTGTTGTTTACAAGGTGTATCGTAGTACATTTTGTCTATCTTGAAAATAAAGAATTTATAGCTTTATTACGGAAGACTTACATTGTATGTATTTACATGATAAAATACACGAAGGGTTGGACAAAGAACACTTCATCTCCTTCATTATCTCTTCTTTCATCTTGATCAAGATCTTCTTTCTTCTCCTCTTTTTCTCGCCGTCATTTGCTTCTTTTCTTCTCATATGCCTTCCTCGGGCAGCTTCATCTTTCCTTGTTCTTTCCTCTCTCCGCCATAGCCGAGTTTGTCTTTTGTTTTTTCTTCTATTCTCTTTGCATACTCGGCGTTAGTTTTAGCCACTCGCAAATTTGCCACTTGGTCAAGCCCAGCCCAGTGAGATCCCTCCTTTCTTTCCGGGATCTACGATTCGATATTCTTGGCAGAGGCCTAGGTCCAAGCTTCTTCCTCCTCCGTTGCTTCTTCCTCTACCTCGGGCGTATATCAGTCTTGGGTCTTCTTCTTCCCCGGTGATTGACTAGCAAGAGTGACCCAGAGTAGCTGAGGTCTGTTATGTTGTCATCGACTTCTTCACATAATGTGAGACCCTTTTCCCGAAGACAAGTCCAAGCTTGAGCCATGGACATATTTGCAAAATATCCTTGATTCGAGCGTTTTGAATTCGTAACTGATCTTGGCTCTGTCCCGACATCGAAATGGCGTACGTGTCTGTCGCTAACGGAATGCCTCCATGTTCTTTCAAGATGTTCATCACCGGGCATCCATTCTTCCTTCCACTTCCTTCATCCCCGCTTCAATTGCTTTTCTCTTCTCGGCCATAGATACGATCTAGAGTGTTGGAGTCGCAGAGTCACGGGGGAGTTTGCCGCTTATAATGTCACAGGATGTGAGGACCCTGTTGGGGGTTTGTGCAATCATCAATGTTACATCGATGATCCTTCCCCTCAACAAGTTTTCCTTTCTTCTCATTTCAAGACTTCCTCTTGCTGATTTTCCTTCTCATTTTGCTCCTTTCTTTTCGCTTGATTTTCTTTGCTTTAAGGTATTCTGTTCCCCCTTTTTGGCATCATCAAAGGATAGAGGAACCCCCAGGGGAACATCTTTGGCAAGCATGAAGTCGAAGTCTTCGATGGTGGAATTCTCGCTTCAAGTCTGGCCGCGTTGTATGCGGCTCGAATTTAGCGAGTAGCGTTGGATTCTGTGAAACGAAATCACTTCATCTCATGCCATGAGAAGGCTGAATTTTCTTGTCATGTGTTCTTCCAAACGCGTTGTATATCATTTGCATTTCGCTCACGCAGCGGCGACTTGATCTCGGCGGTGTGAGCTTCATGCATATGCTCAATGTGTTCCTCGCCGTTTTTCGATCAACATTTTGACTCTCCACACCACTGCCACTTGTTGAACAAGGTTCAAGTATCTCAATTGTTCCACACGCGATTGATTTCGCTATTGCCACCATTCCCTTATCCGACCGTGATGCCTCTCAAGTCACCAGGTTGGCATCTCTGTTGTCGGGCGCATGTCCAAAGAGGCTCGATGCCTCTCCATCCGTTCAACCTCGGAAAGAGTGCCTTGAACACTTCTCGAACTGGTGATTCTTCATTTGCGGTGATGGCCATACAAAATCGAAATCAAAATCGGCCGAACAATGGTGCCTGAGTGAAAAATAGGAGGTGGTCCGTGATAGCGTGCTTGCTCATTTTTCGACTCTTCGTGGAGTTTCGTATCTCCGGTGAGAAAGGAAAGATTCTACAAAAGATTCATCACCGCCGAGGATCTGTTCGATGATGAGCGGTGCGCGTGAAGTTCTTTTGGGAATCGATCCAATTGTAGCTTGAGGAGCGAGTGGTTTCGGTTGTTGGGTTTGGTTGTGAAATAGACCCGCTTTTCGAGCCTCAAATTGTCTTAATGACCTTCGTTGGTCTCACTGATTTTTCCTTTTCAGTAGACTTGTCCTCGGCCTTTATCGGCGTCGTCATCGGACGATGATGAGATTTCTAGTGGTGGCTCATCATCAAAGTTAAAAGTTTGACGAGTAGTCTTGGGATCGACTTGCTCGTGCCTGGAACATCCGCACTGAAGAGTCGTTTGGATTTATCATGGGGTTGACTCACTTCTTCTTCGCCTTCTTATCCGAGAAAAGTGACATCGGGGTTGTCTGGGAATCATGAAGTGCTCGATCTCCTTCTCGATGGGTCGATGATTGCAGGAGGGATGTTCTCTACTTCAGCCTCTTTACCCGGGAAGTCTCAACCTCTCGTGGGCCTTCATTTCCTCCAAATAGTCTCTCATCACCGCGAGGCTCGTCCTCCTTTCGATAAATGTCAGTTTGTCTTAGGGTCTTTGATGGCATCCATTGGAGTCTCAACCCCATGGATTGCACTTTCATCGCCGCAGTGTTAACTCCAGGGTTGTTCCTTCCGTGCCTCGATCGCATCGCAGCGTCATTAGCCTTCGGAGCGGTTTGGCACCCGAGATGAGGCAGTCTCAATCGTCCGAGCTTCGTTGATGGCAACTTTCTGTTCTTCTTGTGATTGTAATTTCTCTTCTTCGCCTCCTTGCTTCTTTGTGGAGTCATCTGCAGATCCTCCGACCTTGCTGCGGTGGGAGGAGTTTCCCCCGGCGCACGCACCATTTGAGTGACTTGGAGTGGGGTCACTCGTCTCGGACTCCCTGTTGCAATTGATGGTTCGGCCGTTGGGACAAGGGGGTAGCACACCTTCAATAGGGGTTGGCTCGATTTGGGGTCCCCACTAGCCCGGTTTCATCGCCATTTCCTTATTGTCTTCTTCCGAGTGAGTGGGAAGTGGTAGAAGAACATCGGTGGCTATTTGTTGAACCACTCCCATAGGATCGATTTCGGTTGTGTGTTCGAGGACTCTCCTGGTCCTCCATTAGTCTTTGCTCGTGAAGAATTCTTGATTCGTAATGCTTGCCGCATTTGCAACTCTTCTCGCGGCGTAGCGAAGATTCTCTGTTCCTCGTCACTTTCGCAGAGAAGACATCAAGGAGAGGATGTGTGTTACGTAGTGCGGGAGATAGGATGATGCTTGCCTTCTCACGTGCTTCGGCTTCTTGACTTGCTTTGCTCTCTCCCTGTCCTTGTAGATTTGCGGGGATGTCAGCGGTTGTCTTCATCAAGTGTTGGGAGCACAATTAGTTAGTCAAGGAAATTTAGCGCGAGTTCCTCTTCTTCTTCTATGAACTCGGCCGTTGGAACTGTTCCCTCGACTTGCTCAACTTCCATTTTCTCCACTCACGCAGACGATTTTGGATGTCCGGGTAAGGTGGAGATATGATCATTACATCACTATCCGCTTGGTGGTTCTTCTTGTGTTTTGTTTGTGTGAGCTACGATTGTGTCTTCGGGTTGCCTCTGCGACGTCGCCTTGAGACTTGGTCAGCATTTCATCAACTACATCCGAGACTCTACTTCTCCAAGAGTCTCCAGATTTGTGCTAGCCGAGTAATCGACTCATTTGGTTTCTCCTGTTCGACTTGCTTGACGAGTCTTTCTTCTCTCCCGGTTTGTACGGGGAATTTCTCGGTTCGGCGGTGTCCTCTCGAGTCTTGGGGCGGGGGTGGCCGGTGTTTGTTTCGAGGAGCTGGCCGTCTTGGCTTGTCGATTCTCCTTTTGACGATCGGAGAAGGCATTTGTGAGTCCTTCTCGACGGCTGCTGCGGCGGGTGACACGGTCACAGGGGCAGTGACTCTTCGCAGGGGCAGGAGCATGTTTGGTTTTCTTTTTTGCAGGGCGCTTCTTTGGCAGCCGCAGGGCGCCTTTTTCTTCTTGGCCGAGAGGGTTTGTATCTTCGGGTCACCGATTCCCCTCACCGTGTGTCATCTCTCTTGGCATAAGCTCGCTTCGAGCACCGAGGAGAGGTTAGCTCGAACATCCTCTTATTAACATGGAAGGCCTTCCCATGTCTAAGAGGGACTCCTTTCACCTCCAATAGCCGCCAATCACCAGGCCATATCCCGAGGATCCTCCAAATGTGCCATCTTCTTTGAAGGACTTGTTCCACGTTTTGGCAGTACCGTAGATAAACTCCTTTATTTATCTTCTTTTCTTCGATGATTGCAAAAGCCATCACAACTTGACTTTGCCTTTGATAGTTGGTCAAAGCTCGCCAAATTTGATGTCGATACATTTGGCAACTATGTCCAACAATTTGTGATAATCCTCCTTCAAGCAGTCTCTTGTTTGCTTTGTGTATATAATTTTATCAGAAGGTCGGACTTGGCTATTTTTTCCATGCGTCGCCCAAGTTTACATCGCCTTTCCTTAATCTCGTTGCTCCTTCGTAGTGAGCAATATTCACCAAATCCTTGGCGGTGATAGTCACCGCTTCCCCGAATGAATGATGACTTGATTCTTCGTCGTGAATCTCAAAGCATTCACGAGAATTGTGCGACCTCCTCCACATAGGTCATAGGATATTCCAGCGTTAGAAACGGTTTTAGTGCGGGCGTTTCCAACTTTTAGCGATTTTCTTCACCAGGGTGTCGTCGAACCCCGCTTTCATTATTCCGTCGAAATCCACCGTCAACCGTGTGGATTTGCTTTCCTAGCTTGGTAAAGTCATAAGTTGGTGCCATTTCTCGTGATTATATCAAGAAAAATCTTTAAATTGATTTGAAGGTTGATAGGGTTTCGAGAGTATTTGCCTTTGCCTTTTGAGAGAAAGATATGAACAGGTTTTAGAAGTGTGAGAGAGAAACGGACTAAAATGGTTTAAATATGGTTTATGAAAGGACGCGTGCAGACGGTTTTGAATTGTGATCGAAATCAACGGCTTGGATTTCGCGACGCCTATTGAGCATTTCACGTCTCGTGATTTAACGCGGCAAAGATTTATATCCAATCATAAGCTTAGTGTGCAAGCTTTATGTCTGCATACACATCATCATTATCCGACGTGTTCCTTAAAACATTCCCGCTTAAGTCAAAACGATGCGTTTTTGTCACTTTGCTCATAAGTTATTCATTTTATCTCTTAGCCGATTTAGCTCTACTCCTTAGCAGTTCTCTTAGTGACTCCTATCGGTGACTTGGTGTAGTTTGTCTTTTCCGACATGGTGATTGATCGAAATGATTTTTGTTTTCACTTCTCTTTTCACTTCTTTCTGTTCTAATACTCTTCTTTGATTCGTCCGAGTGTCGCCAGCTTTCAATTAACCCCAACTCATGCTTGAGTTCTTCAAATCTTGACTCACATAATGGTTTTGTGAAGATGTCGGCTAGTTGTTTATCGCTTGAGATATATTCCAAGATAATGTCCTTCTTTTCAACATGATCTCTTATGAAATGATATCTCGACATCAATATGTTTTGTTCTTGAGTGCAAACACAGATTTTGAGTGATTGTAATGGCACTTGTGTTATCACACATGATTGGAATTTCTTTTTCTTCAACTTCATAGTCTCTCACTGTTGTCTCATCCATAGGACTTGGGCACAACAGCTGCCCGCAGCTATGTATTGCCTCACTGCAGAGGTGGCTATTGAGTTTTGCTTTTTGCTAAACCAGAAATTAGTCTGTTTCCTAGCATTTGACAGTGCCGAAGTGCTCTTCTGTCCACTCGCATCCCAGCGTAGTCAGAGTCGAATAGCCAATTAGTCTGAATCCACCTTCCTTTGGATACCATAGGCCTACTTCTTGGCTTCCTTTCAAGTATCTCAAGATTCTTTAGCTTTGTCATATGGCTCTCTTTTGGAGCAGATTGAAATCTTGCACATACACCTACACAGCAAAGGTGATGTCCGCCTCGCTTGCCGTGAGATGAGCAAGTTGATCCAATAAGTGCTCTGTATCTTGTTTGATCTCTGGAGCTTGCCATCCGCATCCATGTCCATTTTGACTGATGTGTTCATTGGTATTTTTACGTAAGACTTCTCTTCCATACCAAACTTCTTCATTAAATCTCCTGGTATATTTTGTTTGACTTATGAAGGTTCCATCCTTCATTTGTTTCACTTGAAGTCCAATGAAAAATGTCAGCTCTCCCATCATGCTCATTTCAAATTTACTTTGCATGAGGTTTGAAAATTTTTCACATAGCTCTTGGTTAGTGGATCCAAAAATGATGTCATCCACATATATTTGAACAAGCAAGTATACTCTTTCTTGTCTTGAATTCTGAAAAAGTGTTCTATCTACTTTTCCTTTTGTGAATCCATTTTCGATTAGGAATTGTGACAGTGGTATCATACCATGCTCGGGTGCCCTGTTTCAATCCATATAAGGCTTTCTTGAGTTTGTATACCTTGTCTCCAAGAGTCTTCGCTCAAATCCCGGAGGTTGTTCAACATACACTTCTTCTTCCAATAAACCATTTAGGAATGCACTTTTTTACATCCATCTCGATATACAATGAAATTCTTGTGAGTCATAGGCAAGAAACATCCTTATAGCTTCCAATCTTGCTACAGGGGCAAATGTTTCATCAAAATCTATCCCTTCTTCTTGGCAATATCCTTTTGGCTACTAGTCTTGCTTTATTTCTTACCACAAAGCCTTC
The DNA here is from genome assembly GCA_016081115.2 of Rehmannia glutinosa. Classification (NCBI taxonomy): domain Eukaryota; kingdom Viridiplantae; phylum Streptophyta; class Magnoliopsida; order Lamiales; family Orobanchaceae; genus Rehmannia; species Rehmannia glutinosa. The sequence goes on from CM071934.1 coordinate 48,313,441, forward strand.
CTCGTTCATCTTATTTTCGAATACCCATTTGGTTCCAATAACATTTTGATGTATAGGTCTTTGTACTAGTTCCCATACTTTATTTCTCTCAAACTGATTTAGCTCTTCTTGCATAGCTTGAATCCAATGTGTGTCGCCCAATGCTTGTGACACATCTTTTGGCTCTATTTGTAAATGAAGCATGTGAACATAGCTTCTTGTTGAGTTCTCGATCTTGTTTTGACACCTTCTCTCATATCTCCAATGACAAGTTCGTGGATGGTCTCTCGAGCCATCTCACATCAAAGTTGGAGTGAGTTAGCCGGATTGGCCGACTTGCACTGTTGTTGTTGCGTGGGTCGCCTCTTTCGTGGTCACTTAGCCGCAAATTTTCCACCGCTTTTGAGATTGACTATCTCATCTTCTTCGAATTGATAATCCCTAAACCTTTCAAAGATAGGGACTCTTCTCGTATGATTCGATGATTCAAGCTTATCATTTGACTCTTCAATGTCTTCTCCATTTACATTTCGCTCATCGAATACTACATGAATGGATTCTTCAGAATCATAGTTCTTTTGTTGAGTGTTTCAGAGGCTTTGCTTTGGTGAGTATCCTAAGAAGATACCCTCATCGCCTTTAGCATCAAAAGCCTTTAGGTTGTCTTTGCCATTGTTGTGAATGAAGCATTTACATCCAAATATTCTCAAATATGCAACACTTGGTTTTCTTCCAGTCCATATCTCATAGGAGTCTTTGTTAGTCGTCTATTTATCATACATCCTGCTTTGGGTGTAGCAAGTCAGTGTGTTGATTGCTTCAGCCCCAAAATCTTTTGGTAACCCCGCTTACCTAACATGGTCCTTGCCGCTTCTTTGAGTGTTCTGCTCCTTCTTTCTCGCAACTCCATTCTCTTTGTGGAGTCCTTGCAAAATGATAGTTCATGACCAATACCATTCTCAATACAAGATCGAAGTTATTATTCCATTGACAAACCAGTTCCTCTATCTGATCTTATTTTGATAATGGTTTGACTATTCTCATTTTGAATCCTCTTCATCACCGTAGTAGTTTTTGTAGAGTTTCTTTCTTCTTGCACATGAATATTGTCCATGTATATCTTGAGTAGTCATCTACCGCCACCAAGGTGTATTTCTTTCCACTTATGCTGGCTGGTTCCATGGGCCAAATAGATCCATATGAAGCAGATGCAATATTCTTGTGAGAGATGGGCATGTCTTTTCTTTGAACGACGACTTGATTTGTTTTCCTTTCGACATGCATCACATATACTTCCTTCTTGTATAATGAGTCCGGGAAGTCCTTCTACAAGATGACTTCTTGCTAGCTTGTTAATTGTTTTGAAATTCAGGTGACTCAGCTTTTTTGTGCCACATACCAACTTGATTCAGCTGTGTTTTGCTAGAGACAGGTGGGTGTTGCAGTTGACCAATCCACTACATACATATTCTTCTATCTACTTCCTTGCAAAGACAACTTCATTTGATTCAATATCCTTGATTTGGCATACATCCATGTTAAATCCAACATTGTAGCCCTTCTTGTCACGTAGCCGATCGATACTCACAGAAGTTTTAAGTGAGTCCCCTTCAACAAAGAACCTGCAGCATTTCTAATCAAGAAAATCCAATGCCTCTTATTGAGAGCTTCACTCCAAATATGACTTGCTCCTTTTGGGGTCCTTGAAGGGGTTTAGTGCTATAAGATGTCCAACCAACCTATAGCCAAATTATTTGACTCTAAAAGAGGTTGCCATCCATCGGGTCCATAATCATAATGCACATTAGCAAATTGCTTTAAGAGGCTTTGTGCTCATACATAATTGCCTCTTTTGTATTGCAGCGCCCATGTTTGTGTTTTAGCAATTGCTTTCTTGGGGATAGTTGTGGGTATTCGAGTGTAGTGCTTGGGGTGCATATGTGTGTGACATAATAGCTCTTTTGCCTTTGTAATGACCTTTGTTGAGGTTTAGGTCTTTGCACTTTAGCTTGTATACCATAGGTCTTTGATGATGTTTCACATTATTCCAATCAAAGATAGTTTCGATAGTTTCACCATTCCCATCATATGTATTTCTGATGAATTTTATGGGATTTCTGGTAGCTCGCTTGCTTTTCATGGGATTTTCTATTTGGAGTTTGCTAAAGAACTCATTTGATTTCTTCTCATTTGTCCTCTAAGCATACTCAATTGTCGCTTTTTCCTTTCCCTTTATATCCAAGACCAGTGATGTTTGTGATTGTGCTTTGAACAGATATGTGTGCAACATTTGGTGTTTGATTTTTGGGATGCTTCATCACTTGAAGTCTTTTTCCAAAATCACTATTGGAGTTTGACTATGCACAAAGGAATTAAATCCTATGCTGTCTTGTCTCCACATTCTTTTTGACTCATAATGAGGTCATACAAAGATTTGGATGCCTTTGTAAATGAGGCAATCACATTTTTTCAGATCTTTTCTCTCTTTTTGTGACTAACTCTATTATGATCTTTGCATTTTCAGATTTTAGCTTAGTGTTTCTCATCGCCTATGTGACTCGAGTGCTCAAAGCTCTTTAGTCAATTTGTGAGTTTTGGCGTTTAAGTGGTTGTTCTCCTCATTTAGAATTGTGTGAGGATTTTGTGTGTTCAAAATCTTTCATCATTTTGCCTAATGAATCATAAAGATCATTGGGTGATGAAGTGTGTGTATCACAATCACTATCACTTGAATCGAGAATGAGATGAGTTAGAATGTACCTCATCTTCTTGATCTTGTTCTTTGGCCATGAGACAGATCATAGCCTCTTCCTCGTAGTCACTTGAGTAGTCTCTTCACTACTATCTCGAAATGCTACCTCTTTGCACTTAGATGGCTCATCATTGCTCTTCTTTTCTGTCTTCTTTCCCTCAAGACTTTCTTTCTTCTTCATTCTGTATTTGTTGATGGTGGATAGGAACATTCAATAGCAAAATGTCTGGTTGTCTAGCGGTTCTAACACAGTTCTCGGCTCTGATCGGCTTCGTTCTTGATTATCGCTCTGCGATAACCAACACTTTGACACTTTCGGCTCTCTTGGGAGGCCTATCTTCCTTGACTTGGAAGGTGTTGAATGTCTTCTTGAGGTTTCACCCTTGTTTCTCTTGTAGTTCTTATTGAAGAACTTGTTGAATCTTTTAACCATCGGCAATCTCCTCTGGTCTATGGCTTCCTTTGGCTCACTCTTTTCCCTTCATCGATCATCAATGACGGCTTTCTTGGGTACATTTTGTCTCTCTTGCTTGCTCTTTTTCTTCTCGGCTCAAACTCGTAGGCTTTGAGGTTTGAGAATAGCTCATGGTTAGATGTTCTTGAGAGGTCCATAGAATGTCTCAATGCCATGACCTTCATTTCCCATTCATTTGGGAGGCTTAAGATCTTATACACATTTCCTTTTGTGTATATTCTTTCCCAAGAGTGAAAGCTCATTTTTAATTCTCAGAACTGCATCAGTGATCCAGTTTCACCTACAAACATTTTAAAATTTTCAAATTTTTGAACAACAATCGATAATTTATTCTCTTTAATTTGTTCTTATCCTTCACAAATTAAAGTCGCCTTATTCGATTTCTTTTTCGATTTGCAAGATTTAACTTTATTGAACATGGCTTTGTCCATTGTCTATTAGAGTATATCATTGGCTACATTATCCAAGTTATATCTCTTTTTATCTTCATTTGTCCATTCGGTTCTTGGTTTTTCAACAAAAGTGGTCTTGCTTAAAGCAACGGCTTCTTCTCCTTGATTCAACTGCTTCGATAGTAAGTGTTTACTTTGAGTATTTGCGGTGGCCCATCATATATCACAAGCCATATTTCATCATGTAATGCGAGATAGATGAGCTGCATACGAATTTTCAATCATCAAATTCTTCAACAATGAATATAGGAATGCGTGTTAGATTTGCTTCCATGATAATAACTTTGCTTGAAAAATGAAAGACTTTGAAACACAAGTGTTTAAAAACTTTTTGAAAAGATAGAGATCTAGTTCGCAAAACTGTGTGGAAGGCTCAATGAACCAACCGCTTTGATACCACTTGTAGGTCCGAGGGTGTGAAGTAAGGTTTAGAAGGGGTTGAATAAACCTTACTAAATTTTTGATTTTAGTGCTTTAAAAATATTCAACGAGTTGACTCAAACAATTTTGTCCTTGATGGACAACTAAGTTGGCTTTTATTTAAGTTATCCACTCAGACGGACTTCGATAGAGTTGTTGATAGTATAACTACGCTTTCAAGCCAAATACTTAACTTAGGTGGTTGGTTTGGTTTTAACAATAAATGTAGGAAGACTTAACACCCTTTGATTTCTTTTAAGCTTGTTTTTAACACTTAGTTTTAAGCACTTGATTATTAATCGGTTGGATAGCAAATATAATACTAATAGCTTGAGATATAATGTAAATGTGCGGTGAAAGTAAGTTTCTTTGAAAGTAAATGACACAAATATTTATAGAGGTTCAAGATGGGGTAATTCTTCTAATCCTCTCTTCTCCATCTCCTGGAGGAATCCACTATGTAACAGATCAGTTTACAAGCGGTTATCGGTCAGAGACAACCTTGATCACTATTTGTTAAGTTGGTTTTGTACCAACGTATTAAGTATTCTAGACTAGGATTTTGCATTGTTTTCGGGTATTTTTAGTGTCGTTTGAGTTCGAATTCATATAACTAGTTGTCGTTTGAGAGTTGAGATAGTCTTGGATGCCGAAATTGATTAAGAACAATGAAAAACATGTTTGGATGGTGAAGATCGCATTTTAGAAGCGGAAAAATGGAAAATTATCGGTAAGATCGAGTGTCGCAAAGACACCAAAACCCCCACGCCACAGGGACAGAAAATGGCGATACATTGAACATTGGTGGGCGCAGTGCCATACACAAGAACAAGTGCCCAACTATAGCGGCCCGGGGAAGCGAACAGCGGTGGCGCTGCAGCGCATGTCGCTGAGCTATTTTGGGCCGTTTTGATGCAATTTCAAGGGTTTTGACTTATAAATAAACCAAGGAGGCATATGGGATAGGGGTCGGACATTATTTTGAGCACAATACAAGGCAAGAGACACAAAGCTAGGGTTCGGGATGGCAATTGGAGGCACTTCTCGTCTGGACACGAGAGATAATTTCTTTCTTTTCTTCTCAATTCTTTCTTTGCTTTTCTTTGTCAATTTTTGAGATGTATAATTATTTCTTTACGAGTTTTTGTACATCCATTATGAGCTAAGCCCATCTTTCTAGGGGATTGATGTAACTTACGTTTGAACCTATGTTTTGATTTCAGTTTATGAAACTCGCATATTATTTAATGTATTTGTCTTTATTTGATTTGATTGCATTTGGATTATCTAATCAATAATTTAGATTGTTTGGCATATTTGATTTGATGCTCGAGAGAGGTAATTGAACGCCTGACCATAGAATAGCACAACCTAGGGTTTCATAGAACCGAGAGGTTTATGAATCTTTTGAAGCCTATGATAGAATATTCATTGAGCGTATTAGGGTTTAATTTATGATTTTTATAGAGATATCGAAATCAGAATTAGAACCTAGAATCACTTGGCACTCGAGAGAGGAAATGATAAATGGTAGGAATATTAGCTTATAGATTAATAACTTGTGATTAATGAACTGGATTGAAAACATAGGGGATAACTAGGTGAAATCAACCCTCTAGAATTCATCTTCTACGTGTTTGATAAATTGTCTGAACCAATTTGTTAGTTTAATTTTAGTTTATTTTTAGTTTAATAAATCTTCATCTCTTTTCGATTTCTAGATAGAGTTAAGCTATTCTAATTATAGTACTTAGTATAAATTCGATAACAATCCCTGTGGAGACGATAACCCTACTTTCAAAACCTATACTAAAACTTGACACCATACGCATGTAAGAATTTCGCGATCAAGTTTTGGCGTCGTTGCCGGGGATTGTTTTATTCTATTTTAAACTAATATTATTACCACGTAGTCTTAATCCTAATCTAGACTAGTATATGAATTATAATTTCGTTTTTCTCATTTGACTTGTCTGTTTATGCGAGATTCCAAAGATATTTGTTTCCTTTTGATCCAGAGATTGAAAGGACACTTCGAGCAATCCGAGCAGCAAAGCAAGCAGAGAATTGAGCAATGGCAGAAGGCGGGGAGATGAGAACACCAAAATTTGGGTCGTGAATGTGCCACCACAGCCTGAGGCACCAGAAAGGGCAATCTGGGATTACTTTCTGCCGACCGTGAACCAGAATTACTCCGGAATTGTGCGCCAGCCCATAAATGCGAATAATTTCGAATTGAAATCAGGCCTCATAAGCATGGTTCAGCAAAATCAGTTTGGGGGGAGTCCAGTGGATGATCCGAATACACATCTGGCCACATTCTTGGAAATTTGCAACACCATCAAGATGAATGGTGTGATTGATGAGGCCATTCGATTGAGGTTTTTCCCGTTTTCACTCGGGATAAGGTCGAGTAGTGGTTCTGCACGCGTTCGTCCCTCGGGAGTATTAGTAGGGATGATCGACTCAAAAGTTTTTAGTAAAATTCTTCCCTCCCAGCAAGATACTCCAACTGAAGAGCGAGATAGCCCAATTCCAACAGATTGATTTTGAGCCATTATACGAAGCTTGGGAGCGATTTAAAGATCTATTGCAGAGATGCCCACAACATGGCTATGCAGACCGGCGAGAGGTTGATATTTTTACAATGGGGTGAATGGGCATACGAGACGATACTAGATGCGGCATCGGAGGTACATTGATGGCTAAAACTCCGGCGAGGCCTTACTTCTACTTGAAGAAATGGCCACAAACAACTATCAATGGCCCCGAGAGGTCGGCCAAAGCTTGAGGTTGCGGTGTTCTTGAGCTTGATATAATGTCAGCTTTGGTAGCTCAAATCTCGAGTCTGAGAAAGCAATTAGCAATCATGAATACCGGTGGCACACCACAGCAAGTCACGTTCCCACCCGCAATCGTTCACGCAGCCGCCACTCACGAGGTTGAGCAAGTCAATTATGTGAATAACGGGATTTTAATAACAGAGGTAATCAATTACCAACTCACAACAATCATGAGAACTTGCAACAGATCATAAGAATCTCTCTTATAGCAACAACAGAGGTGAAAAAAGCAGTCGCTTGAGGAGATGCTCGGCTCATTCATCGAAGAGACCAGGAATCAGATGAATAGGAGTGAGGCGTAGATTGATGGTCTGAATACTAAGATGAGCACAATGGAGATGCATATTAGGTCGATCGAGACACAAATGGGTCAATTGGTTCTGATAGTGAATTCATTGCGTGAAGGGAAAGTTCCCAAGTGATACTGAGGTTAATCAGAGACACTGCAATGCAGTTTACATCAAAAAGGAAGAAAAAATTCAGCCTGCCCCCGAAGAATCACCTATTTATGCGAAACCAGTGGAATCCAAGAAAATGAAGTTGGAAGAGTTTGAGACTGTCTATTTGACAGAGGAATGTAGTGCAATAGTCGAGTAAACCACCTCGAGAAAATGAAGGATCCGGGAGTTTCACTATTCCTTGTACTATTGGAGGAGTTTTCTTTGAGAAACCACTTTGTGATCTTGGGTCCAGTGTGAATCTTATATCTCTCTCGATGTGACGAGCTTGGGCTCGGGAGGTGAAGCGGAGTCAATATCACTTTGCGATTTCGATCAATCCATCGCCTATCCGTGGGGAATCATTGAAGACGTGTTGGTAAGAATTAATAAATTTGTTTCTCCTATGGATTTTGTAGTGTTGGACGCGAACAAGGATAAGAAAACACCTATCATCTTTGGGCGACCGTTTTTAGCCACAGCACAGGCTTTGATCGATGTAGAAACGGGGGAGCTAACTCTGCGGGTAAATCAGGAGAAAGTTGTATTCACCATCCACCCAACCAACAGGATCAAATTTGAATTAAATGATGGTAAGCAGATGGTTGGGAATATAGCTGAAGACATTGGAGGTTGGGAAGTTTCTAAGGGAAACGTGGATAACATGCCTATTGGAGTCCCAACTTGAGGATAATCTGACATAGTCTGGCTGAAAAACATATATATAAGGGGTATGAAAAACATATATATTTTGATCGAGATCAACGGCTCAGAACGTCAAAACCGCAATTAATTCCTCGCATTTAATGCGACAGCATTTATATCCAATCATATCCTTATTGTGTGACTTTTTCTTGTGACTTGTAATTATTACGTTGATGTCATTCTTAAAAACTTCCCGCTCATTTAAAACGACTGCATTTTTGTCTCTTAGTTCATAAATGACTCAGCTTATATCAAATATGACTTAACTCTACTTCTCTCTTTTCATTAAGTGACTAAATTTGTCGGCTAACCTAACTCGATTGACTTTCCATGGTGTTTCACTTGGCCGATTTGTGAAACTTGCTCTTTTCTCATTTTCACACATCAAATGTTTTCATTTATTGAGTCTTCGAGTGTTAACTCAGCTCAATTAACCCTAGCTCATTCTTAAGCTCTTCAAATCTTGATTCACATAGGGGCTTAGTGAATATGCCAGCTAACTGCTTATCAGTTGAGGTATATTCCAAGGTGATGTCTTTCTTTTCAACATGATCTCTTATAAAATGATATCTGACATCAATGTGCTTTGTTCTTGAATGCAACACAGGATTTTGAGTGATTGCAATAGCACTTGTGTTATCACACATAATTGGAATTTCTTTTTCTTCAATCTCATAGTCTCTCAGTTGTTGTCTCATCCATAAGACTTGGGCGCAACAACTGCCCGCAGCTATGTACTCTGCTTCAACTGTGGATGTGGCTATTGAATTTTGCTTCTTGCTAAACCAGGAAACCAATCTATTTCCAAGCATTTGACATGTACCTGAAGTACTCTTCCTGTCAACTCTACATCCAAAGATCCGAGTGCGAGTAACCAATAAGCTTGAATCCACCTTCCTTTGGATACCATAAGCCAACTTCCGGCATCCTTCAAATACCTTAGGATTCTCTTAGCTGCAGTCATGTGGCTCTCCTTTGGTGCAGATTGAAATCTTGCACATACACCTACTCCAAAGGTGATGTCTGGCATGCTGGCTGTTAAGTAGAGCAGTGATCCGATGAGTGCTCTATATTTTGTTTGATCTGACCTTGCCATCTGCATCCATGTCCATTTTGAGTGATGTGATCCTTGGTATTTTCACATAAGACTTCTCTTCCATACCAAATTTCTTCATTAGATCTCTGGTGTATTTTGTTTGACTTGTGATGGTTCCATCCTTCAATTGCTTGACTTGAAGTCCTAGGAAGAAAGTCAGCTCTCCCATCATGCTCATCTCAAATTTACCTTGAATGAGGTTTGAGAATTTACCACACAGCTCTTTATTTGTGGATCCAAAAATAATATCATCCACATATATTTGAACAAGCAGAATACTCTTTCCATCTTGAATTCTGAAGAGTGTTCTATCCACTTTGCCTTTGGTGAATCCATTGTCAGTTAGAAATTGAGACAATGTATCATACCATGCTCTTGGTGCCTATTTTAATCCATATAATGCTTTTTTGAGCTTGTACACCTTATCTCCAATAGTCTTCTGCTCAAAACCTGGAGGTTGTTCAACATAGACTTCTTCCTCTAGCAGTCCATTTAGAAATGCACTCTTCACATCCATTTGATACACAGTGAAATTCTTATGTGCAGCATAGGCAAGAAACATCCTTATTGCTTCTAATCTTGCAACAGGAGCAAAGGTTTCATCAAAATCTATTCTCTCTTCTTGGCAATACCCTTTGGCTACCAATCTTGCTTTGTTTCTCACCACAGATCCTTCCTCATTCATTTTGTTTCTGAAAACCCATTTTGTGCCAATAATATTTTGATGGGTTGGCCTCTGAACCAATTCCCATACCTTGTTGCTTTCAAATTGATTCAGCTCTTCTTGCATGGCTTGAATCCAATGTGTGTCATCCAATGCTTGTGACGCATCTTTTGGCTCTATTTGGGAAATAAAACAAGTAAACATTGCTTCATGATGTGCTTTGGATCTGGTTCTTACGCCATCTCTTACATCTACAATGACTAACTCTGGTGGATGGTCTCTCAGCCATCTCACATCAGGTTGGAGCAAGTCAGCTGGATTCAGCCGTCTCTCAGCTAAGTTGTATTGAACAACTCTTTCTTATTCATTCAACTGTAGACTTTCCAGTTGTGTTTGAGATTCAGCTATCTCATCGTCATCTGCGTTGATTGCTCTTATTTCAACTAACAACATAGGGACTCTTCTGCATAGTTGGCTGATTTGTTTTGTCAGCTAACTCTTCAATGTCTTCTCCATTTACATTAGGTTCATCAAAAACCACATGGATAGACTCTTATGTGACCATAGTCCTCTTGTTCAACACTCTATAGGCTTTGCTCTCAGCTGAGTATCCCAAAAAGATACCTTCATCAGCTTTAGCATCAAAATCCTTCAAATTATCTTTGCCATTGTTGTGGATGAAGCATTTACATCCAAATATCCTGAAGTACCCAACCTTTGGCTTTCTCCCTGTCCAAATTTCATAGGGAGTCTTGGTTAATTGCTTGTTAATCATGCATCTATTTTGAGTATAGCATGTTGTGTTAATGGCTTCAGCCCAAAATCTCTTAGGCAATCCAGCTTCAGCTAACATGGTCCTTGCAGCTTCCTTGAGAGTTATGTTCCTTCTTTCAACTATTTCATTATCTTTGTGGAGTCCTTTGCTTTGCAGATAACTCATGAGCAATACCATTTTCAACACAATCGAGTAATTATCCCATTGACAAACTCATTTCCTCTATCATACCTTATCTTTATAATGGTTTGGCTCTTTTCATTTTGAACTCTTTTCATCAGCTGAGGTAACTTCTGCAAAGTTTCCTTCTTTTTGCAGATGAAGATTGTCCATGTATATCTTGAGTAATTATCTACCACCACAAAGGTGTATTTCTTTACACTTATGTTGGCTGGTTCAACTGGACCAAACAGATCCATATGCAACATATGTAATATCCTTGTTGAAGAAGGACTTGGATTGTCCTTGAATGAAGATTTTATTTGCTTTCCCATCTGACAAGCATCGCATACACTTTTTTTCTTGTACACTGAGTCTGGAAATCCTTCTACAAGATGACTCCTTGCAATCTTGTTGATTGTCTTGAAGTTTAGATGACTCAGCTTCTTGTGACACAGCCAACTTGATTCGGTTGTGCTTTTTGCTAATAGACAAGTGCTTGGTGTAGCAGTAGACGAATCTACTACATCTATATTCTTTTGTCTTGATCCATGCAGCACTATTTCATTTGATTCAGCATCTTTGATCTGGCACACTCTTATATTAAATCCAACATTATAGCCCTTGTCACATAGTTGACTGATGCTTAACAGGTTGAAGTTGAGGCCTTAAACATAAGCGACATCAGTGATTTCCAATCCATTCTTCTTGATGGATCTTGTGCCTTTGATTTCCCCTGGAGCTTCATTCCCTCCAAATATGGCTTTTGCACCTCTAATCTCCTTGAATCTTGACAGGTTTTTCTTGTTTCCTGTCATATATCTGGAACAGCCACTATCCATGTACCAGGTTCCTTGGCAATCAGCTGTTCCTTGAACCTGCAAACAAGGAAATTAGTTTTTTGGTACCCATACTTGCTTGAGTCCTGAGGGGTTAGTGCTATAAGATGATCCAACCAACCTATAGCCAAAGGACTTGACTCTAAGAGGTTGCCATCTATCAGTGCCATAATCATAGTGCACATTAGCGAATTTCTTGGGGGTTTTAGGTTCATACAGCTGTCTCTTTTGTCTGTATGCCTATGTGTTTGTTTTAGCAACTGCTTTCTTGGGATATTTGTGATATTTCTGAGTGTAGTGCTTGGGTGCATATGTGCGCTGATAATAGCTCTTTTCCCTTTGGAATGACCTTTGCTGAGGTTTAGGTCTTTGCCATTTAGGCTTGTATTCCATTGGTCTTTGTTGATATTTTACATTGTACCAATCATCTTGGTTTGGATAGTTTCTACCATTCCCATCATATGCATTTTTCAGATGAAATTTATGGGGTTTTTGGTAGCTCTGTTTGTTCTTCACAGAGTATTTTCGTTTGGAGTTTCTTTGAGGAACTGTTTGGATTTCTTCTGTTTGCCCTTTCAAAGATACTCAATCGGGTTGTTTTTCCTTTCCCTTTATATCCAAGGCCAGTTTGTTTGTGATTGTGCTTAGGAGTGAATGTGGGTGCAACATTTGGTGTTTTGGGTTTTTGAGATGTTTCATTGCTTGAAGATCCTTTTTCCAAAATCACTCTTGGAGTTTGACTGTGCACAAAGGAATTGAATCATATGCCTGTCTTATCTCCACATTCCTTTTGACTCATGATAAGCTCATCCAATGATTTAGATGCCTTCGTAAACAGCAAAGATACATACACTTCTTAATGAAATGTGGAGATAAGCTCAATCACTATCTAAGTGTGTGTATCACAATCTAAACAGCAAAGATACATGGCAAAGATAAGCTCAATCTAAACAGCAAAGATACATAAACTTCTAAGTGTGTGTATCACAATCACTATCACTTGAATCTGAATTGAGATAAGCTCACTTGAGTATCCAAAAAGGATTTGACTCATGATAAGCTCATCCAACTTTCTAGTTTAAGTTTTACATGGCATTCATCAAAATCTATAAAATAAATTTCCCAACAATTTCCCCCTTTTTGATGATGCCAAAACTTAAAAACATTCAACAAAATATAAACAACAAAGATACATAAAAACAATGCAGTAACAAAGAATGTACACGTAGTATCGATCGTTTTATTGATCATAGCATTTTTGTCCTTTACCCAGCTGTTTACATTTGGTATCAGATCATTCTATATTAAAGCAAAATACACATCTATGCTAAGATACTAGAATAAGTACAAAGTGAAAAATTACAGAAAATTTCACTAAGTATACAAATGACTTACAAAAGTGTATTTACACAAGTAAAATACATGAAGGGTTCACAGCAACACTTCATCGCCTTCACTGCCTCCTTCTTTCCTCTTAAGTTCTGTCGAAGTCATCAACTCTTTTCCTTTTTCTTTCCTCTTCCTCAGCTTTCTTCTTCTTATCATAGGCTCTCTTCGCAGCATCATCCTTTCGCTTCCTCTCGAGCTATAGTTGAGTTTGTCTTTTATTTTCCTCTTCCTGTCTTTTTATGGCCTCAACATTCTTCCTTGCCACTTCCAAGTTTGCCACTTCATCATACCCAGCCTAGTAGATCCTCCCCTTCTTTCCGGGATCTACATATTCGATATTCTTGGGTCTTGGATGAGGTCGAGAACCTCTTCCTCCACCACTTTTTCCTCCTCCTCTGGGTGTGTACTTCACGGAGTCTTCGCTTACAAATTTGAATGGTCACGTAGTCTGCTACTTATCAGCTTCTTCGCACAATGTAAGACCCTTCTCCTAGTACAGATCACAGGCTTAGGCGAGTGACATTCTTTGGAAATATCCTTCGGATTCGAGCGTCTTGAATTCTTCAACTGATCTTGGCTCAGATTTGTTGTCAGGAATAGCATCTTGATCCTTCCCTATCGGAATGCCGCCGTATTGTTTCAACACTTCTTCGATGCGGGCATCCGTCTTCTTGTCGAACTCCACCATCCCTGCTTCAATGATTCGCCTTTTCTCAAACATTGGCACAGCAGAGTGTTTGATCGGCAGAGCCACTGGAAGTTTGATTATTGAAGCCGTAACATGACCCTACTCGGGAGGGTTTCAAATTATCATTAACGTCAAATCCTTTGAATGTTCCCCCTCGGCCGTTTTCCCTTCTTTTTTCGACTCTGATTCTTTCAACTTTTCTTCTTTTACGCTCCTTAGGGATTCCTCTTCCCCCTTTTTGGCATCATCAAAGGAAAGAGGGACCCCAAGGAACATGCCTGCGAGCATAAAGTCGAGTCTGTTGAGAGCGGAATTCTGTTTGGAGTCTGCGGCTACATAAGCTGTCCGGAATTCTAAGCGAGTGGCTTTGGACTCGGCTGCCACCAATTTCATTTCAGCCATGAGGAGGTTGAATTTCGCATTCATGGTCTCCTCAAGGCGCATAACTTCTTTTCTCTGAAATTCACGCAGAAGCTCCATTTTCTATTTTGTGAGATGCATGCAACCTTTCAATATATGCCTGCATCCTTTGGTTGATGTCAGCATTGTCAGCCATCAAGGCAAGCATTCTGCCATAGAGTGCTTTGAAATAACAAACTTGCTCGATTCGCATGGCAGATTGTTGTTGAGACCATTCTCGGATCCGCACCACTATCCTTCTCAAGTCTGTTGTGAGGGTATCGTCCCTGTTGTCCAGTATTAAGTCGAGTGAGGCCTGATGTCTTTCAATCTTCTCAATATCTTCACGAGATCTTCTTGAAGATCTCATTTAAATTCAATTGTCTCACTTGATTCACCGTTGCGGGGCCACTCTTCAAAGAAAGTTGAACTCGATTTCGAACAATTGTGTCGTAGGGATGATTGGATCTTCTCTTACAAAGAATCATCATTGTTGACAGTGATCTCTTCTTCTTCCAAGTCGGTAAGATCGGCGTGAAGGGGAATACCTTTGAAAGGCATCATCACTCACATATGGGATGGATTGTGAGGGTTGTGCTCGAGATGATTCACTCATCGTGCATCATGTTTGTGAGAAGCGTCTTCGGCCCGTGGTCTTTGTGGGAGCTCGTGATGAGAGTGTGTGGTCGTATCGCTTTGCGATTGTGGAAGCTTAGCATTGATGGGTATGTCTCGGTAGGGTTGATTGAGATATTTTTTCACGATCGAGCCTCGATTATCTTAACAGCGTCTTCGGTCTCAGTGGATTTTTCTAAGTGAATAATTGGTTCCTCTGCTGCATCATCAGCATCATCGGATGATGATGAGACCTGGGGGCTTGGCTCATCATCGAAGTTAAATTTTTGACGAGCAGCTTTGTCACTTGGCTTGCTCTTAGTTTTGAGAACATCATTGGCTGGGTCCTTTGGATCTGCAACTGGAGTGGACTCAGCTTCATCTTCAGACCCTAAGAATGATGTATCAAGGTTCTCCTGGGAGTCATAGAGTGCGTTTATCTCCTCTTCTATTTCAGTGCTTTGCACTGGAGGAATGTTCTGAGTTTCTTGAGCTTTACCCAGGGAAGTCTCGAACCTCCCTTGGCCCTTCAATACCTCCAGCAGTCTCAACTGCAGTGAGGACTTCAATATTCCCTTCGACAGTCGCAATTGTCTTAGGGTCTTCGGCATTGGCATCCATAGGAGTCTCAACCCCTAGGATTGCACTTTCATTGCCCAGAGTGTTAACTCCCGGGGCATATCCATCTTGTGCCTCGACTGTAAGAACAGTGTCATCAGCCTTCAAAGCAGCTGACATTTCAGCTGGGACAGACTCAATTGTCCGAGCTTTGTCAATATCATCTGTTGTAGTTCTATCTCAGTTTCCACTTCGCCACCTTGCTTCAAGTTGGAGTCTTCTATAGCATCCTCCGACCCTGCTGCAGTGGAGAGAGTTTCCCCCTCAGCTGGCACACTAGCTGAGTGACTGATGATGGGGCTACTCTGCTCCTGACTCGCGACTTTTTCTTTTGAATGCTCAGCCGCTGGGGCAAGTGGTAAAACACCTTCTTCAGGGGTTGGCTCAACTTGGGTGCCCAAATCCCAGTTTCATTGTCAATTCCCTTGGACCCATCCTCCGATTGCACCGGGGACGTGGCTGTAGGAATGTCTAAGGTAATTTGCTGCACCACTCCCAAAGGGTCGATCTGCAGGAGAGATTGAGACGACTCTCCTAGTCCTTCAAACAGTTGTTGCTCGTGCAATAGCCTGGATTCCCTCAGAGCCTGCTGCATTTCTGACTTCTCTGCTGCAGCAGTGGGATCCATATCCTCGTCACTATATGTGTACTCAAATAGATTTTCATGAGAATGCTCGTGAGTTCCAGTGAACATGCACATCTTTGCTTTCTTAAGAGCTCATGCTTCCTCGGCTGCTTTGGCTCTTTCCTTCTTCTTGAAGATGTGGAGAATATCCATGCAGTTATCTTCATCCAGGGCCTAAAGCACAGTATTGACTCCGAGAAATCGCAGCAATTCCTCCTCTTCCTCAATATACTCAGGGCGAGCAAACTGCGCCCTTGAGTGATCTAGCTTCCATGCTCTCCATTCTCTAAGACGACGCTGAATGTCTGGATATACTGGAGAGTACATGATTATATCATTGTCATCTTCTTCTTCTTGTCCTTCCTTTTTCGGGATTGAAGGCAAGATACTGCATTGCTCATCGCCTTCAGCAGCGTCGACAAGAGGTGGAGAGACAACTTTTTCTACGGGATGTGCGGTTGTCTCATTTGCTTTGCTTTCCTCAATTGTCGACGCCTTTGAGTCTTCATCAGGTACTCTGTTAATGACCTTTGATCTTGTCGATTCATCAATTACTTCAGAGATCGCACTTCCCGAGTTTCAGTAGATCTCGGATGCTTTCTCCGGTGAGTGGTAGATTTAGGTGTCTTCTCCAAGGGGATCGCCTAACCAGTCTTTTTCTCTTGGGTAGCAAGGGAACCTCTTCTTCTACATTCTCTGGTTCCTGGAAGGTGATGGCTTTCGCAGCTGCCTTCCTTGACTTGGCAGTGCGCTTCTTCTTTTTGATAGCAGCAGGAGTATGGTGTTCCTCCTCTCCCTCGGCTGCAGGGGCAGGCGACTCAGACTAGACAGCAGCAGCGACGACTCACCGCACAGACAGCGGTGACTCTACTGCAGCAGGGCGGTGTATCCTTTTCTTAGGCTGCAGGGGCAGCTTTCTTCTTCGCATTGCAGGGGCAGCTTTTTTCTTGGGAGGAGGGGTAGCAGTTGTGTCCTCGGGTTCAGATGATTCCCCCTCACTTATTTCCACCTTCTTCGCATGGGCTCTCTTTTGGGCTCCAGAGAGGTTAGCCCTAAACATCTTCTTGTTGACATGGAAGGGTTTTCCATGTCGAAGGGGAATACCCTTCACTTCCATCAAGTGGCCAATCACGAGGCCATATCCAAGAGATCCTCCAAATGATCCATCTTCCTTAAACGCCTTGTTCATTACATTGCAGAGTCTTTGTCTGCATACGAACTCGGCCAGTTTACTTTCTTTCTTGCCGCATGATCACGGCCATGACGATCAGCTTTGTCTTGGACAGCTGATTAAAGCTTCCAAACTTCATGTCTACACACTTGGAGACGACATCCATCAACTTATGATAGTCATCCTTCAGCAACTTCTTATCAGCCGTGTAGACCACCTTAGCAGCACACTCCGGTTTGGCTACCTCTTTCCACGCAGCAACCAAATAAATATCAGCTTCATTAACCTCCTTCATGCCTTCAGATGGCAACAAGTAGTGCTCCGCAAGGTCCTTAACATTTATCATTATGTCCTTGCGGTGGACAGAAGACTTGATCCCTTCATCCTGCATCTTTGCGTTGACATAGAACTGCGCCACCTCTTCTAGGTAGGTATGAGAGTACTTCATGGTCAGAAAAGCCTTAAGACCTGACTTTTCTAGCATCTCAGCTATCTTCTTGACTAGGGTTTCACTAGAACCCTGCTTTACCATACCTTTGAAATCCACTAACGATCCTGGGTGGATTTGCTTAGAGAGTTTAACGAAATCAAACTTCGGTGCCATTTTCAGAGATTTTCACCGATTAAAACTTGACGAACTTGCTTGAGAACACTTAGGGTTTTCGAGAGAGAAATGTCTTGCTTTCTTTTTGCTTGAAGATGAACAGTTTCCGGATGAGAGAAAGAAAGCTGGAAAAATGGTTATATAAAGGTTATGAAAGGACATGTCTTTGGTTTTTGAAATTTTGATCGAGATCAACGGTTCAGATTTAGGACATCAAACCGCATTTAATTCCTTGCATTTAATGCGCAAACATTTATATCCAATCATATGCTTCTTGGCGACTTTTTCTTTGCCGTCATTATTATATGCCGACGTCATCCTTAAAAATATTCCCGCTCATTAAAAACGACTGCATTTTTGTCACTTAGCTCATAAATGACTCAGCTTATATCAAATATGACTTAACTGTGCTTCTCTCCTTTCATTGCTTGTCACCTAACTCGTCTGACTAACTTTTTGACATAGCTGTTTCAATTGGCTGATTCGTGAAACTTTTTCAATTTTCATCTTCTCATCTTCCATCTCTACAGATTGAGTCTTCTGAGTGTTAACTCAGCTCAATTAACCTAGCTCATTCTTAAGCTCTTAAAATCTTAACTCACATAAGGGTTTGGTGAAAATGTCTAATCGCTTATCGTTGAGATATATTCCAAAGTGATGTCTTTCTTTTCAACATGATCTCTTATAAAGTGATGTCTTTCTTCAATCTCATAATATCTCAGTTGTTGTCTCATCCATAAGACTTGGGCTGCAGTACGCCAGCCTATGTACTGCTTCTTGTTTGTGGATGTGGCTATTGAGTTTTGTTTTCTTGCTAAACAAGGAAACCAATCTGTTTCCAAGCATTTGACATGTACCTGAAGTACTTTTCATGTCAACTCTACACCTAAAATAGTCTGAGTCTGAGTAACCAATAAGCTTGAATCCTCCTTCCTTTGGATACCATAAGCCAACTTCCTGGCATCCCTTCAAATACCTTAGGATTCTCTTAGCTGCAGTCATGTGGCTCTCTTTTGGTGCAGATTGAAATCTTGCACATACACCTACTGCAAAGGTGATGTCTGGCCCACTGGTTGTTAAGTAGAGCAATGATCCAATGAGTGCTTTATATCTGGTCTGATCTACAGCCTTGCCATCTGCATCCATGTCCATCTTGACTGATGTGTTCATTGGTATTTTCACAGAAGATTTTTCTTCCATACCAAATTTCTTCATTAAATATCTGGTGTACTTTGTTTGACTTATGAAGGTTCCATCCTTCATTTGCTTAACCTGAAGTCCTAAGAAGAAGGTCAGCTCTCCCATAATGCTCATTTCAAATTTGCCTTGCATGAGGTTTGAGAACTTATCTCACAGCTCTTTATTTGTGGATCCAAAAATTATGTCATCCACATATATTTGAACAAGCAGTATACTCTCTCCATCTTGAATTCTGAAGAGTGTTCTGTCCACCGTGCCTTCGGTGAATCCATTGTCAGACAGAAATTGAGACAATGTATCATACCATGCTCTTGGTGCCTGTTTCAATCCATATAATGCTTTCTTGAGCTTGTACCCCTTATCTACAATAGTCTTCTGCTCAAAACCTGGAGGTTGTTCAACATAGACTTCTTCCTCTAGCAGTCCATTTAGAAATGCACTCTTCACATCCATTTGATACACAGTGAAGTTCTTATGTGCAGCATAGGCAATAAACATCCTTATTGCTTCCTATCTTGCAACAGGAGCAAATGTTTCATCAAAATCTATTCCCTCTTCTTGGCAATACCCTTTGGATACAAATCTTGTTTTGTTTCTTACCACAGATCCTTCTTCATTCATCTTGTTTCTGAAAACCCATTTTGTGCCAATAATATTTTGATGAGTTGGTCTCTGTACCAATTACCATACCTTATTTCTTTCAAATTGGTTCATCTCGTCTTGCATGGCTTGAATCCAATGTGTGTCATCCAATGCTTGGGACACATCTTTTGGCTCTATTTGGGAAATAAAACAAGTGAACATCGCTTCTTGCAGTGCTCTAGATCTGGTTCTTACACCGTCTCTAACATCTCCAATAACTATCTCTGGTGGATGGTCTCTCAGCCATCTCACATCAGGTTGGAGTAAGTCGGCTGGATTCAGCTGTCTCGCATTGCTGCGTTATCTTGAACAGCTCTTTCATCGTCATTCAGCTGTAGACTTTCCAGTTGTCTTTGAGATTCAGCTATCTCATCTTCATTTGGGTTGATTGCTCTTATTTCAGCTTCAACATATGGACTCTTCGCATAGTTGGTGATTTGATTTTGTCGACTAACTCTTCAAAGTCATCTCCATTCACATTAGGTTAATCAAAAACCACATGGATAGACTCTTCTATGACTATAGTCCTCTTGTTTAGCTCTCTATAGGCTTTGCTCTCGGTGAGTATCCCAAAAAAGATACCTTCATCGCCTTTAGCATCGAAAGCCTTCAAATTATCTTTGCCATTGTTGTGGATGAAACATTTACATCCAAATATCTTGAAGTACCCAACATTTGGCTTTCTCCTGTCCCATTTCATAGGGAGTTTTGGTTAATTGCACTGTTTATCATGCATCTATTTTGAGTATAGCATGTTGTATTGATGGCTTCACCTAAAATCTCTTAGCAATCCACTTCAAAGCTAACATGGTTCTTGCGACTTCCTTGAGAGTTATGTTCCTTCTTCGGCTACTCCATTCTGCTTTGTGGAGTTCTTCTTTGCAGATAACTCATGAGCAATTCCATTTTCAACACAATACTGAGTTATTATCCCATTGACAAACTCAGTTCATCTATCAGATTTTATCTTTATAATGGTTTGGCTCTTTTCATTTTGAACTATTTTCATCATATGTGGTAACTTTTGCAAAGTTTCCTTCTTTTTGCACATGAAGATTGTCCATGTATATCTTGAATAATCATCTACCACCACTAAGGTGTATTTCTTTCCACTTATGTTGGCTGGTTCAACTGGACCAAATAGATCCATATGCAACAGATGTAATATTCTTATTGCAGAAGGACTTGGCTTGTCCTTAAATGAAGATTTTATCTGTTTTCCCATCTGGCATGCATCACATACACTTTCTTTCTTGTACACTGAGTCTGGAAATCCTTCCACAAGATGACTCCTTGCAAGCTTGTTGATTGTCTTGAAATTCAGATGACTCAAACTTCTTGTGCCACAAACCAACTTGATTCGGTTGTACTCTTTGCTATGACAAGTGCTTGGTGTGGTCAGAGACCAATCTACCACATATTCTTCTGTCTTGATCCTTGCAAAGATCCTTTGTTTCATTTGATTCAATATCTTTGATCCGCACACTCCCATATTGAATCCAACATTATAGCCCTTGTCACAAAGTTGGCTGATGCTTAACAGGTTTAAGTTGAGGCGTTCAACATAAGCAACATCTGTGATTTCCAATCCATTCTTCTTGATAGATCATGTGCCTTTGATTTCCCCTGGAGCTTCATTACCTCCAAATATGACTTTTGCACCTCTAATCTCCTTGAATCTTGATAGATTTTTCTTGTTTCCTATCATATGTCCGGGAATGACCACTATCCATGTACCAGGTTCCTTGGCACTCACTGTTGTTCCTTGAACTTGCAATCAAGGAAATTAGTTTTTAGGTACCCATACTTGCCTGGGTCCTGAAGGGTTAGTGTTGTAAGATGATCCAACCAACCTATAGCCAAATGACTTGACTCTAAGAGGTTGTCATCTATATGTGCCATAATCATAATGCACTTTGGCAAATTTCTTGGGGGATTTAGGTTCATACAGCTGTCTCTTTTGTCTGTATGCCTGTGTGTGGGTTTTAACAACTGCTTTTTTTGGGTAGTTGTGATGTTTCTGAGTGTAGTGCCTGGGTGCATATGTGTGCTGATAATAGCTCTTTTGCCTTTGGAATGACCTTTGCTGAGGTTTAGGTCATTGCCATTTAGGCTTGTATTCCATTGGTCTTTGCTGATATTTTACATTGTACCAATCAGCTTGGCTTGGGTAGTTTCTACCATTCCCATCATATGTGTTTCTCTGATGAAACTTCTGGGGTTTTTGGTAGCTCCGTTTATTCTTCACAGAGTACTTTCTATTTGGAGTTTGCTGAGGAACTCGGCTGGATTTCTTCTCAGTTGTCCTCTCAGCATAATCAACTGGTTGTTTTCCTTTCCCTTTATATCCAAGGCCAGTTTATTTGTGATTGTACTTTGGAATGAATGTGGGTGCAACATTTGGTGTTTTAGGTTTTTGAGATGCTTCATTGCTTGAAGATCTTTTTTCCAAAATCACTCTTGGAGTTTGACTGTTTACAAAGGAATTGAATCATATGCCTGTCATATCTCCACATTCCTTTTGACTCATTATAAGATCATCCAATGATTTGTATGCCTTTGTAAATGAAGCAATCACATTTTTGAGATCTTTTTCCCTCTTTTCTATAGCAGCTATTTCTGCTAATAGTTTAGTATTCTTAGCCTTCAGCTCTGTGTTCTCATGACTATATGACTTAGAGTACTCAGCTCCTTAGTCAGCTGTGAGTTTTGGCTTTTGAGCTGGCTGTTTTCCTCATTTAGAAGTGTGTGAGAGGATTTAATGTGCTCAAAGTCTTTCATCATTTTGCCTAATGAATCCTAAAATCGAGTGGGTGATAAAGTGTGTGTATCACAATCACTATCACTTGAATCGAATGAGATGAGTTAGAGTGTACCTCATCTTCTTGGTCTGGTTGAACTTGTTCTTTAGCCATAAGACAGTCATGGCTTCTTCTTGTAATCACTTGAGTAGTCGGCTTCACTACTCTCTCGAGTCCGCCGCTTTTAGATTTAGTTTGTCTCAAAGAAATTTCAACGGCTGACCAAACATGGCTTTTTCTTCTTTTCATGTCTTCTTTCTCTCAAGACTTTTCTTTTTCTTCTTCATTCCTATATTTGTTGAATGGTGGATAGGAGCAATCAACTCTAAAATGTCATGGTTGTCTGTCGTTTCAACATAGGTTCTTAGCTCTTTGGTCGGCTCTCTCTGTTCTTGTGTTATCGGCTCTACGATATTCAACCCTTTGATGCTCGGCTTTCTTGGGTGGCCTATCTTCCTTGATTTAGAGGGTCTTGAATGTCTTCTCGGAGGTTTCACCCTTATTTCTCTTATAGTTCTTATTAAAGAACTTGTTGAATATTTTAACCATCGGGCAATTTCCTCCTGGTCTATGGCTTCCATTTGGTTCGGCTCTCTTTCGATCCTTGACTATCGGTGCATCTGTCTTGGGGTGATTGTCTTCTTATGATCCTTTCTTATCAGCTCAAACTCATAGGCTTTGAGGTCTGAGAATAGCTCATGGTTGGATGTTTTTGAGAGGTCCATTGAATGTCTCAGAGCCATAGTCTTCATTTCTCATTCAGCTGGAAGGCTCCTCAAGATCTTCATACACATCTCCTTCTGTGTGTATTCCTTCCCAAGGGCTGAAAGTTCATTTGTGATTTCAGTGAATCTTGCATCTAGTTGGTCCTTGGATTCACCTGCAAACATCTTAAAATTTTCAAATTTTTGAACAGCAACAGATAATTTATTTTCTTTAATTTGCTCTGATCCTTCACAAATTAAAGTAAGCTTATTCCAGATTTCTTTTGCTGTTTTGCAAGATTTGACTTTATTGAACATTGCTTTGTCCAAAGTCTTGTAGAGTATGTCCTTGGCCACATTGTCCAAGTTGTATCTCTTTCTATCATCATTTGTCCACTCAGTCCTTGGTTTTTCAACCATGGCTGGCCTTTCTTTCAAGAAGCAGCTAGCTTTCTTCTCCTCCTTCATTGCGGCTACTGCTCTCTCCTTCTGACCATGTTCACTTTTAATATTTGCGATTTGCCCATCCTCTATCACAAGCCACATTTCATCGTGTAGAGCGGAGATAGATGAGCGCATACGAATTTTTCAATCATCAAAATCTTCAAAAAGTGAACATAGAATGCGTGTCAAATTTGCTTCCATAATAATAACTTTTGCTATGAGTGAAAGATTTTGAAAATGCAAGTGTTTAAAACCTTTTGAAAAGATAAAGATCTAGTTTAGTAACCGGTCATGCGGAAGGCTCAATGAACCAACCGCTCACGATACCACTTGTAGGTCCCAAGGGGTATGAGTAAGATTTAGAAGGGGGTTGAATTAACCTTACCAACTTTCGATTTTAGTCCTTTTAAAATATTACGAGTTAACTCAAACAAATTTGCGTCCTTGAGGGATTGCTAAGTTGGTTATTTCAAATAGAGTTAGCCACTCAAATGCATTTCGATAGAGTTGATAGAATAACTCAGTTGTTTAACTGAACCTTAACTTGGTTGTGTTGGTTTTATCGTGAGGAAGACTTAACACCCTTTGAATTGTTTTAAACTTGTTTTAACACTTGATTTTAGCACTTGGTTATTAATTAGTTGGATAGCAAATATGAATTTATCGTGAGATATAATGTGTGTATGCGAGAAATGTAAATGTCTTTGAAAAATAAATGACATGATTAATTTTTATAGAGGTTCAAGATGGGGTAATTCTTCTAATTCTCTCTTCTCCAACTCCCGGAGGAATCCTCTATGTTAAAGAGATGTTTTTACAAAGTGGTCAACGATCTAGAGACGACCTTGGTCACACATCGGCTTCTCGTCCGACTCGGCTTCTTCTTCACAGGCGACTACATTGCTACTTGACTCACTTTCTCAAGCTCTTGGATTTGATCCCGAAGCCTCCAATAACTTGATACTTGTTCGATCTTGAACATTCATAAAGACCCCTTTTGATTCTTCAAAAGTTTCCTCTTTAACAGGTTTGAAGTTGTCTTTCCTTCACAACTTGTGTTGGATCGATTTCCTTCAAGTTTCAGGCTTGAGGATTTGCTTGAATATACTTGAGAATATTTCAGGTTAATAGCTTGAATATTACTTTCTTGTTTGTGGTTCAGGTTGTCAACGTAACCTTTTCTTCATGTATTTTCTCAGCCTTTTATAGTGAACTTTTGAAAATCTGCCCGTTGAAGAGATAGGTTGATTTCAAAATTCACTTGTGTTCGTTGGCTTGTCTTTTCTTGGTCCTCAATCTTGAGATGTAGACCCTTTCTCATATTAAATGAATTTGCAGCTTTTCAGGTTCTTAGACGAGGTGCAGTGCTTCCCATTGGTTTATTCCTTTTGCACGGTTCTGGGATGAGCACTTTAAGACCTGGCAGCATGGAAGTATTACTTATTTAAGTAATGTTCTTGACTTCTGTGCAACGGATTCATTTCAGTTAACTCCTCTTGGCTGCTGCCTTTTTCCCCATGTGACTTGAGTCTGCTCCAATCATTGGATGACTCATCTGTCACTTCAACTTGTGACTTGGCTTCTTGAGTTGACTTGACTGACTCTTCACACAGCTGTTCCTTAGCTGATATGTCTTCAGTCGAGTTCTTGATCTTTTTTCTTGGCCATACTCAGTTGTTCCTCAGTGGAGTCTTCACTTCAGTCTTCAGTTGACTTCTTGTATTTCCAGGCGTAGCTGACTTGACTCAGCTTTTCTAGCCCTATCTATTACAATATAAATTACAAGGAAAATGGGGTGCCAACTTCCTAGTTTAAGTTTTACATAGCATTCATCAAAATCTATAAAATAAATTTCCTAACAAGCTATAAGACAGATCATGGCTTCTTCTTCAGAATCACTTGAGTAGTCAGCTTCACTACTCTCTGAGTCTGCTACTTCTTTAGACTTAGTTGTCTCAGCAGTCTCAGCAGCCAACATGGCTTTCTTCTTTTCCTGCCTTCTTTCTCTGAAGACTTTTCTTTCTTCTTCATTCCTATATTTGTTGATTGGTGGATAGGAATAATCAACTGCAAAATGTCCTGGTTGTCTGCAGTTCCAACATAAGTTCTCAGCTCTTTGATCAGCTCTTTCTGTCCTTGGGTTATCAGCTCTCTGATATTCTACCCTTTGATGCTCAGATCTCTTGGGTGGCCTATCTTCCCTTGACTTAAAGTGAGTTGAATGTCTCCTTTAGGTTTCACCTTGTTTCTTTTATAGTTCTTGTTAAAGAACTTGTTGACTCTTTTAACCATTAGAGCAATTTCCTCCTGGTCTATGGTTTCCTTTGGTTCAAATCTCTTTCCATCCTTGACTATCAGTGCAGCTGTCTTGGGTACAGTTGTCTCCTCTTGCTCTTTTCTTCTCATCTCAATCTCGTAGGCTTTGAGGTCTAAGAATAGCTCATGGTTAGATGTTTTTGAGAAGTCCATTGAATGTCTTAGAGCCATAGTTTTCATTTCCCATTCAGCTGGAAGGCTTCTTAGTATCTTCATACACATTTCCTTTTGTGTATATTCCTTCCCAAGAGCTGAAAGCTCATTTGTGATTTCAGTGAATCTTGCATCCAGTTGATCCATGGATTCACCTGCAAACATTTTGAAATTTTCAAATTTTTGAACAGCAACAGACAATTTATTTTCTTTAATTTTCTCTCATCCTTCGCTAATTAAAGTTAGCTTATTCCAGATTTTTTTTGTTGTTTTGCAGGATTTGATTTTGTTGAACATCGCTTTGTCCAAAGTCTTGAAAAGTATGTCCTTGGCCACATTGTCCAAGTTGTATCTCTTCCTATCATCATTTGTCCACTCAGTCCTTGGTTTTTCAACCATGGCTGGCCTTTCTTCAGCAGCTGAGCCTTTCTCTCCATCAAATGTAGCCGCTTGTTACATATTTTTAGCTTCACCGCAAGTGTACGGTGTAGTTTATAGAATAGGGTGAGCAAGGTCGTATCCACGAGGAGACTAATAAATTTATGCGCTAAGTATTGAACCAAAATAGACTTATTTTTATTTAGACGATCGAAATTGGATGATTGTTGTGGAGGTAAAGACAAGAATAACCACAAGAATACAAGATACTAAGAATAATGGAATTATCAAGAGAATGAAATGGATTCCGGGATTATGGTTTCAATTAATATTCCTCTTATTGTCCAATTTAATCAAAGCCAAAGTTATTATCAATACACCTATAAGACGATCACAACGGTATTTTATCCTCCCTCTCGAGATGTATATAAAGTGTAGATTGAAATATCTATGCTAGCATCTCTACTCAACATAAGATACACAACTCCCAAATGCACAAAAGATCAAATGTCCTCACAAACATTCACAAACCTCTCGATTCATGCAAATATTCGTGTCCAAGATTGCTCAAGATCTAATATTGAAACTCATCTCTCGAATTATGAATCAATATATCAAACATGTTAAATCATTGGCCAAGTGATAAAACAAGAATAAGCTCAAAGTACTCAAATAGACTTCAAGACAATAACTTCAACTAAGATTAAAACATTCAACAAGAGTTCAATTAATCTACTTCCAAAACCCGGAAATCACAAGAAGTTTAGCTACTCATTAAAAATAAACAACTCATAGACAAATTGTTCATATTCATGACAAGCTAAAATGAAAGATTAAAGCACAAAGAATGAGAAAACTTAGGGAAATGGATAATCTCTCGAATTTGTTGTTATTTTTGGAGTTTTCGCAAGCACGCACGGGTCGTGCGCCCACGCACGGGTTACCCGTGCGCCATTCTCAGAAATAATCCAGTCAGAGAGGGCACGGGTCATGCCCACGCACGGGTCATGCGTCCACGCACGGGTTGCCCGTGCGCCACCCAAATGTCCGAATTTGCTTTGCGGGGTCTTCATAAGAGTTGTAGCCCTCTCTCTTAGATTTCCATAGCCACTTGAATAACCTCAATATCAATTTTGTAGAGAGAGTTATGTCCAAAATACTAAACCCCGCCATCTTGGAAATTCCATACGCGTTTGGATGTTCCTTGAGATAAATCTCCTTGTTGTTTGATCATCCATGCTTCTTTTGACACACGACTCATCACTATGACTCTAGACTCCATATAGTTGGCTTCCAATTGTGTGTAATCGCTCGATTCTTGATGATTCTAGGTAGCAATGCTCGTATTTGTCACAAAATCACTCCAAATATCGTTAAATTCCTACAAAACAAGCAAGCGTAATATCTTTTTCCACAAAGAGCGAATATATACCATTTCATACACGTTATTGCATGTTTAATCACCATTTTAGTCATATTTATACCTCAAAATACATGCAAAACTCACACCTATCAAAATCCCCAAACTTAAATCGTTGGTCGTCCCTGGCCAACGCTTTTAAAAACTAGACAACACATGATTGGGAGTAATGAAAAGTACAACGCACAACAACTCCATAAAATTCGCATTGTTTATCGTAGGTGTCAAGTAACGAATCAACCAAGCCTCAAACATCTAACATAGAGCACACATCAAATAAATCATGGTAAATGCTTTGAATCACTTCTCTCAAGATCAAGTGTATACTCATCTCACATGAATATAGGACGTGTTTACGCTCAATTCAATTCAATGTTGAAGAATTACCATAAGCTTGCAAATCGTCTCATATCTCCGCCACTAGAATATATGCAATTTGTGAATCAAAAAGGACTTTTCTTTTGGTTATAATGAAGGCTCTTTGGTTAGGGTAGGAAAATATGGATAGAGTGACTCAAACTCAAGCGTATAGACCGATGAGCATATAAATCATCTACATTAAAGCTCAATATGCTACTAAATTCTTCTCTCATTTTCACCAACTCTTCTTATCTCCATCCCCTTTCTTTTGTAAAACACCATCACCTCACATTACAATTCTTAACCTCCAAGTTCATTCAAAGAAAACTCATTCATAAAGCTATTTATTTTTTTTTATTTTTTTTTTTTTTACTCTTTTGTGAGTTTTCAACATTCTTTGCTTCTCCTTTTCTTCCCCTTTTGTTCCCATCAACCAATTTATCCAACTTTTCAATTCCAACTCATTCAACCTCATTCAATCCCTTTACTCAATGCTATACGCTCAAGTATGGGGTAACAAATATATCAAGTTAAGGCTTGAATTGTTGCTATCAAAAAATTAGGCAATAGGCTCAAGTTGGCTAACTAGGGATTTCAATATCATCATTAGGTAAGCAAAAGGCTTGAAAGGGCTAACAAAAATGGCCTTTGATCATTTTCTGGTCGCATACAACATGTGACCTTGTGAGAGATACCTGAGCAAGTTCTAGAATTCTAACAACATGAATGATACACTCAAATCAATCAACAACACGTGCATATGATGAAAGTAAAGGCTCAAAAGCTCACAGGCTTGCAAATACGTAATTCAAAGCATCAAACCATGTTCTCAATATCCACATGCTCAATATCATCTATTCATGGCTCAATCAACTCGTACTCAACACCCAATCCAAACAATACAAAATTTTCAAAATAGAGCACGAGAATCTCAATATTGGTCAACTCACTCTCTAAACTCTATTAAAGCAATAAACGTGCTAAAGCTGTAAACGTGCTTCTAATGCAATGCAACCTAAAATGCTCTACATGCAACTATATGAAAACACACAAAAATGCAATTTTTTTTTTTAATCCACACATTTCATATCAAAATAACTATCTCTCCCCCCAAACTTAAATGAAATTATATCGCACGTAAGAAAAGATAGAATTTCAATATAAAATTGTGTGGATTTACCTGATTCACTGTGCGGGTGGTGGCCCTCCTTGGCATCTCCTGATATCGTTAGGACTTCTTCCTTCAACCATCATTTCAAATTTTGTACCTTAATATTATCTCGGTGAAGGACGACGTCGTCGTGCATGCGCTTGCGCTTGCGACGGGCTGCCCGTGCTTCATGCCAAGCCCCATTATTCCTCCCTTCAGGCACGCACGGGTCACCCGTGCGTGATGCCGCATAAAGACAACACTTTCGGGTTTTTTTTTTATACAAAAAAAAAAAAACAAACAAAAACAAAAATCACACTACAAACCGTTGGGTTGCCTCCCAACAAGCGCTAAATTTAAAGTCTTTAGTGGACTTTTGTTTTACTCAATAGGGATCCAAAAACAAGTGTCGATCATGCCACGCCTTCGTATTTTCAAAAGTATAGGTGATCCTTGAGTGTATTTAAGATGTGGATGATTCAGGATCACAATGTTGATGGTCTTTTGAAATCAAGAAATGTGCTCCTAATGATGAAAAATGGTTTATCAATCATAGTAAAGATATTTCTATCTTTACTCACATTATATATCATGAAGTCGTAGAACATGTGAATTGATCACCATTTTCAAACATTGTTCCTTCAAGTGTATGCTTCTTAAAATTTGATACATCTGTAGTGAAGCTTACATCTAGAGTGCACATATTTTTATCAGTATGAGGATCTTCAATTGAGTGAGAGATAGAAATACTCCCTGATTTAATCTGACGTGGCTCCTCGTATTCAGTACCACTCCTTTGATGAATGGCACTATATTGTTCCTTCGAGTTGGCTTCAGTGGTGCTTAAAAATTGGCTCTTTTGATGTTGCCCACTAACAATTTTAGCTAATTGGCCCATTTGAGTCTCAAGATTTTTCAATCGTGAATCCATAGTATTGGCCAATTGTGTCAATTGCAACTTCATCTTGTCCATCTTTGCTTCGTTTTTATTAAGGCTATTTCCCATTTCCCTCATGAATAAATTTATTTGACTCATAAATGAAGTCGTTTGATTCATGAATGAAATGAGGACGTCTTCCAAAGATGGTTTTGCATCTTCCATCTGAACGGGTGCACCTATACCAATTCAAAAAAACAAATCAAATATTCAGAAGTAGAATTTACAAAAGAAAAATGAAATAAAATAAAAAAATGTCTAAATTAAAAATAATTCTATCTATCGCAATATTAGCACCAAAAATTGTATTAGTCTGAGAGCGGCGCCAAAAACTTGTTCGCTATATTTTTAGCTTCACCGCAAGTGTACGGTGTAGTTTATAGAATAGGGTGAGCAAGGTCGTATCCACGGAGACTAATAAATTTATGCGCTAAGTATTGAACCAAAATAGACTTATTTTTATTTAGACGATCGAAATTGGATGATTGTTGTGGAGGTAAAGACAAGAATAACCACAAGAATACAAGATACTAAGAATAATGGAATTATCAAGAGAATGAAATGGATTCCGGATTATGGTTTCAATTAATATTCCTCTTGTTGTCCGATTTAATCAAAGCCAAAGTTATTATCAATACACCTATAAGACGATCACAACGGTATTTTATCCTCCCTCTCGAGATGTATATAAAGTGTAGATTGAAATATCTATGCTAAAGATCTCTACCAACATAAGATACACAACTCCCAAATGCACAAAAGATCAAATGTCCTCACAAACATTCACAAACCTCTCGATTCATGCAAATATTCGTGTCAAGTACTCAAGATCTAATATTGAAACTCATCTCTCGAATTATGAATCAATATATCAAACATGTTAAATCATTGGCCAAGTGATAAAACAAGAATAAGCTCAAAGTACTCAAATAGACTTCAAGACAATAACTTCAACCAAGATTAAAACATTCAACAAGAGTTCAATTAATCTACTTCCAAAACCTGGAAATCACAAGAAGTTTAGCTACTCATTAAAAATAAACAACTCATAGACAAATTGTTCATATTCATGACAAGCTAAAATGAAAGATTAAAGCACAAAGAATGAGAAAACTTAGGAAATGGATAATCTCTAGATTTATCTTCAATCCTCAAGCTCGATTCGACCCGATTCTTCTCTTGATTCTTCCTTGATGAAGTTGAGCTATTTCTTGTGTTCTTGGGTCTTTTCCAGACCTTTCCCCCTGGTGTGCGCCCCAAGAAATGGTATTTATACCCTTTTTGAAGTCCCAGTCAATTTCTTTGTCATTTTCGAGTTTTTCGCAAGCACGCACGGGTCGTGCGGCCCACGCACGGGTTACCCGTGCGCCATTCTCAGAGAAATAATCCAGTCTCGTAGGGCGCACGGGTTGTGTGCCCACGCATGGGTTACCCGTGCGCCATCCTATAGAAATAATCCAGTCTCAGAGGGCGCACGGGTCATGCGCCCACGCACGGGTTGCCCGTGCGCCACACAAACGTCCGCATTTGCTTGCGGAGTCTTCATAAGAGTTGTAGCCCTCTCTCTTAGCTTTCCATAGCCACTTGAATCACCTCAATATCAAGTTTGTAGAGAGAGTTATGTCCAAAATACTAAACTCTGCCGATCTTTGGAAATTCCATACGCGTTTGGATGTTCCTTGAGATAAATCTCCTTGTTGTTTGATCATCCATGCTTCTTTTGACACACGACTCATCACTATGACTCTAGACTCCATATAGTTGGCTTCCAATTGGGTGTAATCGCTCGATTCTTGATGATTCTAGGTAGCAATGCTCGTATTTGTCACAAAATCACTCCAAATATCGTTAAATTCCTACAAAACAAGCAAGCGTAATATCTTTTTCCACAAAGAGCGAATATATACCATTTCATACACGTTATTGCATGTTTAATCACCATTTTAGTCATATTTATACCTCAAAATACATGCAAAACTCACACCTATCATCGCTCTTCTTACAGTAGTGTTCACTTTCAATATTTGCGTGGCCCATCCTCTATCACAAGCACATTTCATCATGTAGAGCGGATAGATGAGCCTGCATACGAATTTTCCAATCATCAAATTCTTCTTGATGAACATAGGAATGCGTGTCAGATTTGCTTCCATGATAATAACTTTGCTAAAAGTGAAAGATTTTGAAAATGCAAGTGTTTAAAACCTTTTGAAAAGATAAAGATCTAGTTCAGTAACCAGTATGGAAGGCTCAATGAACCAACCACTCTGATACCACTTGTAGGTCCCAAGGGGTGTGAGTAAGGTTTAGAAGGGGGGTAGAATAAATCTTACCAACTTTTCGATTTTAGTCCTTTTAAGATTATTACAGAGTTAACTCAAACAGTTGTGTCCTTGATGGGATGACTAAGTTGGTTATTCAAATAGAGTTAGCCACTCAGCGGACTTCGATAGAGCTATTGATAGAATAACTCAGTTGTTTAACCTGAACTTTAACTTGGCTGTGTTGGTTTTATCAGCGGAAGACTTAACACCCTTTGAATTGTTTTAAACTTGTTTTAACACTTGATTTTAGCACTTGGTTATTAATCAGTTAGATAGCAAATATGAGTTTATCAGCAGATATAATGTAAGTACGCAGAAATATAAATGTGCTGAAAAATAAATGACACAGATAATTTTTATAGAGGTTCGAAGATGGGGTAATTCTTCTAATCCTCTCTTCTCCAACTAATGGAGGAATCTACTAAGTAACAGATCAGTTTACAAAGTGGTGAACAGTCTAGGGACAGCCTTGGTCACACAGCTGGCTTCTCTTCCGACTCAGCTTCTTCACAGGCGATTTTGCTACTTTGACTCACTTTATCAATCTCTTGTATTTGATCACGAAGCCCTCCAATAACTTGATCTTGGTTCAACTCTTGAACTTTCCTACAATCCTCCTTGGAAAGTAGACCCCTTTTGATTCTTCAAAAAAGTTTCCTCTTCAACAGATTTGAAGTTGTCTTTCCTTCACATGACTTAGTGTTGGAACGATTTCCTTCGAGATTTAGGCTTGAGGATTTGCTTTGAGAATATATTGCGAGTTACTGATGTGAATCTCGGGTATGCAAGGTAATCAAGGTAACCTTTTCTCGGGTTGAGGATTAGCTTGAATATTATTGAGAGTATTTGCAGGTTAATTTCTTGAATAATACTTGCTTGTTCGTGGTTCAGGTATGCAAGGTAACCTTTTCTTAATGAATTTCCTCAGCCTTTTATAGTGAACCTTTGAAATTTTGCCCGTTGAAAAGATAGGCTGATTTCAAAAGTCACTTGTGTTCGTTGTCTTGTCTTGTTGCAGTCCTTGATGTTGACATTTTCTCGTATTTAATGTCTTGCAGCATTGCAGCGTTTCTGACACTTTGTGCAGTGCTTCCCATTGGTTTGTTCCTTTTGCACATAACTGGAACTAACACTTTATCTCTGACAAGTCTAATATGTTACCATTCTGAGTAACATTCTTGACTTTCGTCAACGGATCTCATTCAGTTGTCTTGACTTGACTGCAGTCTTATATTCCCCAGGTGACTTGAGTTAGCTTCCAATCCTTGGATGACTCATCTGTCACTTCAACTTGAGACTGGCTTCTTGAGTTGACTTGATCGACTCTTCATAGAGCTGTTTCATAGTGATACACCTTGATCGAGTTCTGACTTTTCTTCTTTGCCATACTCAACTGTCTCGCAGTGAGTCTTCACTTCTGACTTCAGTTGACTTCTTGTATTTCCAGGCGTAGCTGATTTGACTCAGCTTTTCCAGCCCTATCTATTACAATGTAAATTACAAGGAAAATGGGGTGACAACTTCCTAGTTTAAGTTTTACATGGCATTCATCAAAATCTATAAAATAAATTTCCCAACAGCTCACCATTTGTAAGGGTATTGACCAGGGTTCGAACCCTGTATCTTTCAGTTTCTTTGAAATTTATCACCTCCCCTCCAACCACTACTCCCAACTTATTAAAAAAAACATATTTTAACTAAAGGGTGTAAGACTTCCGTTGATAAAACCAAGGTAGCTGTATTTTTAAAGAGCTTACTTCACTCAGCTGAGTTACTCTATCAATAGCTCAGTAAAGTCTGTTTAGTGTTTAACTCTGCTGTTGAGGTTGAACTAAGTTGTCCATCAAGGATTTAACTGCTTGTGTAAAAACTCTGATTATTAAAGGACAAAAATCGAAAATTGATTAAGTTTATTCAACCCCCTCTTCTAGACTTAACACAAACACCTATTGAGACCTACAAACATGAATAATCAATTACTCAGAATCAATCAACTCCACGCACGTCCATCCTTCATTAAGGTTATTTCTTCTAGAAGAAGTTTTGCAACCATGTTGCATGAAAATCCTGGACTTCCCTTGCTTGAATCTAACACATCACTGTCTTCCATTATACCTTATAATTGCATTATTTTGTTCTTTGCATGTACCTTTGATAAAATTGTTCCAAAAGTTCATGTTTTTTTAAATAATATCGAATATATATAAAAAAGAAAAGGAGAGTATTCCTGATCATAGGCTGATCAGGAAAGCAAAAGTAAGCCTGAAAACAATGTCAAAAATAAAATGAAATGGTCACAAGCCGACCAAATGGCTGAATGGTTGGGGCCTCGTTAAAACCTACCAAGGTAAAACCCACCCTTGTGGGGAAACCCTTGGCAGGAAAAAAAGTACCCCCCAAGAAAGAATAGGCGTCCAAAATGGGAAAATAAACCTGAAGCCAGGACGCACTAGCTAACAAACCTATAAGTGGATTGGCCAACATAGTCATCAGTGAGATAATGTGCGAGCTCCTCAGGCGGGACGCCCCACCATGTACCATAATTCGTCTTCTTGCTCAACATGTCTGCCACGTGATTGCCTTCCCGGAAAATATGAGAGACTACTAAATCCATATGCGCGAGAAGATGCAAGGTGTACCTCCAAGAGCTAAGGTGGCGCCAAGGTACATCAGCCGATCTCTTATCCAACAAGTTCACCACATACATAGAATCCGACTCCAGCCAAAGTTGTGTCCAACCTTTCACAAAAGCATAGTGAATCGCCCACATTGCTGCGGCTAGTTCAGCTTCAAATGCATATCCCAAACCGCAACGATTCACAAAACAACCCCGAAAGAAACCTCTACAATTCCGGAAAACCCTGGAAGATGTCAGATTGCCCGGCGCCCCCGAAGAACTGCCATCCGTATTCACCTTGATCCAACCCAGGAGGGGTTTTTGCCAATTAACTTCCACAATCTTGGAGCTTGTCTCGGGCGCCCAGGAACTTGCAGCCTACGAAGGATGAGAAGTTCCTTTTGGTCGTTGTACATGCATCCCCGATCCAATGAAGATGATTCCATGATGAGAACCCGAAGATGAGTAGTAGCCACCTCCACTGTCCAGATTTTACTGTGAAAAACCAACTCATTCCGGATATGCCAATTGAGCCAGATGCAGGAAGGATAACAACCCTCCATAGGAAAGTAACATGTTCACTTAAATGAAAGTTCATTAGCCGCACCAAAAATTCATTAAAACTATGAGCCTCAAACGATGTACGTTGAATGAATCGAAAATCCATCACCAGAGAGCCCCAACAAAGACACAAGAGACAAATAAATGATCAACCGATTCTGCAAAGGCACTACAGAGAACGCAAACCGAGGGGCCAGTAAAACTCCCCCTGGCCCATAACAAGTCTAAGACGGCCAATTGATTGTGTATAGCCCGCCACGCCACCACCGATCGTCACTCCGGGATGTGTTGCGACCAAATCCAAGAACCCCACTTGACCACTGGATAATGGGGACGAACATGATCATATGTCGCTTTCGAAGTAACTAATCCATCCTCAGAATTCAGCCAGATACGCATATCCCTCGAGTTAGTAGCAATAGGGACTCGTGACGATAGTGGACCAAATCCAGATAAGTTTCCACAAATGAGAAAGTGAAGTGCCAGGATCCATCATAAAATTAATCCGAAATGCGATGTTTGAATAAGTATCTATATTCCCCGTTGGATGCGGTGTTTGCTATAGAAAGTAACCTGATCGATTATCAATCCAAAATAATACTCGGAATTAGCCCGGGGATCCAACGAGTCATCCAAGCAAGACGAAATGCAAGGTTTAATCCCGGCCCAGATAGAGAAAGGAATGTACGACCTCCAAATCTCCCCATCTCATTGTCAAATAGCACCGCCTAAGAGCCAAGATAACCGAGTCCGAGTTCATGACCTTCCACCCAATTTCATCAAGAAAGCCATATTAGCCGCCACAATCGAACGAACGCCCAATCCCCCCTTCCTTCCGAGGCGTGCAACACCGATTCCAACTAACCACCACCAACCCTTGGTATTCACATCCCACCCAAATGAAATTACGCTGGGCCTTTCCATTTGTTTGAGCAAGGTGCATGGCCATTTGTAAACCATCATGGTGTGCACGAAAGAACTAGTAATCACCGAATTGACAAGACAAACTCGACTAGCAAGGGAAAGAGATGAACCTTTCCATCTTCTGAATTTGAGGATGATCTTATCAAAGACTAGCTATAAATCCGCAACCTTCGGGGTACCATTGAAGATTTGTGCGCCTAAGTAAATAGTTGGGAACGATCCGGGCTGAATCCCCATAATAGTTTGAACCCTCCCACATACATAAGATGAGACCCAGGAACCGCACTAGACTTTAGATTTCCGAGGATTGAAAGCTTGGCCCGAGATATCTGCATAAAGAGTGAGGATCTGAAGAAGAGTGCGGGTGTTGGCTTAAGTAGACACACACATAATTACAATATCATCCGCATATAAGATGGACGAAAGGAAGGTAATCCGTCTGGGCGCGATGAACGGAACCAGGCAATTTTGGGCAACATCAGTGTCAATAAATTTACTCAGTACCTCCTCCGCAATACAAAAAAGTAACGGGGAGAGAGGATCACCCTGTCTGACCCCTCTAAAACAGGAGAAGAACCACACCGGCGTCCCATTAAGTAAAACCGATATTCTGGACGACCGAAGAATAACATCCACCTAGTGAATAAAAATCTACGAGAAACCAAAGCGGCGAAACGTGTAATAAGAAATCCCACTTCAATGTATCAAAAGCCTTACGGATATCAATTTTCAATAGCATATTTGAATCCGATTGACCTGAATGACATTGAACCCTTCTAGAGACCATGGCGATACAATCGTGAATCTGCCTCCCCGGAATAAAACCAAACTGAGTAGGAGATAAATAGGCAGAGATAATCAAACCAAAACACGTAGCCAATATCTTAGTAATAATCTTGAAAAGAAAATTACTCATAACAATCGGGCGAAAGTTCTCAATAACATTAGCATCCGTAGTCTTTGGGATGAGCGCCATGAAGCTAGCGTTCAAACCCAAATCAAGGACGAGGTAACGAAGAAATAATGGACAGCGGCGATTACCTCAGAGGAGATGACGTCCCAGAAGTGACAGTAGAATTTCCCGTTGAAGTCGTCCGGGCCAGGAGAACTATCAGAATCCATATCAAACACCGCCTCCTTAATCTCTAAGTCCGAAGGGATGGCTGTCAAACTAGCATTATCCACCGACCCGACCATGGGATTAATCACCTGATCGACACTATTATAATCCGCAGTGATACCCCAGTGTCCGCGAAGAGCTCCTTATAGAAGGAAATAATATGATTCCCAAGGACCGCTGGATCATCAGTGAAGATGCCATCGACCATAAGACCATGAATCCCCGAACGTCCATTACGA
This sequence comes from Rehmannia glutinosa, assembly GCA_016081115.2. Lineage (NCBI taxonomy): Eukaryota > Viridiplantae > Streptophyta > Magnoliopsida > Lamiales > Orobanchaceae > Rehmannia > Rehmannia glutinosa. The sequence goes on from CM071934.1 coordinate 48,351,436, forward strand.
ATCTGGCATCGACGATGAAAAAATGTTGTGTTACGATCCCCATCCTTAAGCCAAGTCGAGCGTGCCTTTTGCTTAAGGAATTCAGATTGTAATAGCAACGTCTTAGATAACATCTTCTAGGCGTCCAGCTCCTTGTCCCGAAGAGCAGCTGTATAGCCCGAAGTCTCAATGTCTGCCTGAATCTGACAAACTTGCTCCATCTGATATTTCACCCTGCGATTAACGTCCCCAAAAACATCTTTGTTCCAGACCTTAATAACCTGACGCAATCTCTTGAGCTTCCGCATAACGCGCAACAGAGGGTTGGGCGTGGTGCAAGGAGCAGCCCAAGAAGTGGTAACCAAATCGCGGAATGTGTCATGATAAACCCACATACGCTGAAAATGAAACGGAACCGGACCCCTGCTAATGGAAGAAGAACAAGAAACCAACATGGGGTGGTGATCGCATCCAATGCGTGGAAGAACTAAGCCCTTGACAACTTGCCAAAAAGAGAAAAATTGACAAGTTGCTAGGGCTCGATCCAACTTGGCCTGAAGGAGTGATAGAGGCCTTTGGGGGGAGCGCCAAGTAAATGAATTCCCCGTAGTCGGCACAACAAACAAACCAGCATCCTCCAAGTAATCCCTGAAATCCTGGCAAGAGGCTTGGGATAAAGTACCCGCCGAGCGCTCATGATGGCCCAAGACCGCATTAAAATCCCCAATAAGCAGCAGATCAGTAAGACCTAAATTCCTCAAATCCAGCCAAAGCGCACGCCGAGCAATATGATCACACAAACCATGAGCGAAACCAATATGAAAAACCATAGAGCCAAATTGAACTTGCAAAACAATACATTGAGTAGAAGACCAAACCTCGATTAAGGATGAGATACCAAAGATCACGAAGACCCAAATATCAGCATGTCCATTTGCCCGAAAGCTCTGAGCCAAAAAGGTCAAACCCAAACTATTCCAATAAGAATCTGAAATCGACGAAATGTCCACCTTAGGTTCACAAATAGCCAAAATAGAAGGCTTATGCTTCTGACAAAAAGCCTTAAGAACATTGCGAGATGCAATGTTCCCAATCCCCCGGATGTTCCAAAAGATGCAATTCATTGAGATGGTGGGGGGGTGGCACCTGTGATGACCTCACGGTGAAACAGGAGTGTGGTGTGCTGCAGAATCTGTCGTCTGCGAATTGGCCACTTTATCTTCATAATCTGCCCATCACTTTGAAGCTACAAAATCTAACTCATTCGGCCCTGGTTCAATGGTAATGTCATGAATTGCTGGTGATGAACCCTTAGTGACACTCTGGATTAAATTTGATTTAGCTGAGTTTAGGGAGTTGTCCCAGAATGCGCGACTTAGAGCCCGAGTAGGCTTCCCCAATGGGTGCTGAACCGTAAGAGGAAGAATAGTGAACAGGCGGTGTTGGGGGTAGAAGCTTGGGGACGGTTCCTGCTGGAAAATCGGGTCGAGAATCTGCAGATGGTTGATCGGGGTTGTCATCCAAGCAAGGTCCTCAAAAGTGTTACTCATATATATCGGCGGCAAGTGACTATTGCGGGTAGGGGATCCTGCTCATATACGAACCCGTATTTCCATTGAGTCATCAACGGCCTTGCCCTTGTCCTTCCGCACGGGACGGTAAACTTTATGGACCCTATTGTCAATATGGTTTATCAATCATCAATTATCAATTTATAAGTCAAGATTTCTACAATAATCATTCCTCTCTCAAGTGCTAAATGATTTTAGATTCAATTGGGAAATCAATATCTCTATAAAAATCACCAATTAAAATCTCAATAAAAGCTATGAATCTTGATAAATGACTTCAAAGATTCATAAATCTCTCAATTCTATGAAATCCTAGGTTATGCTATTCCAAGGTCATGTATTCAATTACCTCTCTCAAGTGTCAAATCAAATACACCAAACAATCTAAATTATTGATCAAGTAATTTTAGAAGCAATAGATCCAAATAGCACAAATAAATTGATAGATCTAGATTGACAAACCACAATCTCAAAACATAAGTTCAAACATAGATTACATCAATCCTCTAGAATTATGATGTTTAGCTCATGATTAAAGAAAATGAATCCATGAAAATATAACAATACATCTTACAAGATATGAAGAAAGCAATAAAATAAGAACAAGAGTTGAGGATCTTCTCTATTTCTAGATGATAGAAGCCTCCAATCTTCTTCTTCTCCAAATTCTTCTCAAAAATGCTCAAATTCTTCTTCCTTGTCTTGTAGCTCTTTTATTGCTTCCCAAGGGTTCCAAGATGCCCCAATTTCAAGCCCCAGGGATGGTATTTATAGTACACAAAAGTCAAGAAGGGGTAGGTGAACATGGATTTTCCGCCCCCGACTATGGCGCTCGGGCATGGAGCCAAGTGCGCCCAGCACAACGTTGCAAGATTCGCCCAGGCGCTGCAGCACCCAACTCGATTTTTTTCTGTTCGGCGCTGCAGCGCCGGGTCTTTGGGCGCTGCGCAGCGCCCGCCGCTGTCCGGTTTCATTTGCTGCAGCGCATCTTTTTTTGGCGCTTAGCGCCACCCAAACGTCCGAATTGTATTTTCCGTCCTTCATCAAAGTTGTAGCCCTATCTCTTAGCTTTCTATAGCCACTTGAATCAGCTCAATATCAATTTTGTAGAGAGTGTTATGACCAAAATACGAAACTGCCAGTCTTTAGAAATTCTGCATTTTGGACTTTTCTTCAAATCAATCTCGTTGTTTGTTCGCTCGTACTTCTTTTGATACACGATTCATTAATATAACTATAAACTCGATATAATTGGCTCTCAACATGGCTTGACCCTCAAATGACTCGAAACAATGGAAAATAATGCCTAAACTATGAGATATAACAAAAATGACTCAAAATACTCAAAAACAACACAAAAACTTGGCTAGTCTAGGAAACTCAAATCAATGGTATAAAAACCAAATGAACATTGAAGTTACCCGCATTTTGAGTAATACGGCAAAGAAACCATCAATGTCCCATAATATCGCACTTCGAACAAAATTAGAGTAATTTCTTATAACTCACCGACACAAAGGAATACCGACTCAACTCGTTCCACCATGATATGATCCTCCAATGGTTTCGACGCAGATCAATATCCACTAACACCCGGGGATGAAATGCCCCAAAGAACCATCAAAATCGATGATCAATTTGTATCGATTCCCAAGCGCATGAAAAGCATCCCCAATATGGTATTAGGATCCCAGCATTCCAAACCGAGCTCGAAGATTTGGACCCAAACCTAGCCACTAACGTGTGAACTTTGTATGGATTGAAACTGGGACCCATGGAGAGAGCCGAATAATGCCGGATTAGTTTTCTGAATCATTTTTAATTCCCAAATTTCCGTAGCGCTTATGCAAATGCATAGTCGCCATGGCTTGTGGCCTTTTTCCTAAAATCACCCTTCCAATCAATGAAAAAGAAAATTCGCGAGGCATTGTTGATAAGCGTTTTCATCAATAGTAATGGAATAATAATCTCCTTTCACGTAAAGTTTGGGGTAGAATCGATTTACCTTAGCCTGCGTAGTCAATCCATAGGATGGTTAGTGCACCAAGCAATTTTAGCAAAAGAGTGGCCAAAATTGGATTGAACATTAGTATTATGAGCCAAATGTCAATGGTTCGATTCATAAACAGGATGTCGTTGGGGTAGAGATTCCAAAAGATCTGGCTTGAAGCATCATCCAGGTGGGGCCCGCCGGATCTTAGGATCCCATGGTCGGTTGGACGGCGGCCTGTGGGTCATCACCGGGAGGCGGCCTGGAAGTGTGAAGCCGCCACCGGCCCCCATAAGAAAGCCCAGGGGCGTGGCCCATGGCAAAAGGTAAAGGGGGTAAAAGATGCCCCCCTCCCACGTGGCCGGTGTGGGCCGGGGCCTCGTGCAAACTTCCCATGCCCAATTTTCAGCTGCCAGCTAGCCGATGGGTAGTGAGTTGCAGTCCGCGCGAGCGGTGGTGGCAAGGAGGGTGTGGCTATCATTGGTGGCCGAGCTATAAAAACTACGGTGGAACAACACCGAAGGCAGAGGCTGATGTGTGGGCCTGCGTCTTTAGCGGGCTTGAGATTCCATGAAATACCATAATGTAAGATTTTCCATGAAATACCATAGCGTATGATTGGGATCAACACGGTGATTGCGGGTTGGTGGCATGCTCATCGCGGTCGCCGCTACGATTTGCATCGTCATCTTCTCGCCACGATCAACTCATGCGAGGAGTGGAGGAAGCGTCGATGACAATTTGCGAGAGGAGGATGATGTTGTCCGCTCTCCATACAGTCCAAGGTAGTAATTGAGTGTTTGCATGCGGTCAATCCAAAACCCGCAACTCCGGCGATGATGAATCCGAGACGATGCGCTGTGCTTCTTGCGAAGAGGACACGCGGTGGAAATATGCTGGGGTTTTCGAGACAAATTATGGGAGTAGTTGGAGGTCAAGCCATAGAATGTGTTCGATCCATGGCTTGCAAAATCCCTTGGGCCTCAATGGAGAAGACGATTTACGACGTTCAAGGTTGAAGGATAGAGCATTGGGTTTTTCTTAGAGAGAGAAATTTTCTTTTCCGTCAAGTCGGGAGTAGTGGTTGCAGGAAATGGGATAAATTTCAAAGAAATCGAAAAGATATAGGGTTCAACTGGTCGACACTCCTTACAAAGGGTGAGCGATACCATCCAAAAGTTCATGTGTATATTTTATTGATCAAAACATAAATATTAACAAAAAATCTCATTCTTCGATAAACATAAGAAATCGCGGAACTTACAAATATTAAAACAAAATAAATACTCACCAAGCAAGGTTTTCTACATGCGACTTTGAGAGAACCAATTGAAAAGCCTGGATTCTCAACGCCTCCACCTCATTGTCATATCATTGATTCATCGTTTCTATTCCACACATATTAAGTCAATTAATTTATAATTAAATAAAAATATCATCTAAATATGACTTAAATCGTAATAAATTACCTGAATCGATATAAAAACATGTAGAGCTGACACATCAATTCTCAACATACGCATTATCATTTGAAATATTAAAACATCATAAACATGGTTGGCATGATAAGTGAAACCCAACTCTTCATTATATGAAATTGTGGTTATCATGGACGCACCTGTCCATCCATCCGTAAATAGACCATGTCATAGCGGTTGATTATTCACCATTCAAGTGTGTCCGTTCACATTATGCACATCATATTTTAATGGTGTAAAATAATTAAAATGATGTCTCGACTTTGTTGGGAGACGCTAGCACAAAAATTATAATTTGAAGAGATAATAACATGACAACATATTTAGTTAACAAAAACTTAAAAGAATCACAATCATAGAGCATACATGTGATATTTTCATCATTTGCATGCAATCGGTCGCATATATAGTTAAGACAATCTTTTTTGTTTTTGAGAATACGATCAAGATAATCTATAAAATCAATAAGCCAAACCGTTGAGTTGTATAATCAAATTCAATAAATCTTGTAATGAATTTCAGTGGAACAAATATAATAAGCAAAAATTCAATAAATTCTTCAACGTAAAATAATGTGGAAAAATCAAACTGTGAATAATCAAAGAGTCACACTGGCCTCCATCTAAATTTAAATATTGGTTTTCAAAAGAGAATAATTCAAAGAACAAAACATAACTGAAAATATAATTTAAAAAATAAATACAACAAATCTATTATGAACAAATAAAAGAAACAAAAAGTTATTTACTAAATTCACCAAAATCATCCATACAGTTCCACAATTTAGAATACTAGAAAATTCTTGTTTAGTGAAGAATTCGAACTCAATACAATCGATGTTGGTAGGACATTTGATAAAGACAATAATGATTCGACTTTAGGATTAACTATATTGAAGTGTCTCTTTAAATCAATTTAAGTAGTATAAATATAAGATGATTTACTATAAAATATACTTAAGTTAACACTATAATATAACTTGCCAAAAACCTTTAAATAAAAACATGAGAAAAAATCATTGAACCAAAATCGCAATGCTTGTATGTTGATAAATGATAACTAAGATCTTTGAATACCTCTTCTTTTCTTAATAAGTTGGAGTATCATACCGTTTATCATATTTTCTAACACAAAATTGGTCAATACATGTATATTGATAAATAACAAGCAAGATCTTTGAATACCATTTAATAATAAGTTGGAGTATCATACCAATTGTAATATTTTCCTAATTTATGTGCATAATCTCCAACAAAGCAATATGGTTATGATTTTGTAATAAAATAATTCCTAATATACAAAGTGAAAATAAGCGTAAAAAAATATCTCCTGACTTATATTATTATATATATATATAGGGGAGGGTTATATGAGACACATGCCTTATGTAAGTACGTAGGGACCAAATCAACCACAAATCAAACAATTTCAATGGCTAATATTAAAGATGCATAAAATATATAAAAAACCTAATTAAATAGATATAGGGTATATTAGTCCAAAGCAAACAATCAAATCCATGAAAATAGGAGCAACATGCAATATATCTTACCATTTAAAAATAAAATCAAAATCACGAAATTATCTCAAAGTCTTCTCCTTCACCAAGACGCTTGCTACCTCTCGTAAATTGTTCCACTAAAACTGGAGGAAAAAAATGCCCGCCACCTCTCAGAATCATTCCTTTGCTTAGGTATATATAAATGTTGCTTAATTGTTATAATAAAGGTGCTTATGAACATGAACAATGTTGCTTATTTATTGATTCTAATTTGCGTTCAAAGAAAATTTGTCTTGAAAAAAGCATCATTTTATGCAACAAAAAACAAATTTACAAACAAGACTCATATTTGCTTATCCATCAAGATATGTTGTTGCATGACAAAATGTCTAATGGTGTCTTAGCTGCTATAGCGTTCGAAGAAATAATTTGTTAACTACACATATTTTTGCTTATCTATTGAATGTATGTTGCATATTTACTATCAATTCAATTCATTTCACGAGTTTCGGATTTTTAAGACCAACAATTTGCTTTACGTATCTATAAAGTGTTGCTTGCGGTTTCTTATAAAGTTGTTTATGAACATGAACAATGTTGCTTTTTTATTGGCTCTATGTTCCATGATTGACTACACAATAGATAATGAAAATATACCTTGATATATTTTAATAATAATACAATGGAACAATGAGGATTAATAATACCGTAAACGGGGGAAAGTGTGCAAACAATCAAAAACTTGTCACTTGCATAAATGACGTTGCATATGTTATACCAAAATATTGCTTATATAACATTTACATCGCTTAACAATTCTAAAATTAAACCAAACCCTACCACAAATTTAAAAATCCAAAACAACCTATATTGATCAACCATTTGTTCAAAATAAAAAACATCAACATCGCTTTGCTATAATCCTACGTTGTTCGAAAACCTTCGCCTCTCTCGTATTCAATTCCTCTGCTCATTCATGTCATCCAAACAAATCGCAACGACATATTTTCATGCATATCATCAATATTTGCGCCTCGTTATTTTTCTCCATTACCCCACCCTCCCAATTTCTAAGTACCTCTTCCCACATACTCCATGTGACGCATAGTGAAAATGGTTGCTTCTTGACTTTGCAAAATTGTGCATTCCATGTAACCTCTTTGGTGCATTTTTAAGTAGCTTTTAATTATATCAACAACATCCGCATTGGCGCATGACAACTTTTGCAAAGACTACGGATGCATACTCATGGTAAAAACATTGACAAAAATTATTAAATACACAACAAGGTCAATAAATGTATAAACATACAATTATATAAATTAATCAATTTGCATAAAGCTAACGCATAAAAACATCTAAAAAATAACCCAACGCTATGAAAAAAGATCATTTTATATCAACATAAAGCGGAATATTTGGTCTTAACGAGCAATATATTTGTACCAAGTATTTTTGTCTTTATAAGCAATATTTCACTTCACGCATAAGCAAGTTGTATTAGCAAAGATAAGCAACTCTTATACATCTACCTATACTATCACTAAAAAATCACATTTACAACAAAAACGACACATTTTCTATTTACGTAAGTAAGATCTTTCTGCTTAATAAGTAAACATTTAACAAGAAAAACTAATCTCCGCAACGCATAGCAACATTTTATCAATACATGAAAAATAAAAAGCCGACTCACATTAAAATTAAATTAAGTCCATGACAATGTAATCTTACTTAAAAAAAGAAACAAAGCATACATAATCAATAAAATAAATATGCATAAGCGGATCTTCTAAAGACATGATAAGCGGTTGCCCATTTTTAAAAAAACAGAAAGCAATCCTAAATAAACCCTATTTCCCCATTTTTTCAATTACAGCAAAAACAAAAATTACCTCACTCTAGACTCCATCAAAACAGAAAGCAAATGGTCAAACAAATCCGTAAAGAAACCTAAGAAAAAATAATCAAATCATACACCCCTAAATCCATCAAAAAAAAAAACCGGAAAATCTTGGGTTTAAAACTATGATAACATCAAAAATCGAATATTATATATTATCAATGACTTGTACAATAGTTGAACTCAAATAGACTAAAAAAAAAAAAATCAAAACATTCCACCTACAATGTGGCCGTCGATTCGAAGAATAATGTGATGCTTTGACGACTCGTCACTCGGAGATGGTGTCGCCTCAATAATTGCCGCCGAGTTGTTTCGCTCGAAGAACAACCGATTTAGAAGATTAGGTTTCTTTTCGCGAGAGAGAGGTGAAGAAATATTTCATGACAGATAGAGAGTTCGTCCGGGAGAGAGTTCGATCCGATTTGTTTCGGTTTTCCCTAAAGACTCAAAAGAGAAGATTTGGATTAGAGATCACGATGAAAACCTATCCCTTAATTCTAGGAATGTGAAAAGCCACTAGCAAATATAACTCCGTCTAATAATTGATATAAAGTTGAATTTACTAAAAAGTCCTTTTCTTGAGAAATTAACCATTAAAAAAGACAAAAAACCATTAATCTGGCTTTAAAAATTAAATCAATGACTCAAATTTGGTCTCGTGTACTCACATAAGTTATGTGGACTTCATCGATCCAAATCCTATATATATATAGGATTTTTGGTTCAAATGAGACCACCCTCTGAAGGGATGTGATTTATTCAGTTTTTTTGGTTTTCCATTTTTTCCGCTGATTTAAGGGTAATTCTATAATTTTGTAATCTAAAATAGTGGTCCAGTGGATTTTAAGTAAGTTTGACTTTTGAAACCGTTTTTATGGGCTGAAATTGATCTCAGGATTTTGTGGCGGAATTTAAGGAACCTGTTTTCTTTCCAAATATTTTTATTTTACAAAGATAATTAGGGTTCTTCTTGCATAATTAGACATCAAATAATACATATTTAGCTATTCTCATGGTAATCGCTTTTTTACGAAAACAAGACATAATTGAATATAACGTCATCGCATATGTAGTTATACTACACTCGCATAAATAGGTTCAATATAATGTATATTTAGTTATGAAAATGGGATGTTGCTTTTGGAAATTATAAAAATGTGATGTTACATAACGTCATCGCATATTTAGTTATTCCACAATGCATAGATAGTTTTAGATAATACATAGTTAGTTGATTTTGTTGCATAGTTTATGATGTCTTGCATAGTTGGATATATTGTACTAAATATTAGTTTTTTTGTTGCATAGATAGTTTTCGGATAATGCATATTTAGTTGAGTTTTGTTGCATCTTATAGTAATTTATGCAGTGTTCCCAACGTATTTTTGCACCATATCCAACACACGGAAATTTATAAGCATACGAACATCATCTTCTTCATTGCATTTTTACAGTTTTAATATTTGAATTTTACAAACCCGGTTTGAGTTCTCCATCAAAGCTTAATCCTTCATTGTTTGCTATTACAGAATATTCTATAATTGTTGAAGCTTCTTCCTATGGATTTGACGTCATATTCTCATACCAATTTTTCTGTGCTTTCGTTTTTTTGCGTGTGTCCGGCTATGGAGATGAACCAGATTTTCTCAGATTTGTATAATGGTGATTTCTCGAATGATTGATAGTGTGAGAGAGAAACAGAATATGCGTGCGTGATTAGATACAATTCCATGTGTAACTGTTTCTGTTTTTGTTATTTTACTATATTACCCTTATGTTAATTAATATAAATTATTAATGTTATGTTTATGTGTTTAATCTCACTTATTGATTAATAGTGAGGGATGGTTGAGATTAGTCCATTGTGTCTCACTTAGAGACATGGTCTCACTTGATCCTCCCCATATATATATATATATATATATATATATATAAGTTCCTCTAAGACCCCAAAACTAGTTTTAGAAAATCTAGTTTATTCTTAAAAAAGAGTGATTAATTTTGACATTACCTTCATAGAGTTTTTTTATTTTTACATGTATACTTTATTTAAAATAATGGATTTTGTTCCTTTTTCATAATACATTTTTGTATTTTGAAAAAGAAAAATCAATTCTATACCACTACAAAAAAATACTTCTGAAACACAAATATAAAAGAAAGGGGGGCTCTATTTGAACCCCATTTTTTTATAAATACACATTTTCTCCCTATTTTTATAAAATTAAAATGACTTAAAATGACTATTATACCATTATTAAAAAAATACATCCAATCTTTTTTTTCCAGAATTTTTTTTCTTCCCTAAGGTTTAAGATATAATTTTTTATTTTTTCGTTATCATGCTATTTTAATTATAGCATTAAGTGCGAAAATGTGTCATTTTTGGTAGATTGAAGGTTTTATAGATTGAGTTCAAAATGGTGTTACAAATTTTGGGTTTTTTTGTTTCAAGTTCGTGCATTTTTCCGTCATGTTCGAATAGGTACGATCGTGCTTTAAGTCATTTTAATTTTGTAAAAATAGGAAGGGTATACTTTATTTAAAATCTTGGATTTTGTTCTTTTTTCCTTATAAATATAAAATTTTGTATTATGAAAAATAAAAACCGATTCTATAGTCTATACCACTACAAAAAAAAAAATACTTCTGAAACCCAAATATAAAAGACATATAAATAGAAAGGCCAACGTTCCAAAAGAGCGCGCAAAGGATGGAGAAACGATCTTACTGCCCTTTGAATCCGCGCCCATTTCCGACCGTTCCCATTTCTTCGGACCTTCCCCTTTTCCCTTTTACTCTTTCTCCTCTTTTTTTTGTTTCACATAAATTAAGATTTTTTTTTTTATCCTTTCTTCTTATCTGCAAACACATTACTGTTGCCGATCTTTTTCAGGAAAATAGAAAAAGATTTTAAGAATGGCTTTCCCGGAGAACCAATCACGGCAATCATTGATCCCCAGTTTTCTTTACTCTTCCTCTTTGACGTCGAAGAGGATGATGAATCTGGAGCACAATTTCATGTCGGGTACGAATAATCCATCTGGGCCGTCGGATTCACCGCGGAATTTCATGATCCCGGCGCCGAAGGAGAGCAGGGTTGAGTTGTTTTCATCGGCTTATTACGCGGCATGTACAGCTGGAGGAATATTAAGCTGTGGCCTTACGCATATGTCTGTCACGCCACTTGATCTTGTCAAGTGCAACATGCAGGTTCATTGAAATTTTCCCTTTTCCCTTTTTTGTACTTTTTTTTTTTGATCGGTCCCTTTTTTGTACTTTATTATTACTTTATCTTGTTTTAGGACTTAGAGTATTTGTTTTTATCTTTATGATCAGAATATTATTGATTATATGATCTTTAATAGAGATCTTGAATTTGGAGTAGTTGTAGTTGAAAACTATAGTAGTTAAGGGTGGAATAGTTTTGTTTCCCATTATCACTTTTTGTGCGGAATTTAATAACCATTAGAGGAGACAGGAAAACCATCACCTTAAGCTCTAGAAAACACTTTTTGTGTGGAATTTAATAACCAATACAGGATACAGGAAAACCATCACCTTAAGCTCTAGAAAACGATTTTTTCCCTTGTTACTTATGTGTAATATTGGAAATCCATAATTCTTGAAATGATGTTGAGTTGAATTTTCATATAAAACTACATTCTTGACTATCTTAAGTAAATGTAACTTAATATATGTGTTTTCGTATTCCGGGCAATCTTTTCCAGCTATTCGGTTCACATTCTATCATATAAGCTTTAGACAAGTATGAAGAGAATATACACTGACAAGTGACAAATTTACTGCATCAAGTGGATATGCCAAAATTCTGGCCGCATCTATGACAATAGCTGTTTATTCTTTACTATGATATTTGTTTTCTCTTAAGTTGTGGGTATATGTCTAATTATGCATGCATATGTCTGAAGCTTCATATAGATTCCTATGACTGCTAGTTTACCAAGATGTCCATTTTTAAGCAGTATTTAAAGAATGTGTGTGACATAGTTGTAAAAGGCGCACCTCAGAAGCCCAAAGAGGGGCGATGCTCCATAGGCGTGCGCCTGGGCATAGGCGTAGGCGCACAAAAGGCGTGCCTTTGACACAAATCTGTTTTGTATTTTAACACTTTTTAGAATTAAATTACCAGTTATCTCATTTATGTTATGGGCTAGTTAAAAAACAAACAAATTAAAAGTTTAGGGTTTTATGGTTCTTAAGAAGCAAGAACAGAACAGAGAACGGCAGGCAGCAGGCCAGCCTGCATTTCCCGCCATCGCTGGAGCCTCGCCATCAAACACTTGTGTGTTTGATGGTTGTTTTTCTCTTATGAACTGCCATTAATTATGAGTTTTCCAAATATAACTAGTTAAAATCTTATATTTTTGCTCGTTTGTAGTCTTGAAACAAAATCTATATAACTTTTAAATTTTTTTATTAATTTTTGCGCCTCATGCGCAAAAGGCGCGCTCTCGTCTTGCGCCTAAGGCTCTAGGAGGCTTTGCGCCTTTGGTGTGCCATGACCTGTGAAAATGTGCCAAATTATAAAAGAAGTTTTGGACATCCAAGTAAAGCCAGAGACAATTGCTAGAGATGTTCTGAAACAGACAGCGAAAAGATATATATTGTTGCTTCTACTGCTGCATGTCTGTGCACTATCATTCACTAATAAGTTAAACCAATACAACGTGTATCTTATATTTAGAATGCCCATATAACTATAAGATGAAAATATGCAAGTGACATTGGTTTTGGTAGAGTGGGGTCTTATTAATAAGTTCAATTTTAGTGGATTCTTTTCATGGTTTAGCTTTACCTGGACATACACAGGATAAATGCAAAGCAGTGACTTTTATATACCCAAAGCTACTACTATGATGCTAATGTCAAATTGACTGGCGTTACCGAAAATAAGTGATACAGGATATGTCAAATTAATGTCTCCATTTTTTTTCAATATTTCAGATTGATCCTGCAAAGTACAAGAGCATTACATCTGGTTTTGGAATTCTGCTTAAGGAGCAGGGTGTCAAAGGTTTCTTCAGGGGTTGGGTGCCAACCTTGCTTGGATACAGTGCACAAGGAGCATGCAAGTTTGGATTCTATGAATTCTTCAAGAAGAAGTATTCCGATATGGCGGGTCCCGAGAATGCTGCCAAATACAAGACCTTGATCTTCCTTGCTGGTTCTGCATCTGCTGAATTTATCGCTGATATTGCCCTCTGCCCCTTTGAGGCCGTTAAGGTTCGAGTCCAAACCCAACCTGGCTTTGCTAGAGGCTTGTCTGATGGATTTCCCAAGTTTGTCAGGGCCGAAGGAGCTTCAGGGTATGCATGTATTTCATTGCACCTTTCTTTGTTGTTTGTAGTCTCAAGTCTCTGATTAAAAAAAACTAGTTTTTACCTTGTAGTCTAAAAACTCTGATTTAAACAGTCTCTCACACTGTATGGGTTTTGTACAGGCTTTACAAGGGGATTGTTCCACTTTGGGGACGACAGATTCCATGTAAGCCTACTCATTGTTACTCTATCTGCCTTCTCCCAAACTTAGGGAGTGTTTGCAAACACTTAAAAAAAGTGATTCAGCTTTTAACTGAAAAAAATAGTTTTAGTGTTTTAAAATGTCAACTTGTACTTCTGATTATATCAGAATCTAAAAGTAGTGGGAAGGGTGCTTTGGATTTTGATTCTTGCTTTTGGTTCCATTTTGAAATTTGTAAAAACACCTTTTACAACTTAATCATCAAACACTATCTATTAGTTTTCAACTTCTATTTGGAAATACTACCATCTCAGTTGTTTTTCACTTGTACCACAACAAAACAACTTCTTTTAAAAGGAGGAGTTTTTGCAAACAGTCCCTTGGACTTGTGAGTTGTTGCTCCGTGCTTTAATTGACACTTATTGCAGTGTAGAATCACATTTTGCTTCATCTAATTGATGCGTTTAATTCTTTCTAGTGCTAGTTTCACGAGGTTTACTAAATGAAATCCTTCCACTTACTGCTAAGTAAATTCTGTTTCACTTCTCCCAACTTGTGTAGTTTATCTAAGTAGCTTTCGTGGAAGAAAAACTAATAATGTTCATATTGGATTAACTGCAGATACGATGATGAAATTCGCTACTTTTGAGAATATTGTTGAGGCCATTTACAAATATGCCATTCCATCTCCAAAAGAGCAGTGCAGCAAAAACTTGCAGCTTGGAGTCAGTTTCGCAGGTGGCTATGTGGCCGGAGTATTTTGTGCTATTGTTTCACACCCTGCTGATAACTTGGTGTCTTTCCTCAACAATGCCAAAGGAGCTACAGTTGGTGATGTGTTAAATTATAGTGTTTCTTGCACGAAAACAATTTTGATATTATCTGCTGATAAAATGCTAATTTTGTGATGGTTACTTTGTGTATTCCAGGCTGTGAATAAGCTAGGTTTATTGGGTCTGTGCACGAGAGGTCTCCCTCTTCGTATTGTCATGATTGGTACTCTTACTGGAGCTCAATGGGGCATCTATGATGCCTTCAAAGTTTTTGTTGGGCTGTAAGTTTCCTTTTAGTGTTTTCCTACTATATTTGCGTAATGTTTTCACCAATATGTTTTGGGATAATTACAAAAAAAAAAAAAAATGTTTATTGTAATTACAACAATATCAGAGAAGTTTCAAATTATAGAAACTCACTGAGATTTGAATAAATGATGGAACTGGCAAACATCATCAAATATTTTACAATTACATCCCTCAATTTTTCTAAATATTTTATGGCATCCTCGAATTCCGTTAGCTCAAGGAGGTTTCTGTAGTTCTGAAATTTTTCGGGGTTTTTTTTGTTAGTTTTTTTTGTAATTCTCCCATGTGTTTTATATCCCCACTCTGATTCTAGGAAATTTTAGGAATTTCTTCAGTTGATATGACATAAAACATTTCTTTCTTTCAGGCCTACTACTGGTGGTGGCAGTCCTGCTCCTGCACAAAAGTGAGGAGAGAAATATATGACGACACAATCTTTTCCCTTATTTTTGGAGGAGGCATTCTTTTCAATGTTAACATTATTTTATTCATTCAGAATAGTAGCAGATTGATTCTGATATAATTTTGCAGTTACGGTTGATGAAAGATAATTGTTGTTTTTCTCATTCAGAACAGTGGCAGATTATTCTCAATATAATTTTGCAGTCGCAGTTAATGAAATATATGATTGTTGTTCTTGTAACATTCTAAAAGTTGGCTACAAGTGCAGATAATTTTTCCTCTGCAAATAATTATACATGTAAACATTATAAATCTGATAATGGAATTTGGAGGAGTGTATCAATACCAGAAAGTCAACAATCACACTATCCAGCATCAAATCATAATGTTGCACTAAATAAACACTAAAGAGATTCTCTTTTTTTTAATTATTGTTTTAATAAAAAGAATAATTAACAAGTATACTGCTTCAGTATACACAAGGACAAGCTCTATAATATAGCAGCACAATCCACGAAAATAAGTCAAGTCAGCTGACTTGACGATGAATTAGTGTTACTTTTCCCTTCTCTCATATTTGAGTATTTTTAACTAATTATTTTTGAAGTCTATTATCAATGGGGTATATGGTATCAAAGACAACTCTAGCAAATACGTGCCGAACTTCCCTTAAACTTCCCATAGCTAACAACTCATAGTCGATCTTACTACCATGTTTTGGTACAAATCCTTTTTCCCTCCCGCCTCTAACGCAATCAAATATCCTGCAAACCCTCAGGTAAAGTTGCATTGGGAAAAATACCTACAGATATGAAACAAGTAATAAGGATTTCCACCATTGTCCAGAAAACTTGAAGCGATGGACCAAATTCAAGGAAACAAGCATTACTTTGGTGACTATAGGCCAAAACAAGGCATCTTTATTATTCTGGATAATTACAAAAACTACAACCGAGCTTTACCCTAATTAAAAAAAAAAACCCAATTATCTTTCAAATTTACAAATACTTCTTCATATTTGGTTCTATTTTACAAAATTGCACCCTCGGGAGGGGGGGGGGGGAATTTGTTAGGTAAATTCAAACCTCGAGGGGATATTTGTAACACCTTAAAGAGCTATTTGTAATTTCGAAAGATAACTGGAGTTTTTTGTAATTCTGTTAAGCCTCAAGGATATCTTTTGTAATTATCCCTCTTTTTATTCTTTTAGATTGCCAAAGAACAATTATAATATGCAGTTAGCTTTTCACCTTAGGTAAGCCAATATAATTTTCCATTTGAAGGGCCCTTTTGCCCCCTCTTTTACCTTTTTTTAATATATATACATATATAACGAAGGAAAAAAGCCTGAGTGCTTACCAGATCAGAGTACGGTGCTTTCGGATATTTAGCCATTGCCTGTGAGACAAAATGCTCGTCTGTCATATGAGTGAGTGCACTTCGAACGGAAGCTGCCAAACTCATAACCTCATCAAATAGGACGTCAGAGTCCAAATGTCTAGGTTCCAATAGTTCATGAAAACTCGTGTCAACTTGTTTATTGATGCTTCTTGAAATACTTAAAGCTTCTGACAAATCGCCCCCATTGTGGACAGCAAGGCTGAATACAGCAACCACTAGCGGATCCCTTGGCTGTTCTGAAAGTGCTTCATGAAATGCTAAAATTGAAAACCTGAAAATCACATACTTCTAATGACCCTAAAAAATTTAAGAAACGTGACGCAAATTGAATTCCCAGACGAACTAGGATCTTACCATAAGCTGTTGTGACATGGCCTGTCAGGTGCCAGAAATTTATCCAGGTTGGAGAACAAAGACTGTAAAATAAAGCAACACACATTTTCACTCTGAGACATTTAACCTATACCCATCGTAACAAAAACCATAAAAGCACACACGGAGAGAACAAATTGAACCTCATATCTGTAAGCAAGCATGGAACAAAAAACATCATCCAAATAGTAAATCATTTCAACTGACTCTGCAGAGCGCTCAAACAATTACCAAAAGCATGTTGGACCGCTTGTCACGTCTGCGAAAACCATGGCGGACAAAATAAGCTGCCTGCAAAATAAAAGCGATTCCGCTTGATTTCCACAATTTAAATGACAGAATCTGAATCATTTCCACATGGTAATGAAGCTAACCAATGACACTCTTTAACTAGATTGTTAAAACCTTCTGACATTAATATATCATTACTATCTACCTGAATAGGTAGAAGTATTTCCAGAAGACCAAGCTTCCATAATAATCTCAAAGAGGCCTCTGCAGAACCATACGCCATCATGTAATTGACTTCCATGAGAAGCCTTCCCTGTATACATGATTAACCACAGAAGACATAGTAAGTTTCAGTACACTGTATAGAACAGTTGAAAATGAGCATGAGCATTATGGATACCCTATCAAGCCGTAGAACTGAAGCAGATAACCTTTTCACTGCTACAGCTGTGTCTTTTGAAAATCGAAAACCCAGTCGAGCAGCAATTCTAATAGCACGAAGAATACGAGCTGCAAAATGAAGCGCAAACAAATTAATCACAATTTAAAAGGAGACATTGATAAAATACTCAATGTGGCCAAGCCTATGCAGAAAATAATTGCAGTTGACATGATTTTGACATTTTTAAAGAAATTTAACATCAGAAACATGCAAGCTTTACAAATAACCAGAAAAATAGTTCATTCTGAGGTAAAGGTACTATTTCAAGAAGGAAGAAATAGAACTTACCACAATCCTCTGTAAAGGAAAGATTGGCAGGTTTAATGGTCCGCACCTTCATATGAAAATGTATTTCGCGTAAATAACTGAGAAAGAAGTCAAAAATTCAAGGAAATTCAAAGTTTACAATAGCTTAGAGATACATGCACACTTTAGCTTTCCTAATATCCTTCACTCCACCCGTATAGTCGTACACCAACTTTGCATATGGGTCAAACATCAATCTGGAGTTAAAACAGAAATTAATGAGATTCAGCAATAAAGATTAGTACAATGACTTTAAGCTAGAGAAAACATCGTACAAGTTACATTTCCTCAAGACACCAACAAAATGAATGAATTTTTCAACAAAAGATGACTCAGCATAACAGAAGCAAAACATAAGCCAAAAAAATAAATAAATAATAAATGAATAAAAGAAATATATGATGTATACAAGTTTCAAAATGAATACATATCAAGTTAACAGGGAGAAACTAGTTACCCATTTATTGTGAAATCTCGCTGCAGGCAGTTTCTCCAGCGAACATAATCCTCCTCGTCACAGCCAGCAGGCTTCTCAGGATCCAAACTCAAGTCCCTCCCAAACCTCGTTCGCGGGTGCTAAAGCTTGAAACCTAATATATTTCAGAATGTCAGTTTACTCTAATGGTTTCATAAAAACCAGCAGTCCAATTGGGTGATGACAAATGATAGCAAACTAACAGGAAGTAGAAATGGGACAAATGACATTAGAATTAAGGTGGAAAAGAAGAGGAAAAATTATTGTGTTAATGATAATAAATCAAGATTATTTGATAAAATTAATCAAATAAAGAAAACGACAGAAGAATAGCACGGAAGAGAAATCTAGACTTTACTAACGAACCCTTAACCAATTTTGAGAGACACATGGAGACTACGAACTTGGTAAGACCACAAGGGGTTAAAGTGCAAGACAAAGACAAAACTAGAAAACTAAAATGAGATAAGCTGACAAACCTCCACAATAGTATCACCAATGTGCACATGACATATAGGAAAGCGTCTGCCAATCATCTCACATCGAGAAAATGTTCTCATCACCTGCAAATTAAGACGATATAATGTTCCTTCTTTTTCTTGGTTGAACTAAAAATAAATAAATAAATTTATTTTGGTCGCAATGACTCTTTTCACATGGTTAAATCTCTGCAGCGGCTGACAACATCTCAACTTTCATACAGTTCGGATAATCAATCGTGACAAATTTACAATAATTGTGTATGTTGCTTTCTTTGCATTATGAAAAATTCACACACGTAAGATACGTGCCATGTGAAGCAAAATTATATCTGAACAACTTTTTGATATACATGCTTTATTTGATTTCCTGGCTAGCCGATTTGCAATCGGTTAATATCAGAAAGTATTCAACAATTGTTGTAGGCTTGAACACATGCTAAAGGATCATATCTATGCAAAATGAATTGAGGGAACAATCTAGACTTACCTCTTTTAGTTTGGCTGATGTTATTATATCAAAATCTTTAGGTATTCGTTTCGAGATAAGATCCCTTACACACCCCCCCACAAGATAAACTTCAAAACCTACAAAAAGAAGAGCGAGAGGGATTTGAAAGAGTGAATGACCCTTGAATTGAAAATAACAGGAGACATGCATAGAATAATTATTAAATTCAGCTCTAGAGGCATGGCGATTCTTTAATCAAGATGGCAATACACAATCTTGATAGTCAGTGCTTTTCATTGATAGTTATAATAAAACCTGAAACCAAGAGTATGTTCATACACAAATAAATTTTAATTACACAATGGAAAACCACTACGATATTTACTGGTATAACCAACAAGTTCATTTTATTTGGAAAGGAAATGGTACAAAGGACCCAAATTCAGACTCGGATGAATAAATTAGTTAGAGACAAAGAAAAACCATACTAATACTGAAACTGCCACAAGTTGATGTAAAATTTATATGGTAGGTTGCAATCCCAATGTGAAGAAATTGAATTTCTGATGAAGGAATGGGGTGCCACCATCATGAAGTAAATGATTATTTCACCATAGTTTACAAATTATAGAAGGTTGTAGCAATCCATGCACCACTGCCTCCCCCATACAAAAAAAAATGCCCCACCCTACACATACTTGGAAACTTCATTGATCACTTTATCAGTATTTGTAACTCCCCAGTTTTTCAAAATATAAGTGTAACTTAATTTAATAAGAAAGCGTATTAATAAGACACATCTCAAAAATAAGCGGAACCATTTTATTAATAAACTCCAAATAATCCATCACACTTCCGCTGCGCCTCTCGATCATTTTATAAAACATTGTCTAATTACCAAAATTTGTTGCGCCACTTGTAAAGACTCAAAATTTCTAAAACCCAAAGTAATTCACTAAAAGAAAGCCTTTTATGAAACATAGCTTAAAATTAAGATTCACATCCAAATAACAAAGTATTTTGGTTCCAACACATCTTTTAAAAATAAAAGACTAGAATTCTTTTATTTGAATTAAACTTGATGAAAACTGATGAAACATAATCGGTGGGAGAGACCTATTTATAGGCTAATTTAAGAAGTTGAAGAAAAGTAGGATTTGATGATGATAAAATTTAAATCAGATATGTACTTATCTATTAGGAGTTAAAATATATCTCTAGTTGGATTTAAAAATTTGGACTGAAAAAAATCTGAATAAAAAAAAAATCACAGATAATAAAATATATAATTAATAATTAACAAAATAATCAATAGGATAATAATAATAATAATAATAATAATAATAATAATAATAATAATAATAGGATATTACAGTATTGCAGTAGCAGAGGTTGCCATTTTAGTTATCAATAAGTAAAATATCAATTCAAAAATTAAAAAGAGAAAAAAAAAAAAAAAAGGGAACCACAGCCAAGTGCAATACACATTTTTGCAATGTTTCTAGACGCACCTCGTCTTCTAAGACCATTGAGAACCACTCTTGTAGGCCTCGAAATTTTTGAAGTACTAATTCCAAGGTCCTTGGACTTTATCTTCTTCCACTCCAGAGCCTTTCCATATACATCACCACTACTCACGCTATCAACCACTAAACATATTAGAAAAAAAACAACAAAAAAGGTAAGAAATTTCTATAAAACAGCACCAAAACAAAAGCAAACAAGACTGGAAAAATATAACGTGAAATGTTCACTTGCCCTTTTCATTCTCTGTATCATCAAATGCTTCAACCACAGCAGCATAGCCCAGCCTTACCTGGAACAAAAGTTAGAAATGTAAATTAACAATTTCAAAAAACAATAATGTGGAGAGAAGAAGAAGGAAAAAAATTGACCTGGAGAAAGGAGTGGCGGAGAGGAGAACGGAGGGGCAAGGGTAGGCGCGAGAATCCGAGGCCAGTTGAAATGGCCATAGGAATTCACATCTGAATTTAGGGTTTATCAATTTCACAAAGAAGAGAAACAAAGGCCTTTTTGGATAATGGGGTTTAAGCCTTTAAGGAGATAATAAGATATGGAGTATCAAAGTATCCCAGTAAAGCGTGTCGGGTTCTTAAGCTTCTTCAACGATTTTAGCTAAAATACTTTTTGGGAGTGTGATTGTTTGTGGAAGAAATGAAAAAATTTCAAAGAAAATCTCATTTCTCTCCAAAATTAATTTATTTTTCTATTTCTCTTTACACTTTCCAATGGTCAATACCCAATTTTACTATTTATTTCTCTCACATCTCCCTATTCATATAAAGAATTCCGACAATTTCTTTAATTTATCACTATTTTTAGTATTTTCCTCTCAATCTTTATAACAAAATGAATAAAATGAGATCTATATTTGCCTATTTTTGAATCAATTTTTTATTTTTATTCTATTTTCTTGCATTATATATTAAACTGTTTTTTCTACAAAATTCTTCACAAACAATCAACATCTCTAAAAGATTCTCCATCACATCACACAATTATTACTTTTTTTCTACACATCCAACTTTCACTTAAAATAAAATTCCACCACTATTCTCAGAAAATAAAAATGAATAGAACGAAAGCACAACCAATCACAGCTTAAGACATTGCTTGCCTGTGAAATAATTTTCCTTCCTTTCACTCTCGGACAAAACATTGGAAGAAAGTGTGATTATTTGTAAAAAAAGATTCAACAAATATACTATTCGTTATTCTTTCTTTTCAAATCATCAATCTAATCTATTTATGTTTTAATCAAAGCAAATATCAAATCAACTATCATTATTTTACCATCATATCACAAATACACTATTCATTCTCTCTTATTTTTCAAATTACAAATCACATCTAACAAATATTAGGACAACGCTAAAGGGACATATTCTGCCCTTATTTCAGGGACATAATTAAAAAAAATAGTTCTAATTTTACAAGATTGACCTCAATGGGTTTTGGCTCCAAATAAATTTGTGTTCCTTCCAAATGCATGTAATATTACTTTTGACAAAGAATACTCATGACTTTTAACTTGTCAACTCATCTTATGTAGGTCCCAAGGGGTGTGAGTAAGGTTTAGAAGGGGGGATTAAATAAACCTTACCAATTTTTTGATTTTAGTCCTTTTAAAATATTACAGAGTTAATTCAAACAACTGTGTCCTTGAGGGACAGCTAAGTTGGTTATTCATCAGAGTTAGCCACTCAACAGACTCGATAGAGCTCAGTTGATAGAATAACTCAGTTGTTTAACCTGAACCTTAACTTGGTCGTGTTGGTTTTATCAGCGGAAGACTTAACACCCTTTGAATTTTTTTAAACTTGTTTTAACACTTGATTTTAGCAATTGGTTATTAATCAGTTGGATAGCAAATAAGTTTATCAGCAGATATAATGTAAGTATGCAGAGAAGTAAATATGTTGAAAAATAAATGACACAGTTGATTTTTATAGAGGTTGAAGTTGGGGTAATTCTTCTAATCCTCTCTTCTCCAACTCCTGGAGGAATCCACTATGTAAAAGATCTTTTTACAAAGTGGTCAACAGTCTAGAGACAGTCTTGGTCACACAGCTGGCTTCTCTTCCGACTCAACTTCTTCACAAGGCAGTTGCTTTCCTACTTCAACTCACTTTATCAAGCTCTTGGATTTGATCACGAAGCCCTCCAATAACTTGATACTGGTTCGACCTTGAACCTTCCTACAATCCTCCTTGGAAAGTAGACCCCTTTTGATTCTTCAAAAGTTTCCTCTTCAATGATTTGAAGTTGTCTTTCCTTCACAACTTGTGTTGGATCGATTTTCTTCGAGTTTGTGCTTGAGGATTTGCTTGAATATACTTGAGAATATTTGCAGGTTTACAGCTTGAATATTGCTTGCTTGTTCGTGGTTCAGGTAACCTTTTCTCAATGAATTTCCTCAGCCTTTTATAGTTAACTTTCGAAAATCTGCCCGTTGAAGAGATAGGCTGATTTCAAAAGTCACTTGTGTTCGTTGGCCTGTCTTTTCTTGGTCCTCAATCTTGAGATGTAGACCCTTCCTCGTGTTAAATGAATTTGCAGCTTTTGAGGTTCTCACACGAGGTGCAGTGCTTCCCATTGGTTTATTCCTTTTTGCACGCTTCTGGGATGAGCACTTTAAGACCGGCAAAGATGGAGGTATTACTATATTAAGTAAAGTTCTTGACTTCTGTGCAACGGATTTATCTCAGTTAACTCCTCTTGGCTGCTGCCTTTTTCCCAGGTGACTTAAGTCTGCTCCAATCATTGGATGACTCATCTGTCACTTCAACTTGAGTTGACTTGACTGACTCTTCACACATCTGTTCCTCAGCTGATACATCTTTAGTCGAGTTCTTGATCTTCTATCTTGGCCATACTCAGTTGTTCCACAACGGAGTCTTCACTTCAGTCTTCAGTTGACTTCTTGTATTTCCAGCGTAGTGACTTGACCAAACCTTTTCCAGCCCTATCTATTACAATGTAAATTACAACGAAAATGGGGAGCAAACTTTCTAGTTTAAGTTTTACATTGCATTCATCAAAATTTATAAAATAAATTTCCCAACAATTTTCCCTTTTTGATGATGCCAAAACTTAAAAACATTCAACAGAATATAAACATCAAAGATACATACAGACAATGCAGTAACAAAGAATGTATGCGTAGAATAGATCGTTTTATTGATCATAATATTCTTGTCCTTTACACAGGTGTTTACTTTTGGTATCAAAGCATTCTATATCAAAGCAACAATACAGACATCTATGCTAGGATACTAGAATAAATACAAAGTGAAATTTTTTAGAACACTTCACTAAGTATTACAGATGACTTACAAAAGTGTATTTACACAAGTAAAATACATGAAGGGTTCGCATCAACACTTCATCGCCTTCGCTGCTTCCTTCTTTCTTCTTCAGCTCTGTCGAAGTCATCAACTCTCTTCCTTTTTCTTTCTTCTTCCTCAGCTCTCTTCACAACATCATCCTTTCGCTTCCTCTCGAGCTATAGCTGAGTTTGTCTTTCATTTTTCTCTTCTTGTCTTTTCACGGCCTCTGCATTCTTCCTTGCCACTTCCGGATTTGCCACTTCATCATACCCAACCCAGTAGATCCTCCCTTTCTTTCCGGGATCTACATATTCAATATTTTTGGGTTGTGGTCGAGGTCGAAAACCTCTTCCACCACCACTTCTTCCTCCTCCTCTGGGTGTATATTGTACAGGAGTCTTCTGCTTACGAGCTGAGTGACTGCTGGTAGTCTTCTATTTTTCTGCTTCTTCGCACAACGCAAGACCCTTCTCCCAGTACAAATCCCAGGCTTGGGCTAGTGACATTCCCTGAAAATAGCCTTTGGATTCGAGCGTTTTGAATTCTTCAACAGATCTCGGCTCGGATCCATTGTCAGGTGCAACATCTTGATCTTTCCATGCCGGAATGCCGCCGTATTGTTTCATCACTTCTTCGATGCGGACATCCGTCTTCTTGTCGAACTCCATCATCCCTGCTTTGATGATTTGCCTTTTCTCCGACATTGGCACAGCAGAGTGCCCAATGGGTAGGGTTACGGGGAGTTTGCTCAAGATGGAGGCTATAACTTGACCCTGCTGAGGGGTTTCAGCTAACATTAACATGAGATCTTTCAAACGTTCCCCCTCAGCTGCTTTTCCTTTCTTCTCAGCTGCCATCTTCTCAGCTGTAGATTCTTTCAATTTTTCTTCTTTTAAACTCCTTAGGGACTCCTCTTTCCCCTTTTTGGCATCATCAAAGGAAAGAGGGACCCCAGGGAACATGCCTTCAAGCATGAAATCGAGTCTTCTGAGAGCGGAAGATTGTTTGGAGTATGCTGCTGCATAAGCTGTTCGAAATTCTGAGCGAGTAGCCTTGGACTCGGCTACCACCAACTTCATTTAAGCCATGATAAGGCTAAATTTATCATTCATTGAGTTATCTAGACGCATAATTTCTTTTCTCTGGAATTCTTGCAACAACTCCATTTCTGTTTTGTGAGATGCATGCAACCTTTCGATGTACGCCTGCATCCTTTGCTTGATATCAACATTGTCGGCCATCCAGATAAGCATTCTGCCATACAGTGCTTTGAAATAATGAACTTGTTCGATTCGCATGGCAGATTGTTGTTGAGACCATTATCGATCCGCACCACTATCCATCTCAAGTCTGCTTTGTGAGGGTAGCGTGGCCCCCGTTGTCCGATCTTAAGTCGAGTGAGGCCCGATGTCTTTCGATCTTCTCAATCTCTTCATAGATCTTCTTGAAGATCTCACAAAAGTCAGTTGTCTCACTTGATTCATTGCAGGCCACTCTTCAACAAAGTTGAACTCTACCGAACGATTGAGTAGTAGGGATGATTGGATCTTCTCTTACAAGGAATCTTCGTTGTTCGGCGGTCTCTTCTTCCAAACCTGGTAGGATCGGCGTGAAAGGAAATATCTTTGGAAATGCATCATCACTCACACATGGGATGGGTTGTGAGGGTTGTGCTGTGATGATTCACTCTTCGTGCCTCACTGCGATACCTTCATCGCAGTGGTCACGATTGTGGGAGCTGTGACGGAGGTGTAGTCATTCGCTTTCGCATTTGTGGAAGCTCTTATTTGTGGATCGTGTCTTAGCTGGGGCAGTTGAGATATTTTGCCCAGCTGACTGAGCCTCAACTCTCTTAACAACGTCTTCGGTCTTAGTGGATTTTTCTAAGTGAATAACCGATTCCTCTGCTGCATCATCAGCGTCATCGGATGATTATGAAACCTGGGGGCTTGGCTCATCATCAAAATTAAATTTTTGACGAGCAGCTTTATCACTTAGCTGACTCGTAGTTTTGAGAACATCCTCAGCTGGGTCCTTTGGATCTGCAATAGGAGTGGACTCAGCTTCATCTTCAGACCCCAAGAATGATGTATCAAGGTTCTCCTGGGAGTCATGAAGTGCACTTATCTCCTTCTCAATTTCAGCGCATTGAATAGGAGGAATGTTCTATGTTTCTTGGACCGTACCCAGGGAAGTCTCAACCTCCCTTGGGCCTTCAATACCTAGCAAACTCAACTGCTGCGAGGCCTTCACTATTCCTTTCGACAGTCATAACTGTCTGAGGGTCTTGGACCATGGCATCCATAGGAGTCTCAACCCCTAGGATTGCACTTTCATCGCCCAGAGTGTTAACTCCCGGGGCATCTCCATCTTGTGCCTCGACTGTAAGAACAATGTCATCATCCTTCAAGGCAGCTGACATTTCAGCTGGGACAGACTCAATTGTCCAAGCCTCGTCAATGTCACTCTGTTGTGGTTGTTTCTCATTTCCACTTCGCCTCCTTTCTTCAAGTTTGAGTCATCCACAACAATCTCCAACCCTGCTGTGGTGGAGTGAGTTTACCCATCAGCTGGCACACCAGTTGAGTGACTAATGGTGGGGTCACTCTTCTCCAAACTCGCGGCTTCTTCCGTTGAGTGCTCAGCCACTGGGGCAGGTGGTTAAACACCTTCTTTAGGGCTTGGCTCAACTTGGGTGCCCAAAATCCCAGTTTCATTGCCAGTACCCTTGGATCCATCCTCCGATTGAACAGGGGACATGGCTGCAGCGATGACTGAGGCAATGTGTTGCGCCACTCCCAGAGGATCGGTCTGCAGGAGAGATTGAGACGACTCTCCTGGTTCTTCAAATAATTGTTGCTCATGCAACTTCCTGGATTCTCTCATTGCTTGCTGCATGTCTGACTTCTCTGTTGCAGCAGTGGGATCCATATTCTCATCACTGTCTGTGTACTCAACAAGAGTTTCATGAGTATGCTCGTGAGTGCCAGTGAACATTCACATCTTGGACTTTTCTAGTGCACGTGCTTCCTCGGCTGACTTTTCTTTCTCTTCTTCCTTGATGATTCAAAGAATATCCATGCATTTTTCTTCATCAAGGGCCTGTCGTACCGTGGCAACACCGAGAAATCGCAACAATTCCTCTTCTTCTTCAATATACTCAGGGTGGGCAAATTGCACCCTTGAGTGATCAAGTTTCCATGCCCTCCACTCACGAAGACGTCTCTGGATATCTGGATATAATGGAGAGTACATGATAACATCGTCGTCCTCATCTTCACCCTCTCTTCCTGTTTCTTGAATTGGAGGCAAAAGACTTTGCTCCTCCTCACCTTCAGCAGCGTCAGTAATAGGTGGAGAGACAATTTTTTCAACTGGATGTTCAGTTGTCTCTGTTGCTTTGCTTTTCTCAGCCGTTTGACGCCCAACTGAGTCTTCATTAGGACTCTACTAATTGCCTTCAGCAGTCTTAGCGGTTTCATCAATTACCTCAGGAGACTGCACTTCCTGAGTGTCAGTAGTCTCGGATGCTTTCTCCAGCTGAGTGGCAGATTCACTGTCTTCTCCAATTCAGAGTTTCTTACCAGTCTCCTTTTTCTTGGACGAACCAGGGGGACTTCTGGTTCTGATTCAGTGGTTTCATCACCGGTGGGAACTTGGGCATCCTTCTTGGAGGGAGCTGCCTTCCTCGACTTGGCAGTCCTCTTCTTCCGTATGGCTGGAGAAGGGATTTGGGGTTCCTTCACTCGGCTCGCAGGGGGTGGAGGGTGCATGGGTAGGCGACTCGGCAGGGGCAGGTACATCCTTTTTCTTAGCTGCAGGGGCAGCATTCTTCTTCGCAGCTGCAGGGGAAACTTTCTTCTTGGGAGGAGGGGTAACAGCTGCGTCCTCGGGGTATGTTGATTCCCCCTCACTTGTGCCTGCCTTCTTTGCATGAGCTCTCTTCTGGGCACCAGAGAGGTTAGCCCGGAACATCTTCTTGTTGACATGGAACGGTTTTCCATGCCGAAGGGGAATACCCTTCACTTCCATCAGGTGGCCAATCACGAGGCCATATCCAAGAAATCCTCCAAAGGATCCATCTTCCTTAAACGTCTTATTCATCACATTCTGGCAGAGTCTGCTGTACACGAATTCAGCACAGTTAACCTTTTTGTCCTGAATGATCGCAGCCATGACGATCAGCTTAGTCATTGACAACTGGTTGAAGCTGCCAAACTTCATGTCTACACACTTGGAGACGACATCCATCAACTTATGATAGTCGTCCTTCAGCAATTTCTTATCATTGTGTAGACCACATTAGCAAAGACACCTCCGGTTTGGCTACCTCTTTCCACGCAACAGCCAAATCAACATCAGTTTCATTAATCTCCTTCATGCCTTCCGATGGCAACAAGCAGTGCTCCGCAAGGTCCTTAGCATTTATCGTTATGTCCTTGTGGTGGACAGAAGACTTGATCCCTTCGTCCTGCACCTCCGCATTAACATAGAACTGAGCTACCTCCTCTAGGTAGGTATGAGAGTACTCCATGGTCAGAAAAGCCTTAAGACCTGACTTTTCTATCATCTTAGCTATCTTCTTAACAAGGGTTTCATCAGAACCCTGCTTCACCATACCTTCGAAATCCACTGACACTCCTGAATGGATTTGCTTAGAGAGTTTCGCAAAGTCATGCTTTTTGTGCCATTTTTAGAGAGTTTTACCGAATGAAAAACGAAAAGCTTGCTTGAAGGATTTTAGGGTTTCAGAGAGAAATTGCCTTAGCTTGGAAGATGTACAGTGCGCGTAAGGTGAGAGAAATGAAAAACTTCTGTATATAAGGGACGTGAAGGGACACATTTTCGGATTTTGAATTTGTTGATTAAGATCAACGGCTAAGATTAACACGTGAAACACGCATTAACTTCATCGAATTTAATATGGCAGCATTTATATCCAATCATATGCTTACTGTGCAGCTTTTTACTGTACCCATCATTATTACGCTGATGTCATCCTTAAAAACATTCCCGCTCATTAAAAATGACTGCGTTTTTGTCACTTAGCTCATAAATGACTCAACTTATATCAAATATGACTTAACTCTGCTTCTCTCTTTTCATTAGTGACTCAACTGTCAGCTAACTTGTTGGGAAATTTATTATTTAGATTTTGATGAATGCTATGTAAAACTTAAACTAGAAAGTTGGCACCCCGTTCGTTGTAATTTGTATTGTAATAGATAGAGCTGAACAAGCTGAGTCAAGTCAGCTATGCATGGAAATACAAGAAGTCAACTGAAGACTGAAGTGAAGACTCCACTGAGGAACAACTGAGTATGGCCAAGAAAGAAGATCAAGGACTCGACTGAAGGAGTATCGATTTGTGATACAACTATATGAAGAGTCGTCAAGTCAACTCAAGAAGCCAAGTCTCAAGTTGAAGTGACAGATGAGTCATCCATTGATTGGAAGCTAACTCAAAGTCACCTGGGGAATAAAAGACTGCAGTCAAGTCAAGACAACTGAACGAGATCCGTTGATAAAAGTCAAGAATGTTACTCAGAATAGTAACTTGTTAAAGTTGTCAAAGATAAAATGTTAGTTCCAGTTGTGTGCAAGAGGAACAAACCAATGGGAAGCACTGCACCAAGAGTCAGAGACGCTGCAATGCTGCAAGATATTAAATACGAGGACATGTCAACATCAAGGACTGCGACAAGACAAGCCAACAAACACAAGTGATTTTTGAAAATTAGCCTATCTCTTAAATGGGCAGATTTTTGAAAAGTTCACTATAAAAGGCTGAGGAATCACATTGAGAAAAGGTTACCTGAACCTTGCACACCTGAACCACGAACAAGCAAGAAATATTCATCAGTAACCCGCAAAATATTCTCAAGTCATTCAAGCAAAATCCTCAAGCCTAAATCTCGAAGGAAATCGATCCAACACCAAGCTGTGAAGAAAAGACAACTTCAAACTATTGAAGAGGAAACTTTTGAAGAATCAAAAGGGGTCTACTTTCCAAGGAGGATTGTAGGAAGGTTCAAGGTCGAACCAATCTCAAGTTATTGGAGGCTTCGTGATCAAATGCAAGAAGCTTGAAAAAGTAAGTGAACTAGCAAGCGGCCCCCTGTGAAGAAGAAGCCGAGTCGGACGAGAAGCCACCTGTGTGTGACCAAGGCATCTCAGATCGAGTCCAAGGAGCAAGTCGGTGCGTGATCAAGACTTGTCTCTAGATCGATAACCACTTTGTACTCCGATCATTACTTAATGGATTCCTCCGGGAGTTGGAGAAGAGAGGAGCGAGAAGAATTACCCCATCTTCGAACCTCTATAAAATTTACTTGTGTCATTTACATTTCAAAGATATTTACATTCCCGCACACATATTTATATCTCATTTTGATAATTTGCTATCCAACCGTAAATAACAAAGTGCTAAAACCAAGTATTAAAACAATGTTAAATCAAATTCAAGGGTGTTAAGTCTTCCATTTAAAAAACTCATCACAACCAAGTTAAGGTTTAGACTAAATAGAGAGTTATTCTATCAATAGCTCTATCGAGTGCGTTGAGTGGCTAACTCTCATTTGATTAACAAACTTAGTCGTCCTCAAGGACTTAGCTATGTGTTAACTCTGTAATATTTTAAAAGGACTAAAATTGAAAAGTTGGTAAGGTTTATTCAAACCCCCCCTTTTAAACCTTACTCACACCCCTTGGACCTACAAGTGGTATCAGAGTGGTTGGTTCATTGAGCCTTCCACACCGGTTACTGAACTAGATCTCCAATCTTTCAAAGAAACTTTTAACACTTGCTCTTTCAAAAATCATCTCTTTTATTCAGCAAAGTTATTATCATGGAAGCAAATTTGACACGCATTCCCATGTTCACTATTGAGGAATTTGATGTCTGGAAAATTCGTTTGCAGGCTCATCTATCTGCTTTACATAATGAAATGTGGATAGTGATAGAGGATGGGCCACCGCAAATACTAAAAGTGAAACAGCCAGACGGGAGAGCATGGGTGAAGGAGAAGAAGTTGCTGTTGAGGTGAGACAGCCCTGGTTGAGAAACCAAGGACTGAATGGACAAACGAGGACAGAAAAAGATAAAACTTGGACAATGTGGCCAAGGACATACTTTACAAAACCTTGGACAAAGCAATGTTCAACAAAGTCAAATCTTGCCAAACTGCAAAACAAATTTGGGATAAATTAACTTTAATTTGTGAAGGATCCGAGCAAATTAAAGAAAACAAATTGTAAGATTCTTTGTACGTAAATTTGAAAATTTTAAAATGCTTGCAGTGAAACCTTGGATCATTTGGATGCTCGATTCATTGAAATCACAAATGAATTATCAGCACTTGGGAAAGAATATACACAGAAGGAAATGTGTACGAAGATTCTGAGAAGTCTCCTCGCTGAATGGGAAATGAAGGTCATGGCTCTGAGACATTCAATGAACCTCACAACAACATCCAATCATGAGCTATTCTCAAACCTCAAAGCCTATGAGTTTGAGCTGAGAAGAAAAGATCAAGAGGAGACAGTTGTACCCAAAACAATCGCACTTATAGTCAAGGATGGGAAGAGAGCCGAGGTCAAGGAAGCCATGTAGGAAGAAAAATTGCCTTGATGGTTAAAAGATTCAATAAGTTCTTCAACAAGAACTATAAAAGAAACGAGGGTGAATCCTCCAGGAGACATTCAGTTCCCTCCAAGTCAAGGGAAGATAGGCCACCCAAGAGCGCTGAGCATCAAAAGGTTGAATATCGAGAGCCGATAACCCAAGAACGGAAAAAGAGTCGATCAAAGATGAGAAATGTGTTGGAATAAGTTAGACAAGAACCACGACACTTTGCTATGGGTGTCCATATCCAGGAAACATTCAACAATAAATACAAGAATGAAGAAGAAAGAAAGAGTCTCATGAGAAAGAAGACATGAAAAGAAAAAGGCTATGTTGGTCAAGAGACTGAGACAACTATTTCTAAAAGAAGCGAAAACTCGAAAGTGAAGTTGACTACTCAAGTGATTCTCGAGGAAGAAGCAATGATCCTCTAATGGCTAAAGAACAAGATCAACTGGACCAAGAAGATGAGGTACATTCTAACTCATCTCACTCGATTCTAGTGATAGTGATTGTGACACACAAACACTTCATCACCCACTCGATCTTTATGATTCATTATGCAAAATGATGAAAGACTTTGAGCACATTAAATCCTCACACACACTATTAAACGAGGAAAACGGCAAATTTCTCAAAAGCTAAAACTCACGGTGACTAAGGAGCTAAGTACTCGAGTCACATAGTGATGAGAACAAAGAGTCAAGGCCGAGAATGCTAAACTAATAGCAGAGAGATATTTGCTATAGAAAAGAGGAAAATGATCTTAAAAATGTGATTACATCATTTACAAAGGCATTTAAATCATTGGATGACCTTATTATGAGCCAAAAAGAATGTGGAGACAAGACAGGCATATGATTCAATTCCTTTGTACACAGTCAAACTCCCAGAGTGATTTTGGAAAAATGATCTTCAAGTAATGAAGCATCTCAAAAATCCAAAACACCAAATGTTGCACCCACATTTACTCCAAAGCACAATCACAAACAAACTGGCCTTGGATATAAAGGAAAAGGAAAACAGCCAGTTGAGTATGCTGAGAGGACAACTGAGAAGAAATCCAGCAGAGTTCCTCAGCAAACTCCAAATAGGAAGTACTCTGTAAAGAATAAACAGAGCTACCAACAACCCTAGAAGTTTTATCAAAGAAACACATATGATGGGAATGGTAGAAACTACCCAAGCCAAGCTGATTGGAATAATGTGACATATCAACAAAGACCTATGGAATACAAGCCTAAATGGCAAAGACCTAGAACTCAACAAAGGTCATTCCAAAGGCAAAAGAGCTATCATCAGCACACATATACACCCAGGCACTACACTCAGAAATATCACAACTACCCAAAGAAGGCAATTGCTAAAACACACACATAGACATGAGACAAAAGAGACAATTTGTATGAACCTAAAGCCCCCAAGCAATTTGCCAAAGTGAGTTATGATTATGGCACAGATAGATGGCAACCTCTTAGAGTCAAGTCATTTGGCTATAGGTTGGTTGGATCATCTTACAGCACTAACCCCTCAGGACCCAGACAAGCATAAGTACCTAAAAACTAATTTCCTTAATTGCAAGTTCAAGGAACAGCTGAGTGCCGAGGTACCTGGTACATGGATAGTGGCTGTTCCAGACACATGACATGAAACAAGAAAAATTTGTCAAAATTCAAGGAGATTAGAGGCGCAAAAGTCATATTTGGAGGAAATGAAGCTCCAGGGGAATTAAGAGGCACTGGATCCATCAAGAAAAATGGATTAGAAATCACAGATGTTGCATATGTTGAAGGTCTCAACTTCAACCTGTTAAGCATCAACCAACTCTGTGACAAGGGCTATAACGTTGGATTCAATATGGGAGTGTGCCAAATTAAAGATACTGAATCAAATGAAATAGTGTTGCAAGGATCCAGACAAAAGAACATGTATGTGGTAGACTGGTCGACTGCCACACCAAGCACTTGTCTGTTAGCAAAGAGCACAGCCGAATCAAAATGACTGTGGCATAAGAAACTGAGTCATTTGAACTTCAAGACAATCAACAAGCTTGCAAGGAGTCATCTTGTGGAAGGATTGCCAGACTCGTGTACAAGAAGGAAAGTGTTTGTGATGCATGCCAGATGGGAAAGCAGATCAAATTATCATTCAAAGAGAAGAATAGTCCTTCTTCAACAAGAATATTGCATCTTGCTGCACATGGATTTATTTGGTCCTGTTGAACCAGCCAACATAAGTGGAAAGAAATACACTTTAGTGGTGGTGGATGATTACTCAAGATATACATGGATAATCTTTATGTGCAAAAAGAAAGAAACATTGCAGAAATTACCTCAGGTGATGAGAAGAGTCAAACCATTATAAAGATAAGGTCTGATAGAGAAACTGAGTTTGTCAATGGGATAATAACTCATTATTGTGTTGAAAATGGTATTGCTCATGAATTATCTACAGCAAGGACTCCACAGCAGAATGGAGTAACAGAAAGGAGAAACAAAACTCTCAAGGAAGCTGCAAGGACCATGTTAGCAAGTCCGGATCGCTAAAAGATTTTTTGGGGTCAAGCCATAAACACGCATGCTATACTCAAAATAGATGCATGATTAATAGGCACTGACAAAGACTCCCTATGAAATATGGACAGGGAGAAAGCCAAATGTTGGGTATTTTAGAATATTTGGATGTAAATGCTTTATCCACAACAATGGCAAAGATAATCTAAAGGCTTTTGATGCTAAAGCTGATGAAGGTATCTTTTTGGGATACTCAGCTGAAAGTAAAGCCTATAGAGTGCTGAACAAGAGGACTATGGTCACAGAAGAGTCTATTTATGTGGTTTTTGATGAGCCCAATGTGAATGGAGAAGATATTGAAGAGTTAGCTGATAAGCTGAATCAACCAACTATGCAGAAGAGTCCCTATGTTGAAGCTGAAGCTGGAGCAATCAATCAAGATGAAGATGAGACAACTGAGTCTCAAAGACAACTGGAAAATCTGCATCTGAATGATAATGAAAGAGCTGCTCAAGACAACATAGCTGCAAGACGACCGAACCCAGCTGATTTACTTCAACCTGATGTGAGATGGCTGAGAGGCCAGATACCAGAGCTAGTCATTGGAGATGTGAGACATGGTGTAAGAACCAGATCCAGAGCTCAACAAGAAGCAATGTTCACTTGTTTTATTTCCCAAATAGAGCCAAAAGATGTGTCCCAAGCATTGGAAGACACACATTAGATTCAAGCCATGCAAGAAGAGCTGAATCAATTTGAAAGGAACAAAGTATGGGAATTGGTGCAAAGACCAACCCATCAAAATGTCATTGGCACAAAATGGGTTTTCAGAAACAAGATGAATGAGGAAGGATCTGTCGTAAGAAACAAAGCAAGATTGGTAGCCAAAGGGTATTGCCAAGAAGAGGGAATAGATTTTGATGAAACATTTGCTCCTGTTGCAAGACTAGAAACAATAAGGATGTTTCTTGCCTATGATGCACAAAAGAACTTCATCGTATATCAAATGGATGTGAAAAGTGCATTCTTAAATGGATTGTTGGAAGAAGAAGTCTATGTTGAGCAACCTCCAGGCTTTGAGCATACCATTGGAGATAAGGTGTACAAGCTCAAGAAAGCTCTATATGGATTGAAACAAGCACATAGAGCATGGTATGACACATTGTCTCAATTTCTAACTGACAATGGATTCACCAAAGGCAAAGTAGACAGAACACTCTTCAGAATTCAAGATGGGGAGAGTATATTGCTTGTTCAAATATATGTGGATGACATCATCTTCGGATCCACAAATAAAGAGTTGTGTGATAAGTTCTCAAATCTCATGCAAGGCAAATTTGAAATGAGCATGATGGGAGAGCTGACATTCTTCTTAGGACTTCAAGTTAAACAGTTGAAGGATGGAACCTTCATAAGTCAAACAAAGTACACCAGAGATTTAATGAAGAAATTTGGCATGAAAGAGAAGTCTTCTATGAAAATACCAATGAATACATCAGTTAAGATGGACATGGATGCAGATGGTAAGGCTGTAGATCAAACAAGATACAGAGCACTTGTTGGATCACTGCTCTATCTAACAGCAAGCAGGCCAGACATCACCTTTGCAGTAGATGTATGTGCAAGATTCCAATCTGCACCAAAGGAGAGCCATATGGCTACAGCTAAGAGAATCCTAAGATATTTGAAGGGATGCCAAGAAGTTGGCTTATGGTATCCAAAGGAAGGTGGATTCAAGCTTATTGGTTACTCAAACTCTGACTATGTTGGATGTAGAGTTGATAGGAAGAGTACTTCAGTTACATGTCAAATGCTTGAAAACAGATTGGTTTCCTGGTTTAGCAAGAAGCAAAACTCAATAGCCACATCCACAGCTGAAGCAGAGTACATCGCTGTGGGTAGCTGTTGTGCCCAAGTCTTATGGATGAGACAACAGCTGAGAGACTATGAAATTGAAGAAAAAGAGATTCCAATTATGTGTGATAACACTAGTGCTATTGCAATCGCTCAGAATCCTGTGTTGCATTCAAGAACAAAGCACATTGATGTCAGATATCATTTTATAAGAGATCATGTTGAAAAGAAAGACATCACTTTGGAATATATCTCAACTAATAAACAGTTAGCTGACATATTCACCAAACCCCTATGTGAATCAAGATTTGAAGAGCTTAAGCATGAGCGAGGGTTAATTGAGCTGAGTTGACACTCAGAAGACTAAATGAGAAAAGATGGAACGTGAAAAGATGAAAATAGAACAAATCTCATGAATCAGCCAAGTGAATCACCAGATCGAAAAGTCACCCAGATGCATGAGTTAGGGTGTGAAATTGAGTCGTCATATGAAAGCAGAGAAGAAGAGTTGAGTCACTTGTGGAGT
Organism: Rehmannia glutinosa; assembly: GCA_016081115.2. Taxonomy (NCBI): domain Eukaryota; kingdom Viridiplantae; phylum Streptophyta; class Magnoliopsida; order Lamiales; family Orobanchaceae; genus Rehmannia; species Rehmannia glutinosa. The sequence continues at coordinate 48,388,353 of CM071934.1, forward strand.
AAGCTGAGTAATTTATGAGCTAAGTGACAAAAACACAGTCGTTTTTAATGAGCGGGAATGTTTTTAAGGATGACGTCAGCGTAATAATGACGGGTCGATCAAAAAGTCGCATGATAAGCACATGATCGGATATAAATGTCGCCGCATTATAAATGCTGCCGCATTAAATGCAAGCAATTAAATGCAGTGTTACGTGCTAAATCTGAGCCGTTGATCTTGATCAACTTTCAAATCCAAAACCTGTCCTTTCATAACCATATATACGGTTTTCAATCTTCTCTCACACACTTTTCCGAAACTATTCATCTTCCCAAGCAAAAGAAAGCAAGTTTTCCTCTCTCGAAAGCAAGTTTTCTCTCTCTCAAATCAGTTCACCAAGATTCAATCGGAAGAAACTTCTAAAAATGGCATCGAAGATCGATTTTGCAAAGTTATCAAAGCAAATCCACTCAGACTCCTCTGTGGATTTCGAAGGAATGATAAAACAGGGTTCCGATGAAACCCTAGTGAAGAAGATAGCTGATATGCTGGAAAAGGCCGGTCTAAAACCTTTTCTTACGTTGGAATACTCGCACACCTACCTGGAAGAGGTGGCATAGTTCTATGTGAATGCCGAGGTACAGGATGAAGGTATCAAGTCCTCCGTCCACCGCAAGGACATCATGATTACTGCTAAGGACCTTGTGGAGCACTGCTTATTGCCGTCGGAGGGCACGCCGGAAATATACTGGCCGATGTCAACTTGGGCTTTGCATGGAAAGAAGTAGCCAAACCGGAGTGTGTCTTTGCGAAAGTCATCTACAGTGAGAAGAATTCTTTGAAGGACGACTATCACAAGTCGATGGATGTCGTCTCAAAATGTGTGGATATGAAGTTTGGCGTTTCAATCAACTGTCAAAGACTAAGCTGATCGTCATGGCTGCGATCATGCAAGGAAAGAAAGTTAACTGGCTGAGTTCGTGTACAGCAGACTCTGCCAGAACGTTGTGACTAAATCTTTCAAGGAAGGATGAGGATCACTTGGCTATGGCCTAGTGATTGGGCATTTGATGGAAGTGAAGGGCATTCCCCTTCAACATGGAAAGCCCTTCCATGTAAACAAGAGGATGTTCAGGGCTAACCTTTCTGGAGCCCAGAAGAGAGCCCATGCAAAGAGGGCAGACACAAGTGAGGGGGAATCAACTGACCCCGAGGAAACGGTTGTTGCCTCCCCTCCCAAGAAGAAAGATGCCCTGCACGGTGCGAAGAAGAAAAGCGCCCCTGCGCAAAGAAAGAAGAAGGATGCCCCCGCCCCGCAGCCCGAGTCACCGCCCGAGCAGCCGTGTCTCTCCCGCACTAGCCGAGGCGGAGAAGGAAGCCCAAATACCTTCTCCCGCCGTCGGAAAAAGAGGATCGCCAAGCCAAGAAAGGCAACTCCTCCAACCAAGAAAGATGCTCGGCCCCCGCGCCACGTTACACGAAAAGGAGGAATCCGAACCAGATATTCCTTTGGTAAGGACTAAGAGAAGGAAGGGAATCTCCAAGCTTTTAGAGATTGAGAAGACAGCTGAGTCTGCAACTCAGCCGGAGAAAACCCCTGAGACTGCTGAGGAAGTGCAGTCTCCATAAATCGTTGACGAGCTTGACCAAGTCTCTTGAAGGTGATCACAGAGGCACTTAGAAGACCCAACTATGAACAAAACAGCTGAGGAGGAAGAAGCAGCGGAGACAGCAGAATCCCCTACTGAAAGGGTTGTGTCTCCACCCACCCCAGATGCTGCTGAAGGTGAAGAGCAGCATAATATGCTACCTTCCATTCTTGAAAAGGAAGGACAAGAACAAGATGATGATGATGTCATCATGTACTCACCCGTATATCCAGATATTCAGCGCCATCTGCGTGAATGGAGGGCATGGAAGCTAAGCAACTCTAGGGTGCAGTTCGAACGCCCTGAATTTATAGAAGAGGAAGAGGAATTAATGCAATTCCTAGGGATTACCACTGCACGACAGACTCTTGATGAAGAGAATTGCATGGACATCCTCCGTATCATAAAGGCGGACGAGAAAGACAAAGCTGAAGAGCAAGCCCGTGCATTGGAGAAGGCAAACATATGTCCTTTCACTGGAACTCTAGAACACACTCACCCTCATTTTGATATGTTCTCCGAAAGTGATGAAGACTTGGATCCCGCTGCTGCACAAGAAAAGTCAGAAATGCAGCAAGCTCTAAGGGAATCCAGGCTGATGAACGAGCAACAATTGATGGAAGGACCAGGAGAGTCCTCAAAATCTCTCCTGGAGATAGACCCGTTGGGAGTGGTGCAGCAGATTGCCACAGTTATTGCTGCGACCACGCCCCAAAGACACTCTCGAGAAGATGGGTCCAAGGGACTTGGCAATGAGACTAGGAATTTGGGCACCCAAGTTGAGCCAACCCCTATTGAAGGTGTGTTACCACCTGTCCCCACGGTTGAGCACTCAATGGAAGCAGCCGGGAGTTTGGAGCAGAGTGACCCCACTATCACTCGGTGGTGCGCCACCGGAGGAGAAACTCACTCCACCGCAGAAGGTCGGAGGATCTTTGCAGATGACTCCGCAATGAAGGAAGGAGGCGAAGTGGAGAAATAGAAAGAAATAGAACAACAACAAGTTAACACTGACGAAGCTCGGACAGTTGAGTCTGTCCCAGCTGAAGTGACAAATCGCTTGCCGAGGACGACGCTGTGTTGTTGTAGTCGAGGCAAAGGATGGAAGCGCCCGGGAGTTAACACTGGCATCGAAAGTGCAATCCGGGGGTTGAGACCCTTCGGATGCCAATGTCCAAGACCCTAAGACACGATATGCGTCTATTGAAGGGATTGCCGAAGACCTCGCTGAGTTGAGACTGCTGGAGGTATTGAAGGCCCAAGGGAGGTTGAGACTTCCCTGGGTAAAAATCAAGGAGATAAGAGCATTCCTCAAGTTATCATTGCTGACTAAGAAGAGAAAATCAATGCTCTTCATGATTCCCAGGACAATCCTGACACAACATTCTTGGGATCTGAAGACGAAGCTGAGTCCACCCCTACTGCAAAGGACTGAGCTGAGGATGTTCTTCCAAAGTACGAGTAAGCCGTAATTCAAAGTCGCTTGTCAAACTTTTAACTTTGATGATGAACCTAACCCTCGGTTCTATCATCCTCCGATGATATTTGAAAAAAAGCGGTGAGGACAAGCAAATTCATTTAGTAGATCTCATCGAGGCCGAAGAAGTCGTTAAAAAGTTGAGGCTCAATTACCGCCAATGTACTCAACAAGTCCCAGCTGAGACCGAGTCATCTGCGCAGGCTCCCAAAGCTGCAGGAGGCTCGACTCAACCAGGATCATCACGAGCACAGACAACTGTAGAATCAATACCATATGTGCGTGATGATGCATTCGAAGAAACTTTCCTTTTCGATTGAGTCGCTTTCGACCTTGAAGAAGAAACAACCCATGAGCAGCGATGTTTCAACATCCGAGCATATCCAGTAATTCCCACCAATTCCATTATTCCAGCAGACTTTGATTTTGATGCTGCTTGGCCGCCAGCTGAAACCGAGGTAACAACTGAGATCCGTGATGTCTTCAAGAAAATATGTGGAGAGATTGAGAAGATTGAACGGCACCATGCTTCACTAGATATGCGGCTAGACAATAGGGATGCCAACCTCAAAGCAGATTTGCGCGGGATAGTGGCAATGATAAGGGAATGGTGTCAACAACAGAGTACAATGCGATATGAACAAGTTAGATACTTTAAAGCATTGTAAAACAAGATGCTCATCTGGAGTGCTGACAATGCTGACATGAAGCAGAGGATGCAGGCAAATATTGATAGAATCCATGTCTCTCATATAACTGAAATGGAGCTGCTGCGTGAATTTCAAAGAAAAGAACTTCTGCGTGTTGAGGAGAATATGAATGCTAAGTTCAGCCTTCTCATAGCTGAAATGAAACTAGTGGCAGCTGAATCGAAAGCCACTCGCTTAGAATTTCACACAAAGACACGCCGCAATGACGGACAAGGAGAATTCGGCTCACCGACCTGGATTTCATGCTCATTTGGGATGTTTCGGGGTTCTCTCTCCTTTGATGACGCCAAAAAGGGGGAAGAGGAATACCTGAGGATTTTGAAGGAAGAAAAAACTATTGAGAAGAAGGAGACATCTGATGAGAAGATGAAGGAGAAGGGAAAAGCTGTTGAGGGGTAATGGTCAAAGGATGTGACCTTAATGCTTGTTGAAACCCCTCAAAGAAGGTCATGTCACGACTAGCATAATTAGCAAACTTAGGTGACTCGCCGCTCCAACACTCGCTATGCCTATGTCTCGAGAAAAGAAAAATTGTGGAAGCAGGGATGAAGGAGGTTGAAAGGAAGACGGATGCCCGTGTACTAGAAGTCTTGAAAGCTTATGGTGGCATTCCGGCAGGAAAGGACCAAGATGCCATTCCAGATGACGGAAAAGAGCCAAGATCGGTTGAAGAATTTCAAACTCTTGAATCCGAAGGCTATTTCAAGGACATGACATTAGCCTAAGCCTGGGATCTGTATTGGGAGAAGGGTCTGAGGCTATGTTAAGAAGCGATAGGGCAAAGAGACTACCAAGTGAGCCATTCATTTGGTAAAGAAGACTCTGACAAAGTATACACCCAGAGGAAAAGGAAGAAGTGGTGGAGGAAGAGGTTTTCGACCTAGACCTTTGCCCAAAAATATTGAATACGTAGATCCAGGCAAGAAAGGAAGGATCTACTGGGCTGGGTATGATGCAGTAGCCAATCGGGAAGTGGCTAGGAAGAATGCTGAATATGTGAAGAGAATTGAAGAAGAAAACAAAACACAAGATCAACTGTGGCAAGAGAGGCAAGAAAGAAAAAGGGAAGATGAAGCTGCAAAGAGAGCCTACGAAAAGAAGAAAGCAGCTGAAGAGGAAAAGAAGAGGAAGAGAGCTGATGACGACAGAGCTGAAGAGGAAAGAAGAAGGCAGCGAAGGCGATGAAGTGTTGCTGCTAGCCCTTCGTGTATTTTACTTTTGTAAATATATATGTATGTAAGTCATCTGTACATTCAATAAAATATTGTTGTATTTTCTCTCTATTTCTGTATCTTAGCATAGATGCTTGAAATTGGCTTAGATATGATTATGCTCTGATACACCCTGTAAATAGTCGTTGTAAAGGACAAGACTGCTATGATCAATAAAATGATTGATTCTACGCATACATTCTTTGTTACTGCATTTTCTGTATGTATCTATGTTGTTTACATGTTGATTACTGTTTTTAAGTTTTGGCATCATCAAAAAGGGGGAAATTTTTGGGAAATTTATTGTTTAGATTTTGATGAATGCTATGTAAAACTTAAACTAGAAAGTTGGCACCCCATTTTCTTTGTAATTTGTATTGTAATAGATAGGGCTGAACAAGCTGAGTCAAGTCAGCTATGCCTGGAAATACAAGAAGTCAACTGAAGACTGAAGTGAAGACTCCACTGAGGAACAACTGAGTATGGCCAAGAAAGAAGATCAAGGACTCGACTGAAGGAGTATCGGCTGTGATACAACTATATGAAGAGTCAGTCAAGTCAACTCAAGAAGCCAAGTCTCAAGTTGAAGTGACAGATGAGTCATCCATTGATTGGAAGCTAACTCAAAGTCACTTGGGGACTAAAAGATTGTAGTCAAGTCAAGACAATCGAACGAGATCCGTTGATAAAAGTCAAGAATGTTACTCGAGAATAGTAATCTGTTAAAGTTGTCAGAGATAAAGTGTTAGTTCCAGTTGTGTGCAAGAGGAACAAACCAATGGGAAGCACTGCACCAAGTGTCAGAGATGTTGCAATGCTGGAAGACATTAAATACGAGGAAATGTCAACATCAAGGACTGCGACAAGACAAGCCAACAAACACAAGTGATTTTTGAAAATCAGCCTATCTCTTCAACGAACAGATTTTTGAAAAGTTCACTATAAAAGGCTGAGGAATCACATTGAGAAAAGGTTACCTGAACCTTGCACACCTGAACCATGCACACCTGAACCTTGCACACCTGAACCTTGCACACCTGAACCACGAACAAGCAAGCAATATTCATACTGTAACCTGCAAAATATTCTCAAGTCATTCAAGCAAAATCCTCAAGCCTAAATCTCGAAGGAAATCGATCCAACACCAAGCTGTGAAGGAAGGACAACTTCAAACTGTTGAAGAGGAAACTTTTGAAGAATCAAAAGGGTCTACTTTCCAATGAGGATTGTAGGAAGGTTCAAGGTCGAACCAATCTCAAGTTATTGGAGGGCTTCGTGATCAAATCCAAGAAGCTTGAGAAAGTAAGATGAAGTAGCAAGGCAGCCGCCCTGTGAAGAAGCTGAGTTGGACGAGAAGGCAGCTGTGTCACCAAGGCATCTCCAGACTGAGTCCATGGAGCAAGTCAGCTGCGTGATCAAGACTTGTCTCTAGACTGATAACCACTTTGTACTCTGATCATTACTTAGTGGATTCCTCCAGGAGTTTGAGAAGAGAGGAGTAGAAGAATTATCCCATCTTCGAACCTCTATAAAATTTACTTGTGTCATTTACATTTCAACATATTTACATTCCTGCACACATATTTTATATCTGCTGATAATTTGCTATCCAACTGGTAAATAACAAAGTGCTAAAACCAAGTGTTAAAACAAAGTTAAATCAAATTCAAGGGTGTTAAGTCTTCCGCTGAAAAACTCATCACAGCCAAGTTAAGGTTTAGACTAAATAGCTGAGTTATTCTATCAACAGCTCTATCGAGTCTGTTGAGTGGCTAACTCTGCTGATTAACTAACTTAGCTGTCCCTCAAGGACTTAGCTGTGTGTTAACTCTGTAATATTTTAAAAGGACTAAAATTGAAAAGTCGGTAAGGTTTATTCAACCCCCCCTTTTAAACCTTACTCACACCCCTTGGGACCTACATAACTCGATACAACTGACTTTCCGGTATGGCTGATTCACTCGGCTGATGAGTGAAATTTGCTTTTTACTCAATTTTTCATCTTCTATCTCTTCTGATTGAGTCTTGTGAGTGTCAACTCAACTCAATTAACCCTAGCTCATTCTTGAGCTCTTTAAATCTTGATTCACATAGGGGTTTAGTGAATATGTTAGCTAACTGTTTATCATTTGAGATATATTCCAAAGTGATGTCTTTCTTTTCAACATGATCTCTTATAAAGTGATATCTGACATCAATGTGCTTTGTTCTTGAATGCAACACAGGATTCTGAGTGATTCCAATAGCACTCGTGTTATCACACATAATTGGAATCTCTTTTTCTTCACTCTCATAATCTCTCAGCTGCTGTCTCATCCATAAGACTTGGGCACAATAGTGCCCACAACTATGTACTCGCTTGGTGTGGATGTGGCTATTGAGTTTTGCTTCTTGCTAAACCAGGAAACCAATCTATTTCCAAGCATTTGACATGTACCAGAGGTACTTTTCCTGTCAACCCTACATCCAGCATAGTCAGATTGAAATAAGCTTGAATCCACCTTCCTTTGGATACCATAGGCCAACTTCCTGGCATCCCTTCAAATATCGTAGGATTCTCTTAGCTGCAGTCATGTGGCTCTCCTTTGGTGCAGATTGAAATCTTGCACATACACCTACTACAAAGGTGATGTCTGGCCTGCTGGCTATTAAGTAGAGCAATGATCCAATGAGTGCTCTATATCTGGTTTGATCTATAGCCTTGCCATCTGCATCCATATCCATCTTGACTGATGTGTTCATTGGTATTTTCACAGAAGACTTCTCTTCCATACCAAATCTTTTCATTAAATCTCTGGTGTATTTTGTTTGACTTATGAAGGTTCCATCCTTCAATTGCTTGACTTGAAATCCTAGGAAGAAAGTCAGTTCTTCCATCATGCTCATCTCAAATTTGCCTTGCATGAGGTTTGAGAACTTATCACTCAGCTCTTTATTTGTGGATCCAAAAATGATATCATCGACATATATTTGAACAAGCAATATACTCTCTCCATCTTTAATTCTGAAGAGTGTTCTGTCCACTTTGCCTTTGGTGAATCCATTGTCAGTTAGAAATTGAGACAATGTATCATACCATGCTCTTGGTGCTTGTTTTAATCCATATAATGCTTTCTTGAGCTTGTACACCTTATCTCCAATAGTTTTCTACTCAAAACCTGGAGGTTGTTCAACATAGACTTCTTCCTCTAGCAGTCCATTTAGAAATGCACTCTTCACATCCATTTGTGCATCATAGGCAAGAAACATTCTTATTGCTTCCAATCTTGCAACAGGTGCAAAGGTTTCATCAAAATCTACACCCTCTTCTTGGCAATACCCTTTGACTACCAATTTTGCGTTGTTTCTTACCACAGATCCTTCCTCATTCATCTTGTTTCTGAAAACCCATTTAGTGCCAATAACATTTTGATGGGTTGGCCTCTGCACCAATTCCCATACTTTGTTCCTTTCAAACTGATTTTGCTCTTCTTGTTTGGCTTGAATCCAATGTGTGTCATCCAATGCTTGAGACACATCTTTTGGCTCTATTTGGGAAATAAAACAAGTGAACATTCTTTGATATGATCTCGGATCTGGTTCTTACACCATCTCTAACATCTCCAACAACTAAGTCTGGTGGATGGTCTCTCAGCCATCTCACATCAGGTTGGAGCAAGTCAGCTGTATTCAACCGTCTCGCAGCTATGTTGTCTTGAACAGCTCTTTCATCGTCATTCAGCTGTAGACTTTCCATCTGTCTTTGAGATTCAACTATCTCATCTTAATCTGGGTAGATTGCTCTTATTTCAGCTTCAACATATGGACTCTTCTGCATTGTTGGATGATTCAGCTTATCAGCTAACTCTTCAATGTCTTCTCCATTTGTTCATCAAAACCACATGGATAGACTCTTCTGTGACCATAGTCCTCTTGTTCAGCACTCTATAGGCTTTGCTCTCAGCTGAATATCCCAAAAAGATACCTTCACCATCTTTAGCATCGAAAGCCTTCAAATTATTTTTCCATTGTTGTGGATGAAGCATTTACATCCAAATATCTTGAAATACCCAACATTTGGTTTTCTCCCTGTCCAGATCTCATAGGGAGTCTTGGTTAATTGCCTGTTTATCATGCATCTATTTTGAGTATAGCATGATGTATTGATGGCTTCACCCAAAATCTCTTAGGCAATCCCGGCTTGACTAACATGGTCCTTGCAACTTCCTTGAGAGTTCTATTCCTTCTTCGGCCTACTCCATTCTCTTTGTGGAGTTCTTGTCGAGATAACTCATGAGCAATACCATTTTCAACATATCGAATAATTATCCCATTGACAAACTCGGTTCTTTGTCGGACCTTATCTTTATAATGGTTTGGCTCTTCTCATTTTGAACTCTTTTCATCAGCTGAGGTAACTTCTGCAATGTTTCCTTCTTTTTGCACATGAAGATTGTCCATGTATATCTTGAATAATCATCTACCACCACTAAGGTGTATTTCTTTCCACTTATGCTGGTTGGTTCAACAGGACCAAATAGATCCATATGCAACAGATGTAATATCCTTATTGAAGAAGGACTTGGCTTGTCCTGAAATGAAGATTTTATTTGCTTTCCCATCTGGCATGCATCACATACACTTTCTTTCTTGTACACTGAGTCTGGAAATCCTTCCACAAGATGACTTTTTGCAAGCTTGTTGATTGTCTTGAAATTCAGATGACTCAGCTTCCTGTGCCACAACCAACTTGATTCGGCTGTACACTTTGCTAACAAATAAGTGCTTGGTGTGGCAGTGGACCAATCTACCACATTCATATTCTTCTGTCTTGATCCTTGCAGCACTATTTCATTTGATTCAGCATCTTTGATCTGGCACACTCCCATATTGAATCCAACATTATAGCCCTTGTCACAGAGTTGGTTGATGCTTAACAGGTTGAAGTTGAGGCGTTCAACATAAGCAACATATGTGATTTCCAATCCATTCTTCTTGATAGATCATGTGCCTTTGATTTCCCCTGGAGCTTCATTTCCTCCAAATATGACTTTTGCACCTCTAATTTCCTTGAATCTTGACAGGTTTTTCTTGTTTCCTGTCATATGTCTGGAACAACCACTATCCATGTACCAGGTTCCTTGGCACTCAACTGTTTCTTGAACCTGCAATCAAGGAAATTAGTGTTTAGGTACCCATACTTGCTTGGGTCCTGAGGGGTTAGTGTTGTAAGATGATCCAACCAACCTATAGCCAAATGACTTGACTCTAAGAGGTTGCCATCTATCTGTGCCATAATCATAGTGCACATTAGCAAATTGCTTGGGGGTTTTAGATTCATACAACTGTCTCTTTTGTATGTATGCATGTGTGTGTGTTTTAGCAATTGCTTTCTTGGGATATTTGTGATATTTCTGAGTGTAGCGCCTGGGTGCATATGTGTGCTGATAATAGCTCTTTTCCCTTTGGAATAACCTTTGGTGAGGTTTAGGTCTTTGCCATTTAGGCTCGTATTCCATTGGTCTTTGCTGATATTTTACATTGTACCAATCAGCTTGGCTTGGGTAGTTTCTAACATTCCCAACATGTGTGTTTCTCTGATGAAACTTCTGGGGTTTTTGGTAGCTCTGTTTATTCTTCACAGAGTACTTTCTATTTGGAGTTTGCTGAGGAACTCTGCTGGATTTCTTCTCAGCTGTCCTTTCAGCATACTCAACTGGCTGTTTTCCTTTTCCCTTGTATCCAAGGCCAGTTTGTTTGTGATTGTGCTTAGGAGTGAATGTGGGTGCAACATTTGGTGTTTTGGATTTTTGAGATGCTTCATTGCTTGAAGATCCTTTTTCCAACATCACTCTTGGAGTTTGACTGTGCACAAAGGTATTGAATCCTATGCCTATCTTATCTCCACATTCTTTTTGACTCATGATAAGATCATCCAATGATTTGGATGCCTTTATATATGAGGCAATCACATTTTTTTGATCTTTTTCCCTCTTTTCTACAGCAGCTATCTTTGCTCTCATTTTGGCATTCTCAGCCTTCAGCTCTGTGTTGTCAACATCTATGTGACTTAGAGTACTCAGCTCCTTAGTCAGCTATGAGTTTTGGCTTTTGAGCTGGCTGTTTTCCTCATTTAGAAGTGTGTGTGAGGATTTAATGTGCTCAAAATCTTTCATCATTTTGCCTAATGAATCATAAAGATCAAGTGGGTGATGAAGTGAGTGTATCACAATCACTATCACTTGAATCGAATGAGATGAGTTAGAGTGTACCTCATCTTCTTGGTCTAGTTGATCTTGTTCTTTAGCCATGAGGCAAATTAAGGCTTCTTCCTCAGAGTCACTTGAGTAGTCAGCTTCACTACTCTCTGAGTCTACTACTTCTTTAGACTTAACTGTCTCAGCAGTCTCCGCAGCTAACATGGACTTTTTTTTCCTATCTTTTTTCTCTGAAGACCTTTCTTTCTTCTTCATTCCTGTATATATTGACTGGTGGATAGGAACAGTCAATTGAAAAATGTCCTGGTTGTCTGCAATTCCAACACAGGTTCTCAGCTCTTTGGTCAGCTCTCTCTGTTCTTGGGTTATCAGCTCTCTGATATTCAACCCTTTGATGTTCAGCTCTCTTCGGTGGCCTATCTTCCCTTGACTTAGAGGGTGCTGAATGTCTCATTGAGGTTTCACCCTTATTTCTTTTATAGTTCTTATTGAAGAACTTGTTGAATCTTTTAACCATCAGGGCTATTTCCTCCTGTTTTATGGCTTCCTTGGGTTCAACTCTCTTTCCATCCTTGACTATCAGTGCAACTGTTTTGGGTACAGCTGTCTCCTCTTGATCTTTTCTTCTCAGCTCAAACTCATACGCTTTGAGGTTAGAGAATAGCTCATGGTTGGATGTTTTTGAGAGGTCCATTGAATGTCTTAAAGCCATAGTCTTCATTTCCCATTCAGCTGGGAGGCTCCTTAGTATCTTCATACACATTTTCTTTTGTGTATATTCCTTCCCAAGAGCTGAAAGTTCATTTATGATTTCAGTGAATCTTGCATCCAGCTGATCCATGGATTCTCCTGCAAACATTTTGAAATTTTCAAATTTTTGAACAACAACAAATAATTTAT